>JACVVK020000461.1:87500-200000 GCA_018292915.2 Batillaria attramentaria | reverse complement strand
AGTTTTCTCCTCTACCGTACGGCACGTGCATCCCGAAAACAGCCGCTGTACCTGCGTACTGAAGTAGACCTAACTTACCAGTATCACGAAAACCTACACCGCCCATCTTTGTTTTTGCAGCAGGACGGCGCGTCAGTATGGACGGTTGTGGCATCAGGGCTTTTCTACTCTTGAAGCATTTTTCAGTCAGCGAAACTGCGAAAATCGGCTTCCCAGGTGTTTTACCTGCGCTCACGGCTTCGGTCTACATCAGCTGGGCTGCTGTAAGGCTGAAGCAAACCCCAACGCGGAAGGAGGGAATGCCAGCTAAGATTACTGGGAGGATAGGGCCGAGGCCCGGTGTGTTGGGACTGAGGATGAGTCTGAGAAAGAAAGACGGATGCCAAGCAAGGAAGGAACAGAGATGCTTAGCCTTCGTATGTAGTAGGGGGAAGAGCGGAGATATTGGAATATTTTTCAAGCCCGCCAGTCACTCAGCTTGGAAGGGTTGGGCGGTATTTTGATAAAACAAGCTCGGGTCACTGTGTCAACACAGATACTGCACGAGCGCATCGTCAGACAGTTCGGGCGATCCCGTAAACACGCGTGTCGAGCTGTTACTGAATCGTGTGTCCTTACCTATCGGATGAATGGAACTAAGGACGGGAAATTTGGCAACTGAATAGATAAACCGACTCCGAGTCCAACGTGTGCAAAACAGCGCGGTACGGCTGATTTTGAAAAACTTGAAAAAATCCGATCATATCACACCCTTGCTGCGGCATCTTCACTGGCTGCCAGTGTAATTCCGCATTCACTACAAAATCTGCATTCTGGTATTTCGCTTTTTTGAAGGAACTCTTCCGGCCTACCTCTCAAATTCCCTTACAGTCCACCAAACAGCACGCACTCTTCGTTCTTCATCTGAAAAACTATTGAACGTTCCCCGTTGAAACCTCAACTTGAAACTGTTGGCGAGCGCGCGTTTAGCTTTGCTGCCCCGTCACTCTGGAACGCACTACCTGCCGGCCTGAGAGACCAGTCGGACATAGATCGTTTCAAGTCTGACTTGAAAACGCATCTGTTCCGGCTGGCTTTCGACTAAGCCCACACCGGCCTCCTCCTCATTCAGCTGCTCTGTGTGTGTGTGTGTGTGTGTGTGTGTGTGTGTGTGTGTGTGTGTGTGTGTATATTTGTTGGTATGACTGAGTGCGGGAGTACGCGCATTGAGTCACTTTGTGAGAATTTTGCGCTATATAAGTACAATTCATTATTATTATTATTAAAATGTGTGCAGCAATATACTGACCGTCTGACTTCAGTTTGCAGACAAAACAGAAAGAAAAAAGAGGTGGGTGAGTGTTTGGGAGTTTAACGCCCTTCAAGTTTCCACCAGATCAGTAAGGGTGATATCAAAGACGGAGAAACGAGAAAAATGCCAGCACAACTTCATATTTGCCGGCCCCAGCAGGGGGTTCGAACTCACGACTGACGGACCCGAGCACGTATGGCACTGGAGTCCAACGCTCTGCTATTCGGCTATCCTGGCTCCCCCAGAAAGAAAGAAACCAAAGAACAGTCAGTCGAGTGACGGATAGTTTTCCAGTCCGTCTGAAGTGTCTACAACTAAATTCGCAGACAGCCGGACAGACACTGACTGAGGCAGTGGGTACTGACCCGGCCACTGATTTAATCTGGCTCAGAGGTCTCCACTAACTGACATATCGCAGCATCTGGAAAACTAGTATCACTGAGTGATATGAAATACAAGAAAAGAAAAGAAATCGGCGTGTGAATAGGTTACAAGATCTTACGGTTTATTTGTCAGTTTTAGCCCTCGGGCATGTGCTAGTGCGGGCTTGTTCCTCGTTGCCCCGTTTTTGATATCACCCTAATGTGGTGGCCGCGCCGGAACTGGACGTGAAACCTCTAAATGCCCACCCTGAACCCTTGGGCAACGTATACTGTATATACTAAGGACACAAGCATGGATACAACCTCCACATAAGTCACAGTCTAACTTGAAAAGGCATGAACCTATGCTCGTTAGAGAGCGGTACCGTTGAAAGACAAGTACACCCTTCCGTTTCCAGCGGCTGTACATCTTTCCGTGTCACGTGTTAGGCATCAGTCTACGTTATCAGTTCTGTCGCTGACATGCCCACAAGACAAGGCCGGGTACCTGGTGGAATTTGCCGTTTAGTGCCGGCTTCCCCGTTGCACGGGTAACTGGTTTGTCGATATGTTTTCTTAAAACAGACGCGGAAGCGGTCCAGCTTCAGGTGATCAGTTACTGTCGGAGTGGGTAAGTCTGGTCCCGAGTTGCCGCACGGACACTGATTGAGGAGGGCTGATGGTCCTTCTCAGTGTGGCCGCTGCCTGAACGCCGGAATACTGATATAATTTCTTGAGTCACAGCCGCTACAAAGCCGCCAACCGACTGTCGTGGGAACTTGACTGGGAAGAATCGAAGCCGAGCTCTATGAAAAATACTCGGGCAGTCTGAGAGACGGAGCCGGAGACTGAAAGAGAGAGAGAGAGAGAGAGAGGCAGTGCAGGTTAAACTGATGTGAGTGGTCGGTGCGGTAAATAAGTGTGTGTCAGTATGTGGGCGGGGTAGGGGAGGGGAGGGGAGGGGGGGGGGGGGGGGGGGGTCTGCAGTGTGGTTCTCACCTGCTTCTTCATTCTTATCCCTCGTAGCTCACTGGCAACAAACGATGAGTGGTGCCATTTGCACAGCGTGTCTTTCTCAGTCCGAGTCGTAACATGCATTGCCAGATATCTGAACAACCTCCTCTCTCTCCCACTTACCGGTGCTTCAGTAATCACCAACGCCATAAATCGCCCGCAACACGCGCGAGTGCCCGGGTCTGTGAATGAAGATGACCCCCCCCCCCCCCCCCCCTTCAAGTTTTTTTTTTTTTTGTCCCGCGTCCTAAGCGGCGGCTGCATGCGCCGCGATAAACAGTTTTACTGACTTACAGCAGTGACTCCGCTATGTGTGAAGTCGACATTCCGGTATAAAGTTTGTATTCGGCTATCCCCCAAACACACACCGCCAGCCTCACTCATCTGCACCCCCCCCCCCCTTCACAACTCCCCCCTACCCCCGGCCCAACCTTCGAACCACGGCACTGAGTCAAGTTACGAGGGCTGCTGTCGGTGGCATTTCGATCAGTGTAGGACTCATTTTCCCCCACTCGTACTGAGTTTGTACTTTACGGCTAATTTCATGTATTTTCAGTAATGACGGAGTCAGCCATGGTACTGAACAGCCTGGTCAGTACAGGGTGGGTGGGTGGGTGGGTGGGTGTTTGGGGGTTTAACGTCCTTTTCCACCACATACGGGTGATATCAAAGACGGGGCAACGATGAAAAAGGCCAGCACAAATATTTGGCCCCAGCCGGGATACGAACTCACGACCCGAGCATTGAGAGTCCAACGCTCTACCATTTCGACGGCCACCCCGGCTCCCCGCCTGGTCAGTACAAATTTATACCTATCGTAGTGGTACGTTATAGTAGTAATATCAGTACTGAGCAGTAATTTTTATACTGTTGTTTGTTGGTATTATATGACATTATATCACTCGATCAGTTAAGTTACCAGTGACCTGTTCTTTAATTTAGTACTATCATCGCGGACGGTCCAGTCAGTATTAGTCAATAGATTATCAGTACTGGTCTCTTTCAGTATATGCACTTTACGAAGTACTGATCACGTCAGTTCAGGTGCTAACTGAAAGTTTATCATCAGTGAAGCACTGGCGGTGTGGTCTGAGCACAACTTTGTTCCATGCCTACCTGTACTGTGGAGGACACAGCAGCCTTTCTGCCGTGCGCACCTGTACTGTCTGTGTATTACCTGACAGGTGTGCAAATGTCAGAAGTCAGTCTGGCAGCACGAGGGCTGTAAAATGCCCAGTGCACTGACAGGCCGTTCCAGCGGTTCAACAACTGACGCCTAGATTTCACACTTCACGATGCTCATGTGCAGACATTGCCAAACGGTCAGTCCGCCGTTTTGCGTGTTATTTTCTCTCCTGTCAGTTTCACGTCAAGGTTTCGCTGAAGACTATAGCATTGGACATGTACTTGCTGGCTGGAAGGCCTATACATGCATCATTCCTTCCACACCGGCCACTGTTCGGTTTCACCATCACCCCTCGCACACCCTGACCCCCACCCCGCACCCTAACCCCCACCCCCTCCCCATCTCGGGCCATTCAAAACTGACTCACCCACCCACCCCCTCACTCCTCTCCCCGTCTCTCTCTCTCTCACACACACACACACACACACACACAGAGCCGTCAAAATAAGTTTTCAAAGCATCACGACATTCCCTGAAGCATCCCTGTTCCTGGTCCGTCGCTTTCCCAGAGAAACAGGGAGGATAGTGGAAGGGAGACAACCAATGTGAATGTTTGCCTGCTGACTTCGTCAGATTTACCCGACTTACCGGCGTCATCTCCGCTCTATGGGCATTTCGTTTTAGGCGTACAATGCGAATAATATTCGCGTCAGTGATGTGTGTTCATAATTATGAGTTCTGAAGGGAAAAACTAAGGCTGGCAAACGGTTTTTAACAGTAGAAATAGTTCTTTGGCCTAACGCGCCTGTATAAAAAGTATTACGTATATGCCGATCTATCACAAAAAGCAATCCAAGCTATGAGGATGGGTACTGTGCACACCAACAATGGTTTCAGATGCTATGTTGTGTCCCAAGTGATGCACGGATTAGGCGAAATGAGACTAGCAGTACTAGCACTAGCCCCTTCCTCGCCCCGGAAGCCACCTACAGTACTGTATTGTAATTAAGAGTGAACAAGACAGCACGAGACAACATGGACAAAAACAGCACGCACGAGACAACATGGAAACAATGAACAGCGTTTGACTGAACCAGAGGGAAAGAAAATGCCCCTTCTCGGGAAAATTTAATGGCCCTGAAGAGGACCATTAAGTCAGGAAACTGACTGAAAGTCGTGGCACAGGGGCAGAAGCAGATTTACTTCTTGGCCTTGGGCTTGGCAGCCTTCTTGGCTGGCGACTTCTTGGACTTGGCGGCCTTCTTGGCTGGGGATTTGGCAGCCTTGGGCTTCTTGGCAGCAGCCTTCTTGGGGCTCTTGGGCTTCTTGGCGGCAGCAGCCTTGGGCTTCTTGGCAGCAGCTTTCTTGGCTGGGCTCTTGGTCTTCTTGGCTCCAGCTGCCTTGGGCTTCTTGGCGGCAGGCTTCTTGGCAGCAGCCTTGGGCTTCTTTGCCTTCTTTGGCTTGGCAGCAGCAACCTTCTTCTCACCCAGGCGGAAAGAGCCAGCAGCACCAGTTCCCTTCGACTGCTTCAGGGTGCCAGCCTTCACTCCAGCCTTCAGGGCGGTCTTGAGGCGGGCGTTGATGGGCTTCAGGTCAGTGCCCACCTTGTAGTTGGCCACGATGTACTTCAGGATGGCCTGGCGGGAAGAGCCAGAGCGCTCCTTCAGACTCTGGATGGCAGCGGCGATCATAGCGCTGTACTTGGGGTGAGCCGCAGGAGCAGCAGGCTTCCTGGGCTTGCTTGCCTTCTTCGGCGACTTGGCCGGGGCAGCGGGTGCAGCAGCAACAGCATCAGACATGATGAGAAGTTGTAGCGAACGTAGAACGCAAGGGAGAATACTCGAGTACTGCTCCGTTCAACGGCGAGAGCGAGAATGAGTGGCTGCTGCGAAGCGCGGCCTTATATGCGGCGGGCGCGGCCCGCAAAGAAAGCAACGCCCGCTCGCACACAAAATCGGCCCTCGCTCAGCCTCGAGCGAGCGATTTTGTGTTTGTTGACATCCATTTACACGCTAATAACATTGTGCATACGCATAAACTGCCTTCACATCATACATCATTGGATTCAGCAGACTTTTTTCTTCCTTTTTGTACAACGCGTTTTAGTATCCGTTGTCTTGCCTCCGAAAAAATCGCAAAAAACTGCGACTTTGAAGGCAAACTGAAAATCATAGCGGTCAGAAAATACCCATAAAATACAATTTTGACGGGTAAACTAAAAGCAAAACTTATTCAGAAAACGAAACATACTATGTTTTATTTGTATCAGCAGTTTTCCACACAAACTAAGTCATTTTGTGGTCTTTGTAACGAGTTTTGCGACGCGACTAAAACACAAATTTTCTAGTCGGGCGCCATGGCTGGCGCCCTTCTCTATTCTTACTAAAATTTCTCATCGCGTTTTTTCTAGAATGGGGCCGTGATCATTAAAACTGGCGCTACAGAAATATTCAGCAAGATCGTATTTAATGTTGTGAATGTTGCTTTTACTCCTGTGTGTGAGTTTTGGCCGATTTTTGGCGGTTGAATGATGTGGTCAAAAGCTACGCTTCGGCGAGACGAAGATGGCGGACGCGGTCTTTCTCTGTACACCTCTTTCGAAATATGCGTTTTCCTCACACTAATACTCATTTTGGTAATAACTTTATTGAAAGAAATATGTTTATTTTTACATACTTGTAGCTGTTACACATTTTATAACGATGTTAAGTGCTGTATTTTGCCCTTGTCGGCATCAGTAATTTCCACTCGGTAAACCGGAGAACAGGGTTTTCCAGAAGCAATGCGAGGAAGTGACCCGTTTGATCCCCGAAAATCGCATCATTTCTACAGATATCTGGTGAAATTAAGGAACATGCATAAATGTGAAATGAAACCTTGTGTATGATATTGGAATATTGTGGGAAAATGATGGTTATAGGTAGTTTCGTGTGTGTTTCAAACGTCCAGTCACACTCCGTCCCGCGTAATGGCGGACAGACCCGCTTCGCAGTTCGTGACAACTGGCGCCGTTTTTGTTAGAGTGCGTGGTTTCTGGAAGCTGTTTAATTGTTTCTTCCTAAAACACTATTAAATTGTAATACATCCTTTCTGATTTAACACTTTAAACAGAACAGGCAAGTCCCTATGTACAACCCCAGAAAATAATTTCCCGCTCAGCGAGTGTTGGAGAAGAAAGGCATTGCAACATGGCGGCCTCCCGACCAATGTCTCAGTTTATGGATTGTGTTCCTTCTACACAGGAGGGTCTAGACTCCTTGTTCTCGCGCTGAGGTCGCATGCAAGCGTATTATGCTGTGCGTAAATTGTATATTTTATTTGTAACTGTTTGTTCGAAATGCAGAAGCAACAACTTCAGTCCTGAATTCCGCTGGTCCGTTTTGCTGACGTGGAAGAGCCTGTCAGTCCGGCTCCGTCTTGTCACAGTCTCAGCTCGCGTGCGGCATTCTCAGCTCCTGGCAACAGCTTCCTTGTCACTTCTGTCTGAAGCTCGGCTGCAAGTGCGGTCACCGTGACGTCCAGCGTAAGAGACTCAAGTGATGCCCACTCTGTTGCCTGGAATGAAAAAATAAAAACTGATCAACTGTCAGACTTTGAGGAATTTTTGTTTTTCGAGTCTTACACAGGCACCGCCTCCTGGCCGGCCGGGACAACTCAGTCCAGCACCGACAGACTCAGTGACCGTGACTGACACTGATATCGCATCTTAAGTTCAGTCAAAGCCGGCGTGAATGACTCTTAAAAACTATCACGTGACTGAAATCAGTTCAGTGCATCTGTGTGTAATGCCGAGAAGTGGTGTTAGATTTACAACTAAATGAGGTTTTGTAAATAGATAAGTTAAAATAAATCAAAGGGATTTTTTAAAACCTGACTGAAACCCTGACCGCCGCCAAGACACAAAATTAACTCAGTCATGCACTTTTTTCCTGGACCTCAACAATGTATAAACCTGAATGCATATTTGCTGACGCGCATGCACACATAATTCACCACTGAAATAAAATAAAATAAAATAAAATAAAACTGATAAAGTTTTTGTTCATTGTCAACATCAGTCACGGTCTCACTCACTAATGCGGTACTACGTACGGTCAATTAATTCTAAAGGCTAAATGCACCAACTGTTTTCAGCATGACATTTTAATGTGCTCAGTATTTAGGTCTAGTATTGGTACCAGATAGCGGCGTATACTGCAGTGGAACCGCACGAGTAATTACTGGTTTCTACAAAATGCTGTAAAAGATATTGGAAAAGCAGAGGTCACAGTTACAGTCAAGATGTCTCTGGGTGCACATAACTAAGAGACTGAGACATAAGTGAACTGACAGGAGAATCAGCAGGGCTATATATACTATGGTAAAATTGATGGACATACACTGTAACTGACAGAAAGAGAAAAATAAAATAAAATAAAACAAAGTTTTAGACTACGATACACAAAAAGTAAGGGTTGAAGCGGATGAAATAACTATGATAGCACATACACCATTTACATATTATGCATCAACGCTCGCCGGGAGTAAAGGTGGGAGAGTAAAAAAAGAAAAAAAAAAGACACTATATAAATAAAGTGAATATTTTCGTTCATTACAAACATCTCACTCACAGAAACAAAATCGTGTCAAACGCACTCTGGTGTTTTCTCAGCAAATCATGGTGCGAATAGTTAAAATCTTCTCTTGGATTTTACACATTATATTGTAAGAAGTGTGTCCATAGCCGACTTATCTACTAGCATTACAGCATGTTTGGAGTGGAGTTGTAGCCTGGCCAGTGTGGCCACTGACAACCAAATGAATTGTGAATCATTTCCGAAGAGAGTTTTGAAAATCCGATTCCAAATAGCAGTACATGTAGCTAGACGTGCTGATGCACAGACACACGCACATAGAATAAAACGTTTTGGAGTTGCTGTTGGTTTTTTTTTTTGTGTGTCAGTGGAGGAAGTAAACAAAATATGCAACTGGATATATGTATTTTTTTAAAACATGTACATTCAAAGCGTTGTTTAATGACAGGCAACGGAAAAGAAAATGTCACCAGATTTCTCTATTGCAGCTTAAAACTGTGCCGCGAGGCAGCACACGAATATTTGTTTTCGATACATGTACCTGACAATATTGTAACATCAGCGGAGGGCTTCTCTCTTCTTTTTTTTTTGTCCCCCTTGGGTGGATTGGCTGACGGTAAGTGAGCCGAGCAAGCAGCAGAGACCGATCAAGAGACATTGCGGTGCACATTTGCAGAACTACAATTCTGGTTGACATCCTTATTATTTTTCATAACTTTTAGTTGCTTAATATTTGGAAAGCGGCTTTGCCGGCTGACACATCGCCTGAATGACAAGACTGCGTGCCGAAGGGTTTTGATCTGCAGTATCGTGGGGTCGATAGCAATAGAATCAGCCATGTGAGCAAAGGAAACGGTTTCACAGATTTCTTTCAAAAGTCCTGCGTGTGCCAGTACAGATAATTTTTCAGACTTTTAACGCCAGTGCAGCTAGGGGCGAAATCAAAACGACCACTGGAGTGGCTGTGATTTCATCACATAAAGATGTTTATCAACAAATCTATTCGTTTATTCTAGCGCAAACAAGACACTTTATCGTGGGAAAAGACGTGAGCACTAGCAGAAGTTATTTCTTTAAACTGTAGAACAACACCTAACCCTACTCCCATCCCTACTCAATCGCGCATATGCAGCACATGTGTCAGCCGGGCTCCGTCTCACAGTGTGTGTGTGGGATGTGATAAATCAGCAGCTTCAGTTCTGGAAGTTTGTCACTGAATAACTTAAAAAAAAAAAAAAAGCAAAAAAAAGAAAAAGAAAAAAAGCTGCAGTATAGAAAAAGGAAAGAAGATGAAAGTACTTGTGTGTGTGACACATTCCTATTAATTTCACTGGTTGGTTTAGGGCAAAACAGAGTTAATAGATATCTGATACCCTTAGTATAGCTGTCAGCTGTTTGAGAATGCAAAAGTGATTTTCTCAGTTGAAATATTTGCATAGAAGCTAGGTCCCTGGCCGGGGCATACTGTCCTTGCTTCCCGGACAGGTAATCGCCTCCACTGGGATGGGCATAGACATCTGTCTCTCTCTCTCTCTCTCTCTCTCAGCTTTGTGTATCCACAATAACCGCCTTTAAATACTTGAAAGAACTGATTTACATGTAATCATAAATTCCATAAATTGAATGCTTCAGGACCTAACTGACTTTTCAAATGAGTATAGTAAAATTGTTATACAAAACCTTCAGTAAAGAAAAAAAAAAATCAGAAAAAAATCACTGAATTGAAGGAAAGTGGATGGCAGTGAGTGCTTTCATGTTTGACACAGACATATTTTTAATTTTATTACTTGAGCAGGGCAAAACAAATGCAGAGCTAACACTACGGATAATGGATACACTGTTCAGCTGTTTGTTATCAACCACATTAATGCGAAAGTGATTTTCCACATAAAACATCCCTGTGTGTAGTGGGCAGAAGGGTGTGTGAGAGGAGGGAGGGGGATGTTGGTGTTGGAGGGGCCCATTTCGTCCACAGCATCATAGAAGGTCAGTTGATGGGAGAGACCTGGAGAGGGTTCACCGACGGAAATGCAAACAAAACAGTCAATAGAAGGTGACTGTGGTGCATGTTATCAGTAACTGCTGAAATTCTAATTTTTGACAAATGCAAACAACAGAAATGTCACATGGAATACACGTTTCACGTGTATAGCAGCAGAGGATGAAATCTGTGTAATAAGTGTCCACCACCTACATAGAACTGAACACGGCAGTGCATACTCTTTGAAACTTCATTTCCGTGTTCCAGTGTCATTAAGTACTCTACAATCTTCTATGATTGGTAAACTGTTTATGGTGAAATGAGTCTCAAAACCATTTATTATTGTAATAGGCTTATTGTATATGGATACATATGTACCACTGTTCTACATGTAGGTACCATATGTACCACTGTTCTACATGCAGGTACCATTTCCGTATCCACTTGCCTTAGATCTGCCCTACTGACTTAAATTAGCACTTGTATCGCATTGTGAGAACATGCAATGTCAAAGAAATTACTTCTAAGATATTGTTAGAGCCCAGGATAGTCAGCTTCTGCTGATCAAAAGATTTTAAAATGATAATAATGATTTATGTAGAGCGAATAGGCAGAAAAAGTATCATAATGATTTGTGATAGTACATGTAGCATGTCTGAAAAAAGGGAGATTTTATTCAGGCGACTCAGTATTAGAAAACAAATAGCAATGAAAAGTGAACTTACTTGAAAGGAATCAAATACATGTACAATCCCATGGAGTACAGCAGAGTCAGACACAAACGCCATACTGTTTGTCCAACCAGAGAACAGTGCTATTTTTTTTTTAATGATTTTTTAAAATTTTATTTTATTTTATTATTATTTTTAAATTTTATTATTTTATTTTATCATTTGTTATTTTATTTAATTTTTAAATTTCAGTTTTGTCCTGAATGTTTTAAATGGGTTTGGATCTGTTAGTCGTTCAGGGAATAAATGCCTCATGTAAAATGTTGTAAAGTCTCTACTTGCTTCCATGTGCAGACATATGTCAATGTGAAGTAAGGGGTTGTTGAGCAGTTTCTATTGACTCACCCAAAACCTTATGGGTTATGTTCTTCATAATTAAATTGTCAAAACACAATCCAGTATCCTACATTTTGACAGTGAGAAATGAAAAGTCCCTGACACTCCCTCACCTCCCCCCCCCCCCACCACCACCACTACACACACACACACACACACACACACACACACACACACACACACACACACACACACACACACAGAGTATCCACTCATTATTTTATTTTATTTTAGTTTAGTTTATTTTGTCAGGAATGTTAGGTAAATGTTTGATAGCAGTAAGTCATTAAGGAAAACAGTGCTTCATGTAACATGTTTCAAAGACAAATCACCAAACTTCTATTACTGTCTTCACTTGTTCCCATGTTCAGTCATGTGTAAATGTGAGGACAGGGGATTTAGAGCAATTCTTATTGACTCAGCTAGATCTTTGTGACTTGAGTTCTTCATAATCAATTTGTCAAAACACTATCCAGGGTGCTAAATTTTGACAGTGAGAAATGAAAATTCACTGACTGCTCTTGTATAAGATTTGTACTGCTGGTTTCTTGTTAATGTTTTCATTACATAGTAAAAGAAGGTGATTGCTATAGGCGGTGGTTAATTTCCCTTAAAAACCTGTGAAAGAATGACCCTCACCTGTTTCGCCCCCTAGAGTCATTTATGTGATGGCAAAGAAGCCCATCATGTTCATTGTCTTTACTGGACCAGACTGCTGCTACAACAGAACAGAAGGCTGACAAGGAGATTTGGCCCTAGTGGTCATGACAGGTCCTGTCAGGTTTGGGACTTTTACATTCTAAAACAAAGTCCAAAATCAATGCTTCATTGTCCAGGATGCCTGCCTCAACTAAATACCAACTTTATATCAAGTGTTTATGTTCAGGATCTGGGAGGGATGGTAGAAAAGAAACAAATAAAATAATATACTATGCAGAAAACGTGGTGGTAGTGGTGTACAAATGCCCACATCCTCCCCCCCCCCCCCCCCCCCCCACACACACACACTCGGTCAATCAATCAAGCAGTGAGATGATATTCAGTGAAAAAAAAATAATAAAAAAATCGTCAAGTCAGAGCATACTTTTAGTGATCTAGGTGACTGACAACGACTGGTGTACTTTTCATGAAATAATACTGACTGGTTGGGTTGCAACACCGTAACTTGACCACTCGATGAAATAGAAAAAAAGAAAGAAGTCATTTTATCAGTTTCCAACATCTGGTTGGGAATATAGTATCTGCCGTGTGCGCTGTCCTCCCCTTTCCTACCTTCCCGTGAGGAAAGGAACTCAAGAAACCTAATGATGGAGTGCACGCTAATTGAGAGTAAAATTTGATTCGGGACAGTCGGCTCAGTTTGTGGCGTTCTTTCAGTATGAGTATCATACATGGACGCGTCGTGCCCCACAGCAGTAAGTCAAACCTGAGATATACGCTTTTTTCAGGGGAAAAATAATAAAGCCAAGTGGTTTTATTACCGTTAGACCTACTGGAGTAAAACTGGTTTGGAATTCGCGTGGATTCACCACGTTTTTACAAAGTTGAAACCCCCATGGATTGCGGAGCCCACCGTATAGCCGCCATCTTGTTTCTAATGTCAACATGTAAATCAGATCGTCTTTGACCATTAATTGTTCAATATATTTACTTCTGAGTATTTACTAAGAAACTTTTTATTCCAAAAACGCGTGAAGTTGCTACAAATCTGAAAAATACTCAGTTTGGGTGGATTTATTTACAAAATCTGCGACCAGCGATACGTTCTTTCCATCAAGAGCTCCAGTAAGGGAGGCAATTTGTGACTGGTTCCCGACCGCTCAACTCTCCAAAAATCCTTTTCTCACATATTTTGTCCAGCCTGACCACATTTCTTATACTCAGATTTATAAACACTAGGTACTTCTAATTTCTTCGGAACCCTCCATCCTTTGTTAGTCACTTGACGGATCACGTATCACTCCACCGATTGCGTTTTCCGCTCTACTAAATCCCTGAAGAGCCTCTAGACCAAGGGAAACAACTGTACAAAATGCGGGATCCAACTTTCTACATGATGGTGTCCCTTTACACTAGTGCATCATTATCGCCAAACATGATACAGCCTTTTTGCTATTTTTTCAAACTTCATAAAACCAAGAATGCAACAAAGCTCTTTCGTAGGTTTTGCAGACATCGACAGACGTGTCCCAAGCATGCTCAGCACTCTCCTGGCAAACACGCAGGAGTCCATCGAAAAGTAAAGTGCGTTGTTTCCCTTGATCACTTCCTGTCGTCAGCAATACACACGAGTACGTTCATCTCCCGAACTGTGTTTTGGCCAACAATTTACGGAAAGGAGCGAATTTGTCAGGTAGCTAACTATTACAGATAACTGCTATGATCATGTTGCCGTTTAGCTTTTGTTTCGGCTGCTGTTCTGAAAGATTGTTATTGAAACTTAGCCAGCTGGGTCGAACAAACGTTGGCAGTTCTAGCCAGATACTTGACCTTTGCCAGTAGGCCTACTATGTAATTTGTTGACATCGGTAACAATACAGCAGTTGCACTTATCCACTGGGATGGTACATGAGGTTTGTCTACAGCAAAGTTGAAAGCTGCTGAATGAACAGAACAGTCAGTCGTAATTGAAGAGAAATCACATTCACACACACACACACACACACACACACACACACACACTTCTTGTGCAGCTAGCCAGCAGAACTTTGAGATAAACACATATGGACACACAACTTTTTGTCCAGGTGTCGTCATCTACACTTAGAATACAGCCGCAACTAAAAAAAAATGTTCATTGTTTTAACCTTCCGGCTACGTCGTGGGTAAAAAGTTGCACACACATTGCTTTAGATGAACGTATCTCGGTCAATATTTAGGTCACACCTTTAAAATTTCTTGACTTTGTCAATAAATGGTTTGACTATGTTCATGCCAAAAATTGTGTTGTTTAACTTGTAATTAGCAGAGTAATTAAACAATAAATAAGAATAAGTTGTGAATTGCCTATATAAAAACCATGGGTAATTTGTTTCCCACGACGTAGGACTAGGAATAAGTCGAAAATTACCTATGTAAAAACCATGGGTAATTTGTTTCCCACGACGTAGGACTAGGAATAAGTCGAAAATTACCTATGTAAAAACCATGGGTAATTTGTTTCCCACGACGTAGGACTAGGAATAAGTCGAAAATTACCTATGTAAAAACCATGGGTAAGTTGTTTCACACGATGTAGGACTAAGAAGTTTTTTTAGCGATGTAGCCGGAAGGTTAAAGTTGTTTCCTTACAAAAATTTGGTGGTATTTACAATGATTTCAAACAGACAGACAAGAAATTAGGGATGGTAACCAGTCACTTAGCAATATACATGCCACCTTCATAAAACCCAAGTGTAAGTGAAAACAAAACTTAAGTTAATAGTGTGAAGTCAGCTTTGGTCCATTGACATTGATGCCATTTAAGTATGTGACATGAGGCTTCACTATCATCTACAGAATGCGGAAGTTTCCTGAAAAGCCATCATTCAAGCGCTGGCTCGTCTTTGGCATCAAAGTTGGTTTGATAGCAGAGGGTGTGTGTTTGGTTGGGACGTACTGGGTGTGGCATCGCATGAACACTTCTCAGGGTGAGTGTGGTACAGTTGAGATCTTTGTTATTTCCCTTCGTCTGTTCTCTTTGTTTGGAAGTTGCAAACAGAATGCAGAATGTTGTCCAGCAAATTGTGTGAACCAAGTTAAACTGCATTATTTCTAATGTGAATCAGTGCACCATGCATGGCTGTTGGTTTTCAGGATTCTTGGTATCTGTATGTCAGTAACACAGTTGAACATTTCTCCTTTTCTTTACTCCACCTTCACCTATTTTTGAAATAAACAACAACAAAAAAGTAGCACACACACACTAACTTATTAGTACATTCTGTTTGATCAGAGACATATATATATAACACATTACTTGTGTCTCTGGTTTGATGTTTAATGTCTTCAGCTAACAAAAGCTTGCACTATGCTTGGAAACATCATTTGCACACCCTTTGAGGTTCTTGAACATAAATTATAGAACTTTTGAATAGATGCAGAATACCATTTAAAATAAGCCGAACATATAATTATGCTCTTTGTTGTTTTAGAGTTTCGGCGAAAGATGCATCAGAATTTTCCAACAATCCTTAACTGTGAGTATACGTCAGTATGGTTTAGTGTTTTTTTTTTCCTATCAGTTTCATTCCCCCCATTTATTTTGATAAAAATGAAAAATCTACTGTCTGATCCATAGTAAAAGAAACAGTTGACCTAAACGAACACTAACCCCGTGAATGTTTTCATGGGAAGCAACTGTGTGAGTAGAGCATGTTTGTGGCTGCAGATTCGGTGCAGTTATTTCCCTTGTACCTGTGCGCTTTGTCCACCCCTTCACACTGAAACTAATTGCATGGCTGGGGCATGAAAAAGTCACCCCTGCCCCTAATTTCCTTGAATGTGTACCTGCGCCACTTGCATAACAACAATGTTCAGTGATTAAACATAATCAGTGCAACACAGCTCTTATCAGCTCAGCCTCAGCATAGCCTTCAGGCAATATTTTTATTCTTTGCTGTGATCAGCAGTGATCTACACCACCGCTTATTTATTTACCATTAGTTAGTTCCTGTTGATGCTGAGTGAGTGTGTGTGTGTTTTTTGTCCCAAGATTACTACCTGATGGGGGAGAAGCTGGGGGACCTTCCCACTCGCCAGCTGGACAATGAGGCGTGGGGAGTGAGGAAGGAGTCTTGAGCCAGCGTCTGACACTCAGGGCGTTCAGTCCACGTCTTACAAGAACTGCAAATTGTCTCCAGTATGCATGGCGTTTAGTAATAAGGACTGTAATTGTGTATTGTGTGAGCGCTATACCCAGTTTCTTGAATTGGCTCATGGCGCAGCGGGCTGAACCCGACATGCACACCAAACGTGAATCACACGCATTCCCTCACACACTACAATAATGAACACGTTACAAGTTTCGGAATTTAGAATTGGATTTATTTTTAAAATTTTGTGGGTTGAACATTTCCAAAGCAGAGGATGGAGGAAGCCAGAGTTCCTGGAGAGAACCCACGAGGATCTGCCCGTAGGAACGTTGCCACAATGATATGAGAAGGAAAAATTCTTCACCCCAAGCTGGGACTCGAGCCTGACCTCTCACATTGGTGGTGAAGTCTCTTAACAGCTACACCACAGACTGCCCAAAACAGTGATAACAGGGCTTCATAGCCACATCAGACATCAGGCATAGACCCATTACTTTCTTACCATGGTGGAGATGTGTTTTATCATTTCAGCGCCGCAGAGGAAAATATTCAGGGCAATTGGTCCCGATACTCTTCGGAGTATTTTATATATGCACTGAGTTCAGACATACTTCCAGTTGTATCTGTCGATACTGTGTGCACGGAGTCTGGAGGGTAAAAAGTATCACATGTATTGTGTTACAGCCCTTACCACTATGCTTGCATGTATGCGTGTGTTGTGTGTGTGTGTGTGTATGTATGTGTGTATGTATGTATGCATGTATGTTTGTATGTATGTATGTATGTATGTATGTATGTATAATAATAATAATAATGAGTATTGTATAGGCGCTTTACCCAGTTTCATCAATCGGCTCAAAGCGCCGCGAACTGAACCCAACACGCACGCTCACATGAATCACACGCATTCTCTCACACATTGGACATAAACACATTACAGTAATGTGGTGCGAAGGGTCGGCTCAGCTATTTAAATTTCGGAATTTAGAATTGCATTTATTTTTCAAATTTGGTGGGCTCAACATTTCCAAAGCATATGCGCAAGTATGTATGAATTTGTATAAGTATGTATGTATATAGGTTTGAACATGTATGTGTTCATGGGTATGAATGTATGTATATATGCATGTGTGTTGATATGTATGTATGCATTTTGATTTGTTCTTATGTGTGCATTTATGCGTGTATTATGTTACACTATGTATGTACATGTATAGCATGTAGGAATGCACATTGTGTGCATTATGTATGTACAATAGGTATGTATTTATGTACATATGTATGTATGTATGTATGTATGTGCAGGAGATATGATACACTGCACATGTATCCTTTGTACTTTTTTTTTCTTTCTTATGCCCGCCAGAGGGCAGGAATAAATTACTCTAATTTGAACTTGGTTCAGGACATTTGTCCTGTAATAGTTCCCACCGATGTGAAGCCCTGTGATAAGTGTGTGTACTTGAGACTGTTGGTGTTCATACATGTCTTTATATATACAGCCCATCAGTAAGACTCACTGTCGGTTGTGATGAAACGTAAGCAGAACACAGTGGTTCCTTCGGTTCCTTCCTGGTTTGTCAACAGGCCAAGCAGTTCGCGGAAATCTCAGAACATCGCCGGCTTCTCTGTGTGGGTGATGGAAAGAATGACTGCTAAACAGAGAGAGAGAGAGAGAGAGAGAGACTGTGTGTGTGTGTGTGTTGTGTGTGAGAGAGAGAGAGCATCGGTAACCCCAGAGATAATTATCAAAGTGACGCCCAGCACTTGCCACGACAGGCGTACCATATACAGAGAGATTAAAAAGTGTCGAGCAGCTTCATGCTGGATTAATTTATTGATTTATAATCAGTTGCAGCCAGCCGGTCAGCGTGTGTGTGTGTGTGTGTGTGTGTGTGTGTGTGTGCACGGTGTGTGTGTGTGTGTGTGTGTGTGTGTGTGTGTGTGTGTGTATGTGTGTGTGTGACTCTATGTGTGTCAGTGCCTGTGTCAGTCTGTGCGTGCTTACATGCGTGCGCGCGTGTGCGTATCAGTGTGTGCGCGCGCGCGAGGCAGTCTCAGTGATAAGCATTATTTGCATGGACGGAACTGGTCATTAGAGAGACCACTCGGCTTTCTGTCAGGCTACGATTTTAGTACTGTATAGGTTTGTGTCCGGAGCATATGTTGGTGAAACTTGATACCGCTCGGCAGATGGTCCAGTCAGTGCTACACGTATAGTAGGTGCAGGGCCTACTGATGTAGCCTTATTGTGGTGTTGTTGGAACTGTGGTGGGCTGTTGAGTTTTGTGACGTGGCTCATTGTCTCGTTTCAGTGACTTGAACTTCAGATCAGACGGATGTAGAAGTGGTACTGAGAATGCATAAATCCGTGATGAAGAACCAACACCAAGGACTGTCAGTGGTACTGTACGTACCACAGTCGTGACTAACACCGGCGCTTAGAAAATCCTGAACGGATTTGAAAAGGACCCGGCTTCCAGAGTTTAGAAAGAGATCAGGAAAGAAAACTGACTACGTCAGTGACATGTAAACGCAAT
Organism: Batillaria attramentaria; assembly: GCA_018292915.2. Classification (NCBI taxonomy): domain Eukaryota; kingdom Metazoa; phylum Mollusca; class Gastropoda; family Batillariidae; genus Batillaria; species Batillaria attramentaria. The sequence continues at coordinate 181,252 of JACVVK020000461.1, read as the reverse complement.
GATTGTGTCGTCACTGAGTTCAGCACCACAAGATCATGAAACTGGTTTCTTTTAAAGGCCCCATTGATATACCATGTTATAATCTCAAAAGATCGAGTTAAAAAAAAAAAAAAAAGGTATCACTGGAGTCGTTTTGGTGGTGTCTTGCATCACTCCTCTAAGACATGCGATGCACAAATACATCATGCACAGACAGAGGCTTGCCGGCGTTTTTTTGTTGTTGTTTTTTTTTTGTTGACTGGAGCCAAAACGCAGCACTGAGCCGGTGGCAGTGTCGCTGACGACAATCGACAAGCATGGCGAACGTCGCCGTATACGGACGTTTGAGTCAGTTTTCCTCGTTCAGTTTCACACAGCCATCAAACGTCAGTGTGTTGCATTCGGAGCCCTACTAATATCTAAGATAGACTGTTTTGGGCGGACACTGAGGCGCAGTCACAAGCACAACTGTTCCGAAACAGAAGTGTCCCTATATAAAGCTTTATAATGGTTTATCAATGGTTTATTTCACTTGAAATGGAACTGAAGTTTGACTTCAAGTGTGCAAATCGGCGACCCTGTAAAAATGGAGTTTTCAAGGCGGGGAATGGGGGAGCCGGGGGTGGGGGGGGGGTGGTAGTGGGGGAGTCAATAACGGCGAGGTTGTAGTGCACAGTGAAACGGACCACAATGCCCCCGAACAGTCAGCCTCCTCCAACTCCTCCTCCTCCCACCCCCGTCCCAATTCCCGGCCGGACACACACACACACACACACACACCGTCGCACACGCACACACACACACACACACACACACACACACACACTGTGTGACACACACACACACACACACACACACACACACACACACCACACACACACACACACACACACACCGTCACACGCACCAATCGCACAAAAAAGGAGAGACAAAAATCTGGAATCAAAAGCCAGTCGCGGACTATGAAAACAATTTGGGGGCAGCCTTTGTGCACGTGCAGCATCTGGCTGTTGTTATTTCTCGTGGCCAATGGCCGGGCGAGACTGAGTGTACGACTCTACCAACCAGTCGCCAGTATTAATAGCCATAGGTGCACCAGTTCTTTTCTTCCTGACCTCTCGGAGACACTCCTATATCCACCCCCCCCCCCACCCCCACAATCTTGAGCCCCCTCCTACCCCCTTCCCACCCCCTCTTCCCACCCCACCCACCCACCCCCTTTTTTTTTCTCTCGCCAAACACCTTTCCCTTTGACCTTACGGCAACTCATATAGGTGTCCACGTACAAGTGAAATGAAAAATCTGTCAGATCAGTCCAGAGAAGCAGCAAGTGTTGCGCGTCACTGTTTGGATCCAAATGTTCTGCAGATCTAGAGCCCCCCCCCCCCCCCTGACAATCTGTTGTGAGCTGCTCTCGTTAAAACTGGCTTAAATGGTTGCACCGACAAAGTGATCGTAATTTCAGTCCACAGGTTGCAAACAGTCCCATCTTTGCTAAGCCAGCTTATGTTTTGGAACAGTTTCGCTCGTGAGTGTGCCTGTACGCTCGAAATGCTCAATCTTGACGATTAGTACAGCTCCTAATGCGATACAATGTGGTTTACACTTTGCAGCCACGAGCGGTCGAACGTTCAAAATTTAATTTTACGTACGACTGTTGTTACAATACTAGAGCGCTCAGTGGGGTCGCCGCGGCATCAAGTAGGCTTAGTGCCGGCATTACAGACTCGGACGCTGTCACTGTCCAGGTGTCTAAGTTGTGTGATGACAGATACCACGAAAACTGCTCAGAACGATCTGTGAACATGAAAATATGGTAGCATTAGCCCCTTTGAAACTTCACAAAATTAAAAAGTTCTGTAAATAAGTTTAATTCATGAAACGGCTTTTTTTTTCTTTTTTTTTTTTTGCATCGGTCAGTTAACAGCCCGAAAAATCACGTGCTGTCTGATGCACAGCACCCGTCAGTTATGGACAGCACGCACCTCAGTTTTGAGGTAGATGTTTCGGGCTGAGTCTTGAGCTGTTGGTAAACTGATCTTCATAAATTATCCATTCCTTTCTTGTTCCCTTTTGTTAGTTTCTTATTTCTGCCTTTTAAAATTCCTTCAGTTTTTCTTAATTCAGTTAAATTCGTTTCTTCATCATTTCTATTCTTTATCTGTTTCGTCCTTATGGACTTAATCTTGTTGCTTGTAGTTCAGTTGTGATGAACAAATTGAAAGCGTGTGATTTTATGTGTATGTGAGTGTGTCAGTGTGTGTGTGTGTGTGGTGTGTGGGGGAGGGGGGTGGGGGCGGCGAACATTTTGTTTAGAACACGTAGCTAAAAATAAAAATAAAAAAATAATGGGAATTTTCCCCATTTTTCTTCCCATTCTAGCCTTTCCTTTCAGTCTAAACGGAACAGTTGCTGATTGGTGCACCGCTCATGCGCTGTGGAGAGCAGATGTCAGATATTGATGGATATTCCCCCCTCTCCCTGCCACACCCCCTCCTTATCTTTCGACTCATCCACCTATTCTTTCTTTCCGCTGTCTCTACCTCGACAGAGGGCTAAAATCACCACTCAGAGAGGCCATTCACGGTGAGGACTGGGGAATAAAGACGGTAGGATGGCAGAAAAGTAGTCGCTTTTGTGTCGGTAGCAGCCGGAGAGTCGAGGGGTGTTTAACGCACCACTGGCCGTGTTGGTTTTTTTGAAACAATGGCGGCCGACCTTTGACACGCGCGTGACCCGCACGTGACCCACGCGCCGAAAGGGTTAAGCGTAAATCAGATACGTGCGCTCAGCTTTCAGAAAGGACCAATTGGTGGCCGTGCGCATTTTGACCGCTCAAACGATGTCACCCAATACCACCCGAACCTTCCCAACAATTTTCTCGCTTCTTTTCAAACCGCGACGCGGCGACTGACCAGAAGGTGAAAGGTATTAGCGCTTTGCTTGTATACCTGAGCGATTTTTTTTTTTAAAAGGGGGTAGGGGGTGGGGTTGAGGTGTGAAAGGTGGTGCCTACAGTGACCGGGCGTGGAGTGTAGGTACCATGGTGCATGTGTGTACCGTTTGTACCGAAATATCGGTACACTGACAAAGCCAAACGACGGAGACAGTAGTGCACGGCTTATGAAGCGTGCAAACTTTTCCTGACTAGATGTTGCTGGTCATGGCGGCCGGTTAATCGTACGTGTGGGGAAAACGGTTATTTCTTTATTTATTTATTTATTGCGGGCCGATCGTCGGGGGGTTCTCTCCGGGTACTCCGGCTGCCCTGCCCCTCTGCTTTGGAAATGTTCAGCCCACCAAATTTTAAAAATAAATGCAATTCTAAATTCCGAAATTTAAATAGCTGAGCTGACCCTTCGCACCACGTGATTGTAATGTGTTTATGTCCGGTGTGTGAGAGAATGTGTGTGATTCACGTGAGCGTGCGTGTTGGGTTCAGTTCGCGGCGCTTTGAGCCGATTCATGAAATTGGGTAAAGCGCCTATATAATACTTATTATCATTATTATTTCAGTATTTATTGAGGTTAGTAGGTAGCGGCTCGGTAGTTACGTGTAGCGCACTATAGGTAGATAGATGTTATACCTTTAAAACATTTCGTACCGCACACGGGGATTTCCCCGTCCTTCTTTTCTTCCCAGCGCATCCGTTTCTGTTTATTATTTTCGCTTGAGTGGTAGTGCGGCTGAAAAATGGAACTCAAATTAGCTTTCAAGGTAATGCGTTTATTGATCTTTCAGTCTTCTACACTTTGCTTTCTTGGGCAAGCCACTACATTCCCGCATAACTTACTGGGTAAGTTTTGTATTTATCAGACCATTATATCAGTACTTGTAGACAACAGACAAGTTATTTTATATAATAATCATGCAGATTTTTTTTTTCTGTGTTTCTTTCTTTCTTTCTTTCTTTCGTCCTTTTCTTCTTTTTATCATTCTCATCACAACGTTTGTATTCCCTTGAACACGAAAAACAACAACAACAACAATCAATGGGATTCAACAACAAAACAAAAAAAAAACCGCATAGACTAAAACAAACAAACAAACAAACAAACAAACAAACCGATCATACCACATATACAAGACTTTCGGCAATACTCAGGCTCGAATTCTTCCAGTCTAATGGGCGCAGCCACACCTTTCGACTGCTAGAGCCTCGCTGTCATTGTCGGTCGACTCGGAGCTGCAATTGCTGTCCGCACGTGGTACTCGTGCGCCTCTCTTTCAGTGTGCAGTCAGTCAGACACACACGAGTGTAGACAATTATCTATGAAAAATGACCACCCGGCGGCCGGCGCTTTTAACAAAGCGTCGAGTCCGAAGAGGTAAATTTACACGAACAATGCGGCAACTGGAGATGTTTTTGCTGCGGGTCTTGATGAAAATGGGCGGCGGGTTTTTTTTTTGTCGGTTCTGAAATGACAGTCGAAGAGGTGGTAGTTCGTGGTCAGGTGGTCAGGTGGAGGGGAGCTGCGTAGTCGGGGGGTGGGTGTGGGGGTGTGGCGATCGCGGAGGGGCAGCGGTATGAAAGGTTGGATGGAGGTTTGAGATGGGGTAGATAAAAGAAGGGGATACATATCAGTGATAGCCATACTAACTGTATGAAGAATTTGTGTGTGTGTGTGTGTGTGTGTGTGTGTGTGTGTGTGTGTGTGTGTTTGTCAGAGAGAGAGAGATTGGTTTTTCTGCTGCTGCCGCTTCTCAGTGTGTGTATGTGTGTGTGTGTGTGAGAGAGAGAGAGATTGGTTTTGCTGCTGCTGCCGTCTGTGTGTGTGTGTGTGTGTCAGAGAGATTGGGTTTGCTGCTGCTGCCGCCTCTCTCTCTCTCTGTGCCAGTGTGTGTGTGTGTGTGTGTGTGTGTGTGTGTGTTCCTTTGAGCGCCCCGTCAGTGTGCGTGCTTGTCACCTGGACTTTTCCCTAGTCTTTGCTCCCCTAACAGTGCTACAACCATCACCAGACCTCTACCTTCTACACCGTCACACATCTAATCTTACCATTTTCCCCTCAAACAGCATTGGACCCTAATCTACCGGAGTAAAAGTTCAGATTCTGTTCTAGCGTTCGGGCTGAGGCGGCTGGCCGGCGACACTCACTCACTCACATCCACTGCCAACTTGATGAGTCGCCGGAATGGCTGTCTGCAAATTTGGCCACCGGCCATCGACTTCAGTCATTAAAAGATCGCTTCTAGCCACGGGCTGCCGCCAACGCCGATAAACTGCTGAAAATAATTATTATTAACCGCGCTCGCTTGTGATGGCGGCTGTTAAAATTGGGTATGGCGTGCTCGGTAGGTGTCTGAGTACACTTATGAATGTACGCGCGACAGCCATGTAGTCATTGAGCCTGACTTGACAGAAACGGTTTCAGGGGCCTGATGCATGAAAAGAGACTAGGACGTTAGTCCGAGACTATCAGTTTTAATGTGTCCGAGACTATTTTAAGGCTTCTTAGTCTTGGACGTTCGTCCTAGTTTTTCTCCGTGTATCATGCGGTGCGCCACTGAGGGGCCTCAGTGATGCATGGAGAGTGACTAGGACGGAAATCCCAGACTCACTTAACTAAACCTAGACGAAAAGTTTAGTTCAAGATGCATAAATGGAGTCCAAGGCAAGTTTACGACTATTTCAGCGACTAAACGGTTATACACGCTGGTGACAGTCCCGACGTAACGAGTCCGAGACTAGCATAAGTCTCTAACTATTTATAGTCTACTAGTCTCTCTTCATGCATCAAGCCCCACAAGGCTGACGATTTGTGACCATCCAGTCTGTCTGCAATGCAGAGCCATTAGTGAATTTGGGCATCAGCAAATCAGTTTAATTTCGTTCTCGTTTCGTTCCGTTTTATTTCGGTTTCGAGTTTTGAGGGTGGAACAAAATGATTATTAGAATGGTATTCTCATAACCACTATCATTTACTTGAATCAAATGAGTTATAGCCACAAAGCTGTGACAAAACGGAACGAAACGTAAATCGTTGAAACTTCTATATTTCACTGTACGGATCCTCCCTTAAAACTGGGTTTGTTGTATTTAGTTTGCTAGTTGTTGTTGTTGTTTCAGTTATTGTTGCCCCCCCCCCCCCTTCATTTACCTTAACTTAGTTTTAAGGAAATTCATACGAAGGACAGTTTCCTAAACTTATGACCATATTAATTTTTTATGTTGGAGACAACACTGTTTCACTAAATGAAGTAATACCCCCCCCCCACCCCATCCCGTCGCAAGCCCAACTGCGCCAACTCCACTGACGCTGAATGGAAGAAAAAAATGTGCGCCATGATTATAAAATCACTGAAAAGTCTAAAATTTCAGGATGCAGAGTGTATGTTATGCTCTCTAGTTTGGTTGGTCACAGTCCCTAATTTCTCGTCTGTCTGTTTGAAATCATTGTAAATGTCAGCAAAATTTTGTAACTGAGGAACTAAACTTCAAAACAAAGAACTTTTTTTTCGAGTTGCTGTATTCTAAGTGTAGCTGAAGACACCTGGACAAAAAGTTGTGTGTCCATATGTGTTTATCTCAAAGTTCTGCTGGCTAGCTGCACAAGAAGTGTGTGTGTGTGTGTGTGTGTGTGTGTGTGTGTGTGTGTGTGTGTGTGTGTGTGTCACAGTGTGTGTGTGTGTGTGTGTGTGTGTGTGTGTGTGTGTGTGTGTGTGTGTGTGTGAGTGTTTTCGCCGCTGCATGACTTGTCGGACAATTCTTCGTGCAAATAAATCAACAGGAACTCGTCTACGTATACGCCTCCGCTTCGCTCCGAATAACAGCGACTCTCGGCAGCTTTACACTTACCGCAGTTTAACAGAATACAAAATTAATGGACATACTGAAAAGCTGGAGACAGCCTTTGTCCAGCGTTTGCCATTCAACCCCCAAGGACTCGACATACCAAAAGCCTTGGAGTCAAACTGTGGGCATGCAAAGGCCATAAAAAGCGGACTTGAATCGAACTGCTGGAGACAAAAAACTTAGGCTGTGACCGCTGGATGACCTAACAACTGAGACTAGCGAGCGGGCCGGCCGTCATAATTTCCCGGCGTGATCACGCAGTGATGACCCTTTTCTCTCGCGCACTGCCCGCTGGGAGCCCAACATAAAGGCCCCCGTCTTGCTGTGTATACAAATGTAGCAGCTACGGTCTTCACTGCTGGACACAATCGAAAGCCTGCTCCTAACCCTTTCGAAATCGAATGATTGTCGCATGCATAAACGTTTCTGTTGGACTGCATCTTAGATACATGTTGTGTAGCGTCAGTTTTAATTAAAGCCTCTTTGTTCGTTCCGTCGCTGAGGTGAAAACCTGGCGCTTTCGAAGCTCTCAGGCTAGCGCTGTTTGTCAACTGAATAGATGGGTGTTTCATTTGACCATTGCAGCCGTTTTCGTGACTTGTGTCTTTTACAATTATAGAAATACGACCTCCTTTGAGCCTACAGTCCATTCTTGAACAGAATGCCTCTCGAAAAATCTTATAAAAATAGCTACCAATCAGCGCCGTGTGGCTGGTACTCAGTCCGCAACCAAATAACGTCGTCTGCTCAGTACGCGGTACGCTTCTACAACAACTTACACTCGGGCCAGAGTCACCACAACGGTTTCATGTGTTAAACCGACTGTGACCCAAGTAGCTCAGTGGTTTTGATACACAGATGAAAAGTTTTCCACACGCCGGCTGTTGCATGGTATGCCTGCCATGCGTCTTGACACAGGCTTTCAACTCATGCGCGTAGCGTTTCAAGTTGTCTATGAACTTGCTCTTGCTCTGCTTTGGGAATGTTCAGCCCACCAAATTCGCTTGAAAAATAAATGCAATTCTAAATTCCGAAATTTAAATACTGAGTTGAGCTGACCCTTCGCACCACGTGATTGTAATGTGTTTATGTCCAGTGTGTGTGAGAGAATGCGTGTGATTCACGTGAGCGTGCGTGCTGGGTTCAGTTCGCGGCGCTTTGAGCCGATTCACGAAACTGGGTAAAAGCCCATATACAATACTCATTATTATCATTATTTATTATTATAATTATGTGGCGTTGCTTGAAAGGCGAAGATGCTGTCCGACTCGCGAAGCTTGAACGCTCTTTGTAATAGTGAAGTTGCCTTAAAAAAACAACAACAAACAAACAAACAACCCCCCCCCCCCCCCAAAAAAAAAAAAAAAAAAAACGGGGCGGCGCGCCGCCGCGGTGCAGCACCAGCCGCTTTACTTATTTTTTTATTTTTTTGCTGAGGGAGGACTGAAAGTTGGAGGACCCGGAGAAAACTCGCCGATGAGCATCCTAGAAGCCGGTAATATTCAGTCACATATCAGTCCATTTCAGAACTAAACTTGACTCGAAAACTCCAACCAGAAACTGAAAACTCCAACCCGAAACTGATCCGCACCAGAGAGTACGTAAGTTTTCGCTGGGCTGACGCGGACTGACTGACCTGACCCGCTGATATCATCAGTCATAGATCGGCCAGGGATCAAATCCACGGCGAACCGTGACATTGGTCACATCGGGTAACGGCCATTAACAGTTAGTAACGCACCTGCTACACTATTCGGACGCGCTTCCTGTCACTGACGTCAGTTGAGGCACTCCGCCATGGGCGGCGTTCACCCGGCCGCAAGTTCTGCACATGTATGCAAGCAGTTCGCCACATCACTATGCTCACACTCCTCAGTCAGTTCTGGCGAAGCCTTGTCAGGGGACCTCAGCAAGGTAACGCATAGTTGTCGCAACACAGCGGAACGACCAAGTCCACAGTCGTCATGAACTGAACTCCGCCAAACGTCGGAAGGCGATGACCGGTGGAGCAGCGTCATGTGATCGAGAGGGGAGATAATGCTAAGTTACGATCGTTTCCCTTGGTGCCTTTGGCGCGAGGAGAGCGTGGTCAGTTCTGGAGCTGTAGATTTGTGATGGGGATTTACGTCCTTTGGGACCACTACTAGATTTACTAGTGCTGCACTACTATATAGTTTATCAGTCGTGCTGCTTTTGGTTTCAACTACAGCTGACGGCGTGTGTATATAATTATAATTACTATAGCGCATCAGCCGCTACGCATTTTCCAGTACCACCCCCCACCCCCACGTACACACACTGTCACAGTGTGTGTGTGTGTGTGTGTGTGTGTGTGTGTGTGTGTGTGTGTGAGAGAGAGAGAGAGAGAGAGAGAGAGAGACTGTTTTTTATTATTATTATTAAATTTATGGAAAATAATTTGTCACTGAGGCACGCAGGCCTGCCCTTCAAGATGCTACGTAATACACATCTACACAGAGATAATGCATAAAAGGTTATCAAATAAACATGAACATAAACATGTATGTAATCAAGAACAAGCGCCGGAGAGAGATTGACGGAGAGAGAGACGAGAGACGAGAGAGAGAGAGAGAGAGAAATGAAATGAACCTTTATTTTACAACGCGGGGTAGAACTTTTGGATCGGCAGACCCGTATGACAACTTGCCGTTCTTACACCCACAACTGAAGTAAAAATACTGAATATATATATATATATATATATATATATATATATAGAGAGAGAGAGAGAGAGAGAGAGAGAGAGAGAGAGAACGCCGGAACGACTGAACTTTATTTACCAACGGACGGAAGTGATTTAACCAAACAATGAGTAATTTTCAATCAGCCCTTGCTACAACAAGCAAAAAAAAAAAAAACTACAATGGCAAGATAAAAGAAAATACAAGAAAAAAAAACAAGAAGAAAGAAAAACAACGGCAAGAGAGAAAGAGAGAGAGAGAGAGAGAGAGAGAGAGAGATTCAATACACCATGCATTCACACAGCAATAGGTTGAGGCTCGGTCAACGTCTCCGTCAGCCCTGTTTGCTGGCCAGCCTGGCGTCACGCTGCGAGTTACCAACTCCTGATTTTTTTCACACGCCATCTCCGTTGCCCTTTCTAACCTCTGACCTGCGTAACCTTTGGACCACAAAGCCAAGCAGTGCCTTGTCCGGTTTTGCTCGAAAACACAGATGACGGGGCTGGCGGCCTCAGGCTGACTGTACTTCTTTTCTTCTCCTTTTTCCTTTTCCTTTTCTTGGTTTCTGTGCCTGTTTTCTTAGCCCCGACCCCCACTACCCACACTCCTTCCTCTTCAGTTCCTGTAACCCCACCCCCACCCCCTTTCAACCCCCTCCCTCCTACCCCCTATTCAGTTTCCAGTGATAGGCCCAGTCAGGTACGTAGCTACCCTTCTGAAACGTTCCCAGGGTGTTTTGAAACGTTTTGAAGTGCAGGGATCGGTAGGGAGAGAGAGAGGGAGAGGGAGAGAAAACAGAAAGTTGGGTGCATGACTGCAAGATCCGATGCAATCTGTGTGGCACGTGCATTGTTCCGCGGTGCAAACCGGCGCAAGCACGTGCCGCAGGTTGGGCTGGCAGGGGTCACACAGAGGTGACGGAACAACATCAGTCGCTGCGGCGAAAAGTTGAAGCTGTTGTTTTGCGGGTAACTTCTGCTCACAATGCATCACGTGAAAACTGACAGGCGGCGAGAGGGGATCTGCATGGTTCATGGGGTTGAGCTGTATCTTTCGCTGGGCGGCAAACAATACAGAGCCTTCGTCCCCCGGGCTTCAAATGATGATTCGATGTAGGAGGGTGGGTGGGTGTTTGGGAGTTTAACGTCCTTTTCCACCACGTACGGGTGATATCAAAGACGGGGCAACGATGAAAAAGCCAGCACAATATTTGGCCCCAGCCGGGATTCGAACTCACGACCCGAGCATTGGAAGTCCAACGCTCTACCATTCGGCCACCCCGGCTCCCCCGATGTAGGAGTAGACAGTCACTGGCAGTCATGATAGTGAACAACAACAACAACAACAATGACAACTGGAACGGCGATTCGTCGTACCGAGTTTGTTGGAATGCATTGCTTCTGACGAACGACCTACAACGAATAACAGCGGGTTTTATGTTTATTTATTTATTTATTTTCGTAACCAGGCTGTTACAGAAAGCAATGAAACTTTCCCATGTAATATAGCTCGGCTTTGCTCCGTTCGAACACACACACACACACACACACACACACACACACACAGGCCATTCGTATCAACCGTCGCACACCTTGCGTTGCGCTCAGGCTAGTCAGTGAAAAACTTCTCAAAATTCCTAAGCATAATATGGAAACTGCAGGAGAGAGTTCGTTCAGCTTCTCAGTTGGCCCCGACAGGCTGTCTGGAACTCCTTGCCAATCGAACTCCGCCTTCAATCTTCACTGACTGTCCCTGTTTTAGTCCCGTCAGGAGTCTGAAGACTTTTCTCTTCCATCAAGCTTTTGTTGATTAACTTCTGTTGACTCAGAGTCTCTTTGTGTGAACCATGAGTCGTTCAGGTGATGTCACCTGCCAAACATGATGGGATTTTAGTGTGTGTGTGTGGGTGGATGGGTGGGTGTTTGGGGGTTTAACGTCCTTTTCCACCACATACGGGTGATATCAAAGACGGGGCAACGATGAAAAAGCCAGCACGATTATGTGGCCCCAGCCGGGATACGAACTCACGACCCGAGCATTAGAAGTCCAACGCTCTACCATTCGGCCAGCCCGGCTTCCCGTGTGTGTGTGTGTGTGTGTGTGTGTGTGTGTGTGTGTGTGTACTTTACGCACAGCGAGTCCTTGGCACATGGAGAACAGCGCTCTATAAAAACTATATTATTATTATTATCGGTATAACAATGATTGTTATACTGATGAAGCCCCGTGAGACTGTTATGATTTTGTCGTTACACGGGCGCCGCCCGTCCGCCTTAAGACTTGAAAACGAAGTGAAGCGGAATTGACGAGACCGAAATCAAATCCTCTGCTGTCAGACCTGCGTAGTGTTTCTTTTGGCAAAAGTGCTGGGTTCCGTACACCGACTCGAACTGAGGCTACGCAAGGGCAGTTTGGGTCGCGGGCCAGAGCAAGGGTCAGTCGGGGTCGGCCAGTAGTGTCGGGAGGGATGAGGGGGGCCGGAGATAATTCTGGCCACTCTTAGGTCATCCTCAGGTCACGCGTGCCGAGCTGCCTTACCTCCCTTGACCCCGCTGCCACTTCCCCTTCGCTCTCTAGCAACCCCGCTCGAAATCGTCTCAGTGTACTGCTTTTACAGTTTTAGTGGTGTGGGAGAAGAATGTGTGTGTGTGTGTGTGTGTGTGTGTGTGTGTGGTGAAGTAACTTGCCACTGTTTAACTCTGTCTCTGTCTCTGCCTCTGCCTCTCCCTCTGTCCCCCCGGCCCCCCCCCCCCTCTCTCTCTCTCCCTCACTCGTTGGACTCAGTTTCAATGCTCGAGTCGTGAGGTCGAGTCCCGACTGACTGGAACCAAACGTTTGTGCTGACCTTTTTTTCTCGTTGCCCAATCGTTGATCTCACCGTTTTGTGATGGAAGCCTCGGAGGATGTTAAACCATCTCACACACACACGCACACTCCTCCCCCCCCCCCACTCTCTCTCTCTCTCTGTCGCGCGCGCGCGCGCGCGTGTTAGACTAAACAGCCGATCTATCTGGTTGAGCGTTGAACTGTCAATGCTTGGGTCGTGAGTTCGATTCCCCACTGGAAGCAGGCTTTTCCTTTTCCCCGTCGTTGCATGTACAGTAAAGTGATCTGGAACTGCTGAATAAGTAAATAATCCATTCATGCATATTCATGCACAATTACCGACACGGATTGATAGCAAATACTGTCACCTCTAAACTACAATGCCAGCTGGATGGCATTAATCTCGGTCAGTCAGTGACTAGACCGTAATCTGTCTCAAACATTTCGAGACGGCCTAGTGGGCTGTGTCGATATTTGTCCGGCAACTTGTGGTGTGTGGGCAAGACAAGAATGAGGTCAGAAAGTCTGCTGCTTGCGTCACAGCGGTCCAGGGTCCAGTCAGGCCGATAATGGAGCAGTCAGCGTAGTTCCTTTGTTCGGGGGATTCCTGCCTCACTGACACGGTAGCGCACCGCACTGACACGCATTTTCGGCTACCAAACCAACATCTAGCTCTTTCATGATTGCACGACTCTCCAATTTATTTGTTTTGTCTGTGTGCGTTTTATGAACTGTAACAGTGACAAAAGAGAAGAAACAACAACACAAGCAACGCAACACAACACAACACAACACAACACAACGCAACGCAACGCAACGCAACGCAACGCAACGCAACGCAACACAAACTTGAAATGGGTTCAAATCTAAAGGAGGATCAAAGAGTGCACATAAGCAACGCATCGCAACGCAACGCGACGCGACGGGACGCGACGCGACACGACACGACACGACACGACACGACACGACACGAACTTGAAATGCGTGCAAATCCAAAATAGGATCAAAGACATTTGCACAGATTTGTTTCCAGTTATTTCCATCGTCTCGTCCTTCTTGCAAATCGTCACACACACACACACACACACACACACACACACACACACACACACACACACACACACACACACACACTGCACACACACACACACACACACGGAGAGAGAGAGAGAGAGAGAGCGGGCATCCCTGACGGAGATACTGAGACACAACTCGTGTGAACCGAGAAACTACGCGAGCGGTCACTGCTGGCTGATTGGGCAGCCCTGTCCGCCATGATGGATCGAAGCTTCTAGACTGGCCCCGAAATCGGGCTGACCCTCCTCCACAGAGTTAGATTCCAAGCTTAAAAGACGTTGCGTTTGTGTCGCCGCAAATACCCTGAAACTCTGTGTCCGACGTCTGCCGGCTGACGTCATAGGACAAGGTTTGCATAATCACCCTCCCAATTCTAGCTCGTGTCCATTAGATTTGGTCAGTGGCGGGGGAGCACGAAACATCAATAGTAGGTCCACGAAAATAGACGGGCTATTTCGACGTCACGTGAAGGATGGAAGAAGCTCAATACGTTTATTTGCCTTCTTGGTCATTGCACAAGAAAAACTCGTCTTGCTCCTCATACTATAAATATGATATAATGTTACACACTCAAGATTCAAGATTTTATTTTCTTTTTGTCCGTTTGGGGTGTGGAGGATACAGACGTGTTCTGGATGTAAGCCGTGTAATGTAGTTTCTCTACTAACCCTGCGGATAATTGCACGACTGAAAAAAAAAACCCTCTCGTTTTAGGACATGCAAGCCACCTTACACACACACACACACACACACACACACACACACACACACACAACTTAACTATACGGTCCTACTCGCTTTCAGTTGAGCGTCACTGAGTGGTCGTTTTTCTTCCTCTTTTTAGTCGTTTGTCTGTTTCATCAGCTGACCAACCTCAGCATGTTGCACGTGCTTATAAGGCACTTGGTTTCGAAGTCCCTGATGGGCTGGAACTTCGTTTGGCACATTTCCTCCCTAAATAGTAAATTGGTCCATTTTGTCTGAAATGGGAGTTTTCACTCAGTTATAGTATTTACAAATAACGTTCGAACTTGTTATCTGTGGCATGCGTGTGTACGCAGTTGAATGTGTTTGATTTATTGTTATGCTCCTTTATATGATATGTCAGTGAGACAACGAATTTCCATTTATGGACAGGGGAGCCGGGGTGGTCGAATGGTAGAGCGTTGGACTTCTAATGCTCAGTCGGGTCGTGAGTTCGATCCCGGCTGGAGCCAAATATTGTGCTGGCTTTTTCATCGTTGCCCCGTCTTTGATATCACCCTATGTGGTGGAAAAGGACGTTAAGCCCCCAAACACCCACCCATCCCCTTCCATTTATGGACAAATAACATGAATTTGATTACGGTCATGTATTCAGTTTTCAAGCCTGGTCACATCAAAGAGACGTAACTCTTGCCAGTGTTCGTAATAGCTCAGTGGGTGTCTGGTCGCTCAGCTCAAACAAAGCGCACGCCTTGTATCTCCTTGACCTGCCTGTGATCAGTCACGTGAGGCGGCATCAGGCGGTGTCCGAGATATGATGTCACTGACAGGACATTCACCCTAAGTGTCATGTGTTGCCCAACTGTTACACCAGCCCACAGAGGTGCAGTTATATTTAGCTCTGTGCTCCAGCCACCAGGACGGACAGGCACTGATTGCGCACAAGCACCAAACAGCGACAGTCATTCTTTCTGTTTGCAATCGCCGAGCCCCAGCAATGTCAGTTTGGCAGATGCTGGAACTTGGCATAACTGAAGCACCGACACAGTCCGAATACATATGAGGAATTTTAGAGTCACTGTTGGAGGGTGTGTGTGGGGGGAGGGGTGGGGGTGTTTTGGAGTTTAACGTCCTTTTCCACCACGTAAAGGGTAACCAGAAAAAGGCCAACACCAGCCGGGAATCGAACTCACGACCCGAGCATTCCCGCTATCCCGGCTCTCCCACTGTTTGGAGGAGATGAGCACTGTCTGCTTTCAATGACAAGGGGCGGTTAGGTGTTTCGGGGTTTTAACACATTTCGTACCAATGTTGCCAGAAAAATGCTGCATCGCCGTTTACGTTAAACATACAATTTAAAAAAAAAATAAAATATCGATTCTTGAACTCTCTTAACAAACTGTTGCCTATCAAGGCATCAGCACCTGTACCACAAACTGAAACTGGCTACAACTCCCCTCTGCCCGTGTGGCCATGCCGAGCAGACCGGACAACACATCATCCAGGACTGTCCACTATACCATCAGCTAAGGATGACGACGTGGCCATCGGAAACGCCACTACACACCAAACTGTACGGCCCACAGCGGGAGCTGGAGAGGACAGTGACCATCGGAAACGCCTCTACACACCAAACTGTACGGCCCTCAGCGGGAGCTGGAGATGACAACAGACTTCATGCTCAGAACTGAACGTCCAGTGTGACCAAGAGACGAACGACAACAACAACAACTACATCAAGGCGTCGAGTTTATAAACCATACTGCCTCACGCTCGGCCCCACCCGACGCTAACTAAACCCCTGGTCCCCCGCTTTTGAAAATCCGGTCACACGCTTGTCAGGAGAAGCAGCAGTCGTCTACACTAACGTCCACAGGTGTAAAACCGTTTTGTCGTCCAAACTTAGCGGCGGATTTTGACAAAACGCGTAGGTGTAGCCAGTATTGAGTTTGACAAGGAAATAATTTTACAGCAATTTTCGTGATACGAGTCTGAATGTAAACGGCATGCGGCCACGGTATATTCTTCGTCTGTGAGTGTGAAATGATAAACCGTTTATCGTACAAGTGCTGCGCTCTCCCTCCGCCCCCCAAACTTCCTCCCCCATCTGCCACATCTATTTTCCCATCAAAACTGTATTTGGAAATCGCTACACGTCAGCCTGTATGATTTGCCGGTCGTGTTTACTATATGCATTATACTCTAACTGCTCCACGGGGGTATAAATTGTGAAGTGAAGTGAACTGAACTGTAGTAGTATGAAATGAATTTTAAAGTCTTAGTCTCAAGGAAAGTCGTATTTCTTTAAAAAAAAAACAAAAAAACAGAAGCCACAAAGTCACGAAAACGGTTGTGATGGTCAACTGAAACATCCTTCTATCTGAGAAACAGTCTTACAGCTTCGAAACTGGCAGTTTTCTATCTCAGTGACGTTACGAACCGTCTTAGAGGCTTTCAGTGAAAGAAACGAAATTGAACTGATTAAAACTGATTTGTATAGTTGAATTCAGCTTTAAAAAAAAACAAAAAAACAACAACCCCGCAAGTTTCCTGCATCTCATTCCCATCCTCCCTTATGTACGTTTACATGTTATCAGTTTCTGTTCTCTTGTACTCCCCCCCCCCTCATCCCCCCCACCCATCACACACACACACACACACACACACACACACACACACACACACACACACACACACACACACACACACACACACACACACACACATTCCAACAACATTAACGCTACCGGAATTGTCAGGGAAAAGAAGGGGGAGGGGGGAGGGGGACAGTCCAGAGGTTATTCACCGCGAGCGACCCAGAAAAACGTGTGACGGATGTAAAGTGGAAACCACACAGTGAGTGAAGCCGGAGATATTGGGTATTGTGTAACTTGCTAACCGGGCACCAGGTCGCCCCCACACGTACTTGACCCAGGAGGCTGTTGACCGCGTAAGTTCTCACTGGCGAATCGTAAGTCCTGTACATGTATGTCCCATGGCGGTACTTGTATGCAGGCTGTTCACGGCTGGTTAGACATTTTAATGAGGAATAGCTGGGGGAATACAGATGCTTGAAACTTTTTTTCCTGTTCGCTATACGTGTAATTTTCTTCTAGAATTATTTACATAGGGGGGTGAGGGTGCGGTAGGGTGGGGTGGGGTGGGATGGGTGTCAAACTGAAAAGATTGTTTTGCTTGAAGTTACTGCCAGAGGCAGTGGATACTAGTGGATCTGCTTTGTAAGTTTTTGGGATGGGGAATATGTGTGCGGGCGGCAGAAGGGGGAGCACTGGGAAAGAGAGAGAGAGAGAGAGAGAGAGAGAGAGAGAAAGTGAAACGGTCAATTCAGCGCTGAGTATGACAGCACTGAGCCTCTGTGTTCGTAACGCTGCTTATACAGGCTACATACCAGAGATGCAAATCTGGAGGAAAACGCTATATATTCCTCTTACACATACCGCTGCAGATGACACCCTAGAAATGCTTTAAAATTAACCAAATAAAAACACAAAAATCAGGCAGCCATAGACTCATGCGTAGAGGAAATTTAAACAAATTCCAATGTTCCGTTTTTTGGCAATGTTGGCAGCCACCACATACCCCCTCATTCCACGGTCGTCTGCTGGCTCCTGTGCCAGCCGCGCATGAATACAAATAGTCCACAAGCCAGCCTCATTTTTCCCTAATTCAATACTATTACATGGCATGAAACTTGTTTACAAAGCCAACAAAAAGCACCAGATTGCCATTGTTCACTCTGCACACAAATTTTAAAAGGGGCAAAGATTTTCTACTATATTTAGCCGAGTTTTGTTACTACATCAGTGTCCCGGAAGCTAATACCGGCGAGAACTTCCGCTTTCGAAGCTGTTCGCCAGATAGACGGATGTTTCATTTGGCCATTGCGACCTGTTTTTCTGACTTATTGGCTTCTAATATTAGAGAAATACGAGTTTCTTTCAGCCTACGGCCCATTCCCGCTCAGTCCTGAATAGACTGGTACGCGACAAAGGTTCTAAAAATAGCCACCAATCAGCGCCGTTTAGCTGGTCCTCAGTCCGCAACCACTGATGTTAACGTCAGTCGTCTGCTCAATTCTCGCACACTTTGTTCCGCCGATGAAAAGCGCCCAGAAAAGTCCCCAAGCGCAACATGAAAACCGCAGGCGAACGCTCCTTCAGTTTCCTCGCCCCAAATGTTTGGAACTCGCTGCCAGTCGAGCTTCGTGACCTTCCCACACTGTCCCAGTTCAAATCGAACCTGAAAACCCATCTCTTCCGTCAGGCCTTTCACACTCTATGACTAGTCTGCCATTGTTTCAGTGCCTTTGACTGCAATCTGCATCAGGCTGGGTAGTGCATGTCAGTGTGTGTGTGTGTGTGTGTGTGTGTGAGTGCGTGTGTGAGTGCGTGTGTGTGTGTGTATGAGTGTGTGTGTGTGTCAGTGCGTGTGTGTGTGTGTGTGTGTGTGTGTGTGTGTGTGTGTGTGTGTGTGTGTGTGTGTGTGTAGCGCTATGAGTTGCTTTCATGCGAGATTAAGCGCTAAACAAGTACTATTCATTATTATTTATTAGTATTACTACGCGGCCCGGTACACTTCTAGAACACCTTACCAGAGTCACCACAATGGTCTCAGATGCTGGGGAGCCGGGATGGTCGAATGGTAGAGCGTTGGACTTCTAATGCTCGGGTCGTGAGTTCGATCCCGGCTGGGGCCAAATATTTGTGCTGGCTTTTTCGTCGTTGCCCCGTCTTTGATATCACCCTATGTGGTGGAAAAGGACGTTAAACCCCCAAACACCCTCAGATGCTGTATTGTGATCTAAGTGACTGATTCTGATGCTCAGATCCAGCGCATTCCATGAAAAGTTGTCAGTCCACACGCTCTTGTTTGCTTGTCATGCCGTATTTGGCCATGGGAACATCCCGCACATGTTTAACTGTTTTGAGCATGTGTATGGTATACATGCTTGTCGAAACATTATGTCCAGAGGTCCTCATTACTTTCATTCAAGAGTACTTTTCAGTTGAGCCGTTCATAAGACTGAATGAAAACTTGAATACAAGTTCCTGCAAAAGTGGTGCTTTTAAGTGGCCGCACATGAACTAGGCAATTGTTTTCAATGTCATTCGGGAATTTAGGCCCTGTTTTTGGCTGTTGTTGTTGTTGTGGGAGGGTGCATTGGTGTGGGTCGGTGGGGGAGGCCGGGGGATACCCCGGGGGGGGGGGGGGTATTTAAGGATTGAAACTATGGCAGAGCCGAGTGAAGGTCCATTAATTCCAGCATTTTCAGTATTGCTTATTTCTTCTGTAGTCTTAGTCGGCCATTCTTTCACCATTGCTTTCATGAGTCATTTTTATATATATATATTAAAAGTGATTTTCTAAAATAACTATAATTAGTGTCGCCCTGCCCTGCCGACTGTCCCCCCTCTCCCCCCCCCTCCCCCCAATCAGGTCCCTCCCAGATTTTGCCAGAAGTGATTTCACTTTCATAGGTTCTTCAGTGTTTCCGACCACGTGTTTTGTGTGGGTGGTCTCAGTGTGTGTACATTGGCCGCTACTCGAAAGGTTGATGTCCTCGTTAAGGTAACAAACACCGGGTACTGCCGGCTTACCAGCAGCATTCTCACCAAGGACAGGCTGAATGCTTCACTGAGTGCTGCAGGTCAGTCGAATCCATGTCAGGGACCCGAGGCACGGAGTCGAGCGGTATATGATAGCCGCGTTGAGCTTTCAATGCTCGGGTCGTGAGTTCGAATCCTGGCCCGTTTGGGTCAAATATTTGTTCTGGATTTTTTTTTCTTTCGTTTCCTGTCTTTGATATCAGTCACCATATGTGGTGGAAAAGGACGTTAAACCCTCGAACATCCACCCAATCGAGTCCATGCCGGCACAAGCAGTATCAGTACTACTCAGTACTATACTCAGTACTGATACTGAGTGATAGTAGTGAAATATGCAATGATGATCACAAATGTGTTTACTAAAATCATCATGACTGAAACTGTTCATGTTACACACAACGCATTTTCAGTGCTTCAGTGAGTCGTACTTATCACCTTCACAGTCACTTCACTCTCACTCTCACATCTCCACTTCGCATCAGTCCTATTCCCCATTCACACCTCCACTCTGCATCCTATCTAAAACCACCACCCACTCACCCCCTACCTCCCCCCCCCCCACTCTCCCCTCCTGCAATTGCACAGCCCCCTCCCCCCTCCACTTTCACCTTTACCCACCTCCACCACCACCGTCACTTCGACTTCTTCAAAGGTCAGTGCGCGGGGTGTCAGTGTAGGTCTGGTTTTACTTGGGAGCAGCTGCTTGACCATAGGTCATTCAGTGGTCACGTGTGCACAAACCGCCTCTTGTCTGTGGGGAGTGACCATGATGCTTTTTACGGGCTGAATGCGGATTAGTCCTGGCGGGCGGAGGCTATTTCCAAATGCTCTAGCTCAGTGCTACTTCTGCGGACCGACATGACTCGGGCGGGCATGACTCAGTGGACATGTGGGGCTTGACATTAAAGTCAGCTCAGTGACCGTTTGGTGTATTAATTGGTGTCAGTTTTCTGTCTTCAAGTTAGGGACGGAGCACAAATATCGTAGGTCTAATAACAAATCAGTTATTTTTATGCGCGTATGTCCAAGCGCACGTCAGTACGCGGTGTGTGACGGTGTGTGTGTGCGTGTGCGCGTGCGTGCCGGTGTGTGTGTGTGTGTGTCAGTGTGTGTGTGTGTGTGTGTGTGTGTGTGTGTGTGTGTGTGTGTGTGTGTGTGTGTGTGTGTGTGAGTGAGCGTGTCAGCGTGTGTGTGTGTGTGTGTGTGTGTGTGTGAGAGAGAGAGAGAGAGAGAGAGAGATTACAATTGTAACGTCACATCAGTGCATGACTCTCTTCCCTGGCCGCAAGGGGTTTTGTACCTATGCCTAAAATAAAGAATGTTCGTTCGAGTCGTTCGTTCGTTCGCTCGCTCAGTTTTTGTTTCTTCTTTCAGCACTGTTTAAGGCGACGAAAACTTAAACTCCATCATCACCACTGGTTCCGGCAGTGCCAGCGACTCTTACCGAAACCACCACCACCACCGCTACGACGGCCGCACTTTAGTGAAGACTTCAGCAACGCCGGGCCGCGGCAGCAATAAAACAACAACCGAACAGCAAACAAAATAGTTACTGATAGCGGTGTTTCGGAGGATGGGCCCTCAAATTAAAGCATTGCAGCTGTCGCCGTTACAGTTTGTTTCTAAACTGATCATTAGCCGGGTGGTGTCCGTCCGGCGCTTAAAGTGTAGGTGACCTCAATTTCAGACTTGGGAATCAGTTGCTGCGGAATAAACTTTGAGACTGAAACCTGGGCCGCAGTGCAGGGGTAGCGCCCTGCTGGGGGGGGGGGGGCACAGGAGCAAGGAAACAAATGTTAGCATTATTAAAGGCATATAGTAGCCTCTCCTGGCACCCAAAAGTGAAATACTGCCTTGATACTGACATGCAAGGAATTATAAAATGAAGTTAGACTGTCCCATACGGCATTAAATGCATCTTGATTAGTTGAGAAATGCAATCTTTTTCCTCCTTTTCTTGGCTGAAACTTAATTTTTTTCTGAAAAGATAGGAAATTTGTCTGAAAATTGCCAAATGACTGAAAATTCCCCAGCCTGCAATTTATACATGTATCTCAAAATCGGGGAGCCGCGGTGGTCGAATGGTAGAGCGTTGGACTTCTAATGCTCGGGTCGTGAGTTCGATCCCGGCTGGGGCCAAATATTTGTGCTGGCTTTTTCATCGTTGCCCCGTCTTTGATATCACCCTATGTGGTGGAAAAGGACGTTAAACCCCCAAACACTCACCCACCCACCCGTATCTCAAAATCGCTGTTACTGTGTGTAGACAATCAGTAAGTAAGCCCGTTCACACTAGAAAGAGAGCCTGGCGCGCGCCTGGCGCGAGCTAAATCTGGCACGGGACAGTCCGTTCACATAATGTGCCCCTGACCACTCTGTGACTTCGTTGGCAGCCTGTATACAATGCCTGGAATGCAAAATGGCTGCCTCCAGGATGCACGTGCGTGCAAAGATGGCTGCTTCCAAAACATACGCGTTTGCCTTTGTGCACGATATGATTAGAAAAAGACGGAGACAAAGGGCTGAAAGGTTAACTGCTTTGCACCGCGAGAGTGCTGTGCGGCGCAGAAGGTTTCTGATGCAGTTACGGCGCAGAATGACCCTGTTTTTTGTTGCAATTTTGATGACAAACCATGCTCTCCTCACTCCATATTTTAATTAATAGTTTCGTGTCTTCATCACTCCAATTTACACCTCGTTTACCGGTCTCTTCCGCCATGATAACTACACATTAAAGTTGTGTCCTGACCCCGAAATTTCAGGAAGTAGGTGCCAGATGCGCGCGAAAAAGCGACCATCTGGGAGGGGGAGGGTGGAGGACCATGCCAGACATGGGATTGGAATGTTATCCCGCGCCTGGCCTACCTCCCCGAGGTGGGCCAGGCCCGGGATAAGTTAGCGCGCGCTAACGTAAGTGTGGCCGCGCTATCTCGAGTCTGTCCCGGTGTAGGATCCGGTCCGGTCCCCCCTCTGAAGTAGTCCCCCGGGGGACCAATTCGTGGCAAAAACTGCTCTATAATGGTCCCCCCTTAGACATCCAGCCTCGTTTTCGACTGGTCCCCCTGGGCGATTTTGGTCCCCCCTCGCATCCAAAATAGGCCCCCTCTCGAACTGGTCCCCCTCTTTTCTAATCAATGTAGAGCTATGTCAGTATTTATTTTTTAACTTTAATTGGTCCCCCGGGGGACTACTTCAGAGGGGGGACCGGACCGGATGCTACACCGGGCCTGGCGCGGGATAAGTCGTATATCTGAACGGCCTTAGTGTGCCTCTGATACAAAAAATATTTTGGAAATTAAAAAAAATTCGCTGCAGCCGTTAAGGTTTGTTGAAAGTTTTCCTCCAAGCATATTTCGTAAACCCCCAAACACCCACCCACCCAAGCACATCAGTTTCGTCCACAAACCAGTGACCACACCTCACAAAGATCGCGGGATGAACCGAGGGGGATCGGGTGGTGGTGGTGGTGGGGGGGGGGGGGGCATTTTGCAAGTTCAACCTTGGCCCGCTTACGAAGACGAGTGGTTTCACGTGCCAAAATGGAGTCAGTGTCAATTACCTGAAACAACGAAAGAAATATAATTATGATCAATAAGACTGACCTAGTGACCCGGAAACTGACCATCGGCACGTGGCTGGGTTAACTGTCAAAATACACTGGCGGTGTGTGTGTGTGTGTGTGTGTGTGTGTGTGTGTGTGTGTGTGTGTGTGTGTGTGTGTGTGTGTGTGTGTGTGTGTGGCGGTGTGTGTGTGTGTGTGTGTGTGTGTGTGTGTGTGTGTGTGTGTGTTGTCGTTGTTGTTGTTTGTGGTGCCCAGCCGGCCTGTCGCTTCAAAAGTGTAGGCGGTGAGTGCCCTGAGCTAACCGGCCGTTACTAGTACTGATTTTGAAATATAAACTTATACAAACCTATAGATTGTTTTCTGGTTATTAAACGGCCCCACTTACTACGGTCGACAACTGAATCCCAAAGCGTTTCAGTTTCCGGTTTTTGATTTTTTGAATTTGGAAGGCGGCTGCTGGAAAAACGCGATTCTACGGCGGCGTGGAAAACGCCAAATCAGTGACGGTGCTATGATTTGGAAACGGCCGCAGGACACCGGAAAAACGCCCGTCCATTTTGTGTAACACCCCCCCCCCCCCCCTACTACTCGATGAAACAGAATTCTCGACTTCCTGGTCAAATAAACACTCGGTAAAGCGTAACTCGCCGGGTGGGGACTGATCGTGGTCGACTTGAGAAAGGAGGGAAACTGAGGAGGTTGACAAGGGTGACAGAGGGACAGATTGTGTATGTTGTCCCGACCCTGGTCATTGACCTAACGTGCGTGTGTGTTGTCACAGTGACGTCCGCAGCCCTCTGTCCACCCCAGCACCGGGGGTGTTGTATCAGCCGCAAATAGACCCAGGTTATCTCGCGTAGCGGCGCGCCTGTGACCCAAATCAAACTCGGACAAAACGAACAAACCGCCAATCCACGTAATAAATCGGACGAAGTTCTTGATGACCGGGGAGTCAGTGTGGTACTCCGAGTCTGCTGGGTGGGTGGGTGGATGTTTGATGGTTTAACATCCTTTTTCACCACCTGACATGTGGGCGATATGAAACACGGGGCAACGAGAAAAAGTTGAGGCCAGCACTTCCAATTGTTTGGCACTAGCCGGCATGCGAACTGACGACCCGACTGAGCGTTGAAAATCCAACGCTCTACCGTTCGGCTCCCTGGCTCTTCCGAGTCTGAGATGCGGAGAGCGACCGGTGATGGTGTGATGGTCACAGCTGAGTAACACACGCGGCGCGCGCGCGCACACACTCACTGACACACACACACACACACACACACACACACACACACACACACACACACACACACACACACACACACACACACATCATCGACGAGCGTAAACCACACACACGAGCGTAAACTGACCACACACACACACACACACACACACACACACACACACACACACACACACACACACACACACACACACACACACACACACACACACACACACACACACACACACACACACACACACACGAGCGTAAACCACACACACAAGCATAAACCACAGACACACACACACACACACTGACGGGATGCTTTAAGCCGAAGACTCGAACCCCCGACCTCTTGGACTGGTGGCAGAAGTCACTACATGTACATGTACCACTATTTCACCGACGGCCCAACGAACTGACATTCCCATGCAAAGCCGGGGTCCAGTCTGATCTACTCTTGACTGACCAGGTGACCCACAAACCTCTTCTCCGTTGCGACCAGTACTGCCTGAAAATCTAGAGCATTGCGTACGTTCGCAGCACGTTTGTTTTGTCTAAATACAAACTTGTCCATTAAATTAGGGTATCAACAGACGAAAGGCCTGATTGTGGACCTGTAAATAGTTTTCAAGCTCGGTAACACGTGCACACCTTCGGCATTGTAATGTTACGGGTCCGGATGGGTCGGCCGGAGAACTATGCTGAGACTGAGTCAGTCGTCGTGACGCAAAATGAAACTGGTATAATCTCCCCCCCCCCTCCCCTCCCCCCCCCCACCCCCCGCCCCCTGGCCGTACAGAGTCCGGCTGGGGGGAAAAAAGGGGCTGCCTGGTTGAAACTGGCCGAGATAGAGAATAAGGTCAGCGGAAAATGTGTGTCACCGACTGTCCACAGTGGTATATCATTGACAGGTCAGCGTTCGACATTGACACGCAACTTCCTGGCCGATGAAAATGTTGGCATCACCCTACCGTACTGCAGCATTTCCTCGACATATAAGTACAAGTACAATGCAATAAAGCGGTGTTAGTGTTTCCCTTCCGCTAATACAATACACAACGATACTCCACGACAATGGAGTGATGGCGGATATGAGTAAGAGGTACTGGTCTGCTCGTACTCGAACACAGTGCGTGGCGCACTCACAAAGTCGAAAAACCGAAAATCGGCATCCAGTCATGGGTGTTTGGTATCAGGAAAATCGTTCAAGGTTCTCTGTCTCTCTCTCTGTCTGTCTGTCTGTCTCTCTCTCAATCCGATGGTTTTTCCCATGGTGTGTGTGTGTGTGTGTGTGTGTGTGTGTGTGTGTGTGTGTGTGTGTGTGTGTGTGTGTGTGTGTGTGTGTGTGTGTGTGTGAGTGTGTAGCATTAGCAACGGCAAGAATGAAAACTGGATCACTGGACCAATGTCTTTTATCGTTGACAAAGTTTCATTTCATTTCATTTCATTTCCCTATGGATGATTCAAAGTTAGTACGTGTCATGTGTGTGATTTCGTTCTTTAGTGTAGTATTACTTCTTTTCAATTAGTCATACATGTATTTAGTAGTCAGTAACAACGGCATGTTCTAAAACTGACTGTTGGCGATATCGTCTCAGTTTCGACACGAACCCTCAACCCAGACTTACTGACTTACTGTCTATAGTGTGTGAGCGTGCGGGTGGGAGAGTGTTTGGGAGTTTAACGTCCTTTAAAAAGGCCAGCACAAATATCTGGCCCAAGCCGGGGCTCGAACTCACGACCCGAGCATTGAGAGGCCAACGCTCTACCATTCGGCTATCCCCGTATGAGCGTGCGTCCTTAGCAAGAGGGTGGGTGGGTGTTTGAGCAAGAGGGTGGGTGGGTGTTTGGGAGTTTAACGTCCTTTTCCACCACATACGGGTGATATCAAAGACGGGGCAACGATGAAAAAGCCAGCACAAATATTTGGCCCAAACCGGAATACAAACTCACGACCCGAGCATGTCCTTGGCAAAAATCAGACTGGCGTCGACTGACACACGCATAACAAACATAATATTTTGCTGGTATAAAGACACCGTAGTGGCTCCCTGAGTTTGCCATTAACTGAAACAAATGCCGTTTTTAGTCACGGTCAGTCTCGCTCCAAACGAGATTTTGAACTGAGTGTGCGACTGATGTGGCGGCTAGAATATCAGCAAACATATACCGTGCCGGCGTGAGTGACCATTCCAACACCAGTAAGTCTTTAAATTAATGAATGGAATGAGCTGTGAACGGAAACTCTTTCACCTTCCGTCTCGGTCGTGGGAGGTTTCAGACCGAATGTGACCAGCAGCAACATTTGCCCGCTGGCTCTAACCTCCTGTTTGTGCCCAGTTGTCCTTAGTTCAGTCTCCTCTATGCCTGAAGAGTGCCGGAAAATGTTGGGAAAACCCAGGATATCAGACACGGCCTCGGGTGGCGATCTCTTCGTCCGGCGGCGCTTCTCGAGTCAGTGGCAGAAATAACAGTTTGCTTGAGATGCTCAGCGGGCATAATTTTAGTCACGTGGTGTCAGTCGCGCCGTAGTGACGTGGAACTCGTGTGGTCGACTCGGAGCAAAGCGCGGATGATTTTACACCACTGAAATTTTAGATCTGTGACTTTTTCCACGAATCAGTGTAGAAAACAACAGTGACCGGCACTCTGAGATGTCCAGGGCACACACACACACACACACACACACACACACACACACACACACACACACACAGAGAGAGAGAGAGAGAGAGAGAGAGAGAGAGAGAGAGAGAGAGAGAGAGAGCTCTGAGTATTTATCTAAAAACAGCGGGTTCAAAAGACCGACCACCAACAGGTCAAGAAAAACTTGAGTCGCTGGTAATGTGTTGGTAAGCAGATCCAGGAAGGCCGTCAGTATCGTCTTCCTATATATATCGCCTCTTCGCCCCTTGGACACTGACCACGTCAGTTTCTCAACGCATTGAATACATGTATACAGTTGAAGTGGCCATGCACGCGCATGAACCAGAATCCAGTTAGCCCTAAAGGCTGGTTACAGACAAAAGAGCTTTGGACAGTCAATGTTCGGGTCGTGAGTTCGATCCCCGATCGGCTGGGGCCAAATATTTGTGCTGGCCGCATTCTCCTCGTCCCGTCTTTGATACAGTAATAACATAAAAATGGTGAATAGTGAGTATTGTATGGGCGTTTTGCCTACTTTCAGGAATCGGCTCAAAGCGCCGCGAACTGAACCAACACGCACGCTCGCGTGAATCACACGCATTCTCTCACACACTGGACATGAACACATTAGAATCACGTGGTGCGAAGGGTCAGCTCAGCTATTTAAGTTTCGTAATTTAGAAATGCATTTGTTTTTCAAATTTTGTGGGCAGAACATTTCCAGAGCATATCACCCACATGCAGTGGTAAAGGACTTTAACCCCCAAACACCCCCCTCCCACCCACCCCCCGCACCCGGCTCTTTCGGGTGACTGGCGAGTTTTGTCATGTGCATTGCTGCGATATCCCAAAGGCAAGGAATGCGCTGTGGTATTTTATCGTGATTTTCATTTCAAATCCCAAGGACATGTCCATGAATCCCGAACTCTGATAACGATAATAAAATCTGCACGCAGTGATCATGAATCTCATCATGAGAGGCCGGAATATTATGATAATGAGATTCACTGACAGGCTGTCGTATTAAGGTAACCTTGGCCTTTCACACAGTGACTCTCCCGTACGTGTCAGCTTGACTTCTTGTGATGACTGAATATCCCGGAGACGATGACGCAGAGGGGCACTTTTGGCGTAAGCAGGAATCAGTACGATAGACTATAGTCTCGAGGACAAAGGCGCACTCACGGTCGCATTCCTGGAGTAATGTTTCACCTTTTGCCGGAAAGGGCCGCATGATCTGAGATCCACAACTTTTTGTGTTTTCCCAAGTGCGGTGACCTGAGTTATTCATCAATGCGAACAATGACGTCATTTATACCTCCCCTCCCCCCCCCAACACACACACACACGCGCGCGCGCGCGCGCCGAAACAACCTGTTGTGACTGGGATGCGCATGACATTAAAAATGACATGCTGAGTTATGTGTAGCCGAGGTCATGTGTCTGTCACGAATTGTTAATTGAAGGCTAAAATCTGTCTGGACGTTTTTACGCTTCACTGGCTGCAGTTTTACCGTTGTTCACAGTGTGTCTCCTTCTGTCACACCTCACTGAGTCATCCGTTTGAACGTAAGTACAAGTGGCGATAGCGAGGTTGCTGCTAACGGGGTAAGTTCAATGACTGAGTGAATGAGTGAGTGAGTGCGCTTATGACTGATTGGTTGGTTGATTGGTTGGTTGGTTGGTTGGTTAATTATTTATTGATTTGTTGATTTGCTGGGGAAACTGCGAAGGAAAGTATTCTTGTGTCATTACATGTGACATTATCACTAGATAAGTAGATGCAATGCCAGCATTTACGCTAATGGTAACAAATAACCACACACACACACACACACACACACACACACACACACACACACACACACACACACACACACACACACACACACACACACACACACACACACACACACACACACACAAACCAACAACAAAAAGCAAACAAACAATATCAAACAAAAACACACAACAAAGACCATGATGATGATAAAGTCTTTCCCTAGCAATATCATAATATGTCTCTAACTTTGTCCGATGACTTCCGGCGATGCAAATTTGAACTACGAAACTGGACAGTCATAGTGTCGAACAGTACAAAATCTCTCTAGTGTTGTTCAGTCCTGATGGGCGGGAAGTCGCTGGTTGGCGTTAAAATACCGCCTCATTACTTGATTAACAGCGTGTTTATCCGACTAATGAGAGTCACTGGCCAGTTGCCTGACCTTTCCACTAAGAGCCCCGCGGCGGCATTTGCCACTAAAGTCCTACACACTGACCACCACAGCCCCCGAGTAACCGACCGCTTGACCAGCGAAGACATGCCGGATTCCCTTGCTTCAGGACGGTCCAGCGAACTAATCACCCTGACTTAACTAATTAACGCCCGAGGGGTGGGGCAGGCGGTGCCCGAGGGTGGTGTGAGGATCAGAAGGGGGCTGACCAGACGGTAGGAAAGGTCATCGGACGATGTCCAGTCGGCCATCGAGCCCGACAGGTCCTTGTGGTCACTTGGATGGCGAGTTGCACTTGCGAGGTCGAGAGCAAAGTCGGTCTTGTCCAGAAAAAGTGGCAGTCACACCTTGAAGGCCTCAATAAGCGTGTCTGGTACGCAAAAACAATGTGGAAAACATTTCATGGAATGCGCTTAACTCGTTGCTTCAAAACAGTCACTTATGTCAAAATACATGTACAACGTAATAGACCAGCGCAAAGCCTCGCGTCGAGGTAATTCTTATTAATTATAGCTTATGAAGCGAAGCCGCTGGTCTATTCATAGACAACAAAGCAACAAAGCAGTCGTACAAAAAAAGCATCTCGTGTTCAAAGAAAGTCGTAATTCTCTAAAGCCGGCTCTTAAATGGGCACTGCGGGGCGCCACAGTGCTGTCCACAGTTGTGATTTTGGGGGTTTCCGCTGCTGTGGCGTCATCACAGCAACCTGGATTTCAAATAGCTACAACTGTGACTGTGGTTTCCACAACAAATTCTGATTGGCTGTACTACGTCACTCGGCCCGCAGACATGGCGGACAGTGTATCTTTGTCACCGATCACAACTGCGTTCAGTTTTGTAGTTAGTAGACACACCGAGCGCAATGTGATTTGCACATGTGTGTTTCGCGAGTTGTGCCCAGTTAAGAGCAGGCTAACAGTAGAAGCCGCAAAGTCAGCTCAGTTAAAGTCTCAGTACTTTTGTCAGGCATACAAAAAGAATGTGGAAAACTTGTGATCAAATACGTTTAATCCGTGCATCAGAGTCAGTCGCTTAGGACACACTATATATAGCATGGGAAACCATTGTCGTGACTCGGGTTGGCGTATATGTTGTTCTACGTACGTGGAAACGTACCGTGAGCAGACGACGTTATTTGTTTGCGGGGGGTGTGGGTGTTTAGGGGAGTTTAACGTCCTTTTCCACCATATACGGGTGATATCAAAGACGGGGCAACGATGAGAAAGCCAGAACGAATATTTGGCCCCAGCCGGGATACGAACTCACGACCCGAGCATTACTGAGAAGTCCAACGCTCTACCATTCGGCCACCCCGGCTTACCTTATTTGGTTGCGGATTGAACACCTACTAGACAGCGCTGATTGGTGACTTTTTTTTTTAAAAGCGACTGACTTCGTCGTATTGACGTATAGTACAGTTTTGGAAGCGTTAGGCCAAAGTTCTATTCCGGCGAAGCCGCAGAGTGCCACACACACACACACAAAAAAAAACCATGGTGGCAATGGCCAAAATGAACATGTATTCCTTTGGCAAACAACCTTAGAGCTTTGCAAGCGGCAGCCCCCCCCCCCCGCCCCCTCAGAACTCATTACGAACATAGGAACTTTAAGAAAACGGTTTCCGTGCCCTGATGGAGCATCACGTCCTTAGGCAAACAACGTTAGAGCTTCGTACGTCCCCCCCCCCCTCACCCCCTTTGTTGAACGCGCAAAGATACCGGGCAGAAGGATGGGTGGGCATTTTGAAGTTTACCGTCTACTGTCCATGTCTTGTGGTCAGTGTGGGAAATCTGGATCTAGAAGAGGGACTGTGAAACTCGTACGAAAATCTAGCAGCGCTTCTGTTCACAGTGGGGGGGGGGGGGGGGGGGGGGGGGCTGAGGGTGAGAGTAGGAGGATCCGAGATTACACAGGTCACAGACAGATCAGACCAAGAGTAAAGTAAAGGTCAAGAATCGTTACGTCACTCTAAAATTATCAGATACAAGACCGAGATCAGTTGTAGTGCGCTGGACTGTCAACTTTCGGGTCGAGAGTTCGATTCCCGGCTGGGAGTCAAACATTCATTTTCTGCTGGATTTTACAACAACAACAACAACAACAACAACAAACAGCAAAAACTAACAGACGGAAACAAACAAACATTAAACAACCACGAAAACAACGAGACACGGACGGAAACAAATGATGACTATGAGGAAAACTTAGGGTTTGGGTGGGTTTTGTGTGTGTGTGTGTGTGGTTTTTGTTTTTTTTTCAAATTAGTTTGAATGCAGTCTTTTACGAGAAATGTCAGTGTTGGTTTTTTTTACTGCAGGTTGCTGAATTTCATCAGTATTTCTTGGAATATTTGAATATTTGGTTGCTGTAAAGTTCAGCTGGCTCTAACGTCCTCCAGAAGATGGCCACGCAAGACAGGATGGTCCATGGAGAGCTTCTGGCGGCAGCTTCTGAAACAGCATCCGGCAATTGGACTTTGATGAAGGTAAGTGGATACAAACATCATCTAATATAAGCAAGCTTCTTTTTTTTCATACTCGTCGATAAAAGGGGTTTCCATGGACAAAAGACGCAAAGCCTCACTGAAAACACTCACCAACCACATCCTAAGACTCAGTCTATGATGCATCCCGAAAACTCTACCTCAGACTTGAGGTAGCCTGCGTGCTGTGCCTAACCTTACCTGCTGTGCACCAGAGGGCACGTGACTTTTCGGCCTCAAGTGTAGACTGATACTGGTGTATCCCGACTTCTGAGAAATGGATTGGATCGCGTATGAGCCGCTTCCCGGTCGCAGAGATGTCCCCTTCAGCTGATCTAAACTGAACGACAGAACCTAAGACTTGGGTAAGTACTAAGTCTTTGGCCACAAGCTTTTGGTGAAGTTATCGTGGCTGAAGATATTTCGGGCTGAGCTGTAAACTGATACTGGCGTATCCTGACTTCAAGTTCCGAGAGATGAGTTGGATCGCGTATGAGCTTTTCCCGGCGTATGAGATCTGTGCCACCTTCAGCTGAACTGAACTGAACTGAACTGAACTGAACTGAACTGAACTGAACTGAACCTAAGACTTGGCCAGTACTAACTCTCCGTCCACAAGCTTCTGAGAGATGGGTTGGATCGCGTATGAGCTTTTCTGTGCGTATGAGATCTATGCCACCTTCAACTGAACTGAACTGAACTGAACTGAACTGAACCTAAGACTTGGTCAGTACTAACTCCGGCTCCGTCCACAAGCTTTTGAAAGATGGGTTGGGTCGCGTATGAGCTTTTCTATGCGTATGAGATGTATGCCACATTCAGCTGAACTGAACTGAACTGAACTGAACCTAAGACTTGGCCAGTACTAACTCTCCGTCCACAAGCTTCTGAGAGATGGGTTGAATCGCGTATGAGCTTTTCTATGCGTTTGAGATCTATGTCATTAGTGAGTTATTTAGGGCTTTACGCCGCGCAAGCAACAAAGACTACTTCGCGGCTCAGCTAAGTCTTTCTCTGCCATTAAAAATAAAAGGCACGCGATAAAACACGATGTAAATATATATATTAAAAATATGTGAAGCTTAAATGAGATTCCGTAAAAGATTGATTTCTTTAGGACTATAAACAATTACAGAATGATTGTGTTGTAAAGAGATCTATGTCACCTTCAACTGAACTGAACTGAACTGAACTGAACCTAAGACTTGGTCAGTACTAAGTCTCTGGCCACAAGCTGCTAGTGAAGTTATCGTGGCTGCAGATGGCTTTTAACGATGCTTCCCTCAAGATTCCTGACCCATCCCTCAAGCTACCCCCCCCCCTTCTTCCCCTCCACCCCCCCCCCCTCTCACCTCAAGTCCTCAACCCTTTCTCCACCCACTCTCTAGCCCACGTGACAACGGTCTTCTGCGACGGTGCTGGTGGTAATAAATTAGCGGGTTGTGTTTTAGTCGTCTCTCACTCGGTCCGTCCCCATCGTTAGGATCGGTCACGTCTTCCTCAGAACTTTTCTCGTGACTTCATTCTGGTGACAAGCCGTTACTTGAGAAACTTCGTGGCGCGACTGTCTTCGTGCAGCGAGGCGTGAGTTAGGTGAGTAACTGCTGAAGCTGATGTGTATACTGTTAAAAAAAAATTACAGTTTTGCTCAGATTCGTTTTAAGAGGGTTTTTTTTAATAATAATAATAATGGATAATAATAATAATGAGGATTTCTATAGCGCCTAATCTCCGAAGCCGGGGCTCTAGGCGCTTTACAAATAAATGTATACAAAAGGTGATAAATAAACAAATAACTGAATAATAATCAACTAAATAAATGCGAATAAAAGCGTACATACATAGATACATACACTACATACATATAGTCAGACATACGGTCAGTCATACAATATGTATATTCAGTTATATAGCGCTTGTAGGCAGCGAGTTGTAAGTGCTTACAAAGTTACGAAAAATGATATAAAAATAATAAAATGGCATGAAAATAATGCCAGAGAAAACAATAAAAGACACAGCAAATTGTGACACACACATACACACACACACACACACACACACACACACACACACACACACACACACACACACACAGTGCAAATGCTTTCTTTTCTTTTTTTCGCCCAACCAAAATTTCTTTTTCTTCCGAGTCTTTTGCATATATGCTTTTCTTGCATGATCATCTTTAACTTCAAAGTGTTTGACTTCCCCGAAAAGCTCAAAAATTGTTTTACTTTTTTTTAATTTCACTTTTGTCACTTAAAATATAGTTGTGCGTTTAACTCTCCGCTTTGGAGACATCTTAAGAGAACACAAAACACTACAAAATGATAATAAAGTCAAGAGGAACAAAAAAAATCTATGTGGCGTTCAAGAATTGAAAAACAGTAAGTTTTTCCTTTTGAAACTTCTGCGACTTTTTGCTGTGTAAAACGTTGCAGGTCTGCTTTAACTTTTTCTTGTATCGGAAGACGATAACCTTTTCTTTTTTTCTTCTTTTTCTTTTTGCCTTTTGTTGTTGTTGGTTTTGTTTCGTTTTGTTTTGGTTTTTTTTTTTTTTTTTTTTGGGGGGGGGGGGGGTGGTTGGTTTGGTTTGGTTTGGGTGTTTTGTTTTGTTTTGTTGTTTGGGTTTTTTTGTTGGGGGGGGGGGGGTTGGCGGGGGGGGGGTGGCGGGGGGGGGGGGGGGTGGCGGGGGGGGGGGGGGCAGGGGATGGGGGGGGCAGGTGGGGGGAGGGGGGTTGCCGGAAGGGGGGCGGGTGGTTTTGTCTCCGTGGCAAAGCGTCTCTGTCTCCTGTTCTAGTTATTCAGTATCTTTCTCTTTCTTTTTTTTAAACTTTTGAACCTGGACTCATCTACCGGACGAGCTGGTTGGTTGGCTGGTTGGTTGGTTGGTTGGTTGGTTGGTTGGTTGGTTGGTTGGTTGGTTGGTTGGTTGGTTGGTTGGTTGGTTGGTTGGTTGGTTGGTTGGGTGGTTGAGTGAGTGAGTGAGTGAGTGAGTGAGTGAGTGAGTGAGTGAGTGAGTGAGTGAGTGAGTGAGTGAGTGACTCTGTTTCATCTACCTGACTTTACAAAAACACAAATGTTTGTCGCCCACATCACGATCAGAACGTCAGCTGAGACGTCTTCCGCTTCAGAAACCCTTAGTGCGATGCGACGCAAATCCGACTCCATTAACAGAAGAGTGACCACCGACCGTATCTTACTGACCAGTGTCCGTCCCTTGGCGACCTCACGTTCTCGGCTCTGTGCTTCAGCTTCAGTGGCTGCGGCAAATCTCATACGTCGGGGGGGTCAGAGCTTCTCCACCGAGACGATATATCTCCAGTACTTGTCGGTGCACGATCGCTGGTAGAACTGTAGCAAAAAGATCTGTGAGGGTTGTTTTCTATGTCAGAGAATTAATTTCAGTTGAATGGGCTGTTTCTATGGTTACTAAGCAAGCTTTTTTTTTGTTTTGGAACAGTTAATTTCGCTTTTGAGTGCGTCTGTACGCTCGAAATACTCTATCTTGGTGGTTAGTAGAGATCTTAATGCGGTACAATGTCGTTTTTACACTTTGCGCGAGCGATCGAATATTCATGTTCTACGGTTGATACGACAATCTTCCTCAGCGTGGCTGGGGCCAGATATTTGTGCTGGCTTTTTCATCGTTGCCCCGTCTTTGATATCACCCGTATGTAGTGGGAAAGGACGTTAAACTCCCAAACACCCACCCCACCCTTGCTCAGCGTTTTCGCGTCATTGGCGTTAAAATTTTAAAAAAAGAAGTTAAAATGGCTGAATTGCCTCAGATGACTGAGGCCGCATTTTATCTGTACTACAATAACGGAGACTGCTGTTTCTTCTTCTTGTCTGAAACTGACCACATCACCTGAACGGCAGAGAACCGGGAGCTGTCAGGTTGACCCCAGGGGGAGAGGGAGGGGGAGGGGGAGCGGACTCGATGAGTTTGCGGGATTTAACAAATGGCAACCCCACGGAACGGTTAATGCTTCAGACCAGAACCCCGACCCCCGGGGACGAAGATTCCGTCGGTTTTTCTGGATCGTCTTTCTAGCTTTGATTTTAAGCTTTGTCTCTGCGGGGAGACAAGGACATTATTTTTCTGTCTCTGTGCGGGCCGTCCATCTGTGTTAGAAAACCAGACAGTGGTCAGCGTTGGTCAGATAGATTCGTCTAGACTCCTCCATAATGGGAAGACGACGCCGAGAAGTTGATTGCCAAATGGCTTTTAAACAGGATAATTCCATCTATGCAAAGCCAACTTATGTTTTGGAACAGTTTCGCTCGTGAAACGCGCCTGTACGCTCGAAACTCTATCTTAATGATTAGTACAGCTCTTAATGCGATACATTAAGTGTTGTTGCGAGCAATCGAACATTCAAATGAATGTTCTTACACTACTGGAACGCTCAGTGTGGTCTAACGGTTGTTGTTACACTACTGGAACGCTACTGTGGTCGTCATCGAGTACGATTCTGTTGGCTCAGTGCCGGCATTACAGACTGATGCTGTCACTGTCCAGGTGTCTGGGGGGTGAGCGGTGGTCTAATAGGTAGCGCGTCGGATTTAGTCGCTGCGCTACTGAACGGCCGTCACCAATGTCACGGCGATGAAGCGTGGGTTCGAGCCGAGGTCGAGCTTGTGATATGTGATACCAGTTTTTCCTGGCTGCCAGGCTGCTCATCGGGGTTTTTCTCCGGGTTATCCGGCTTTCCTCCCCCAGCAAAATTGTAAAAAAAAAATATAGGAAAGGTATTGGGTGGCGCTGCACCGCGGCGACGCGTTTCCCCCGGGGGGAGGCAGCCCGAATTTCCCGAAAGGGATAATAAAGTAGTAATTAAAAAAGAAAGTGGTGTGTTGATATGTACCACGAAAACAGCTCAGAACGGTCTGTGAGCATAACAATGGTAGAGCAGCACTCGCCCCTTTAATTCTTCTTCCAGAAACCTCTTTCATACCCTGCGGCGCCCACCTGTTCCAATACATACTTAGTCGTGTGTGGCATTTGGCGCGCACAAACGCTGTAACTACTGAGAGTTAACTGCGGTTTCACAAACCAGCGTGAACTCTAACATGCAGTTTGAAAACTGTCGGTCACGCTTAACTTCGGTTATGTGCATTTGGCGTCCCATACATACTCGTTAATATATCCTCTGACCTTAGCGTTTGAGCCAAAATGTTTCAGCTCCAAAAAACAACAACAACAACAACAACAACAACAACAAAACGGACTATCACAGGCATACATGTTACTGACCGTCGCATTTCATGCATCTCGCACGCCTCTGCTAAAGATATAATAATAAGCAATTTCCGTAGAAACTAGAAATTCTGACGTGGCGAACGTGATTGTACATGTATACGCTTTGTCGAAACTGATGAGCAGCAACATACCACTAGATGAATAATCACTGATCTTTTTCGTCTGTACTTCGATGCGTTTAATTGCTTCTACCTTGTACGGGGTGGGCGGTGGTCCACCGATGCGGGAGGGTAGGTTCGAGTCCCATTCGGGGGGAAGACTTTTTCTTTCTCGTATGTGGTACCGTTCATTCGGGCCGATCGTCGGGGGTTCTCTCCGGGTATTCCGGCTCCCCGCCACCCTCCCCCCACCCCATGCTTTGGAAATGTCCAGCCCACAAAATTCGAAATGAATGCCATTCTAAAATTCCGAAAGTGAAATTGCTAGGCTGGCCCTTCGCACCACGAGATTGGTGTGTGTCCAGTGTCTGAGAAAATGCGTGTGATTCACGTTAGCGTGCGTGTTGGGTTTACCTCCCGGCGCTTTGAGCCAAATATTGTTTTCCTGTTTTTCTATCTGTCTTTCTTTCTTTCTCTGTTTGTCTGCCTGCCTGCCTGTCTGTCTTTTTCTTGTCAGTCTTTCATTCTTTCGCTGAACATTATCTTTCCGTGTTTCGTTCTGTGTTCCGGGGGAGCCGGGATAGTGGAATGGTAGAGCGTTGGACTTACAGTGCTCGGGTCGTGAGTTCGAATCCCGGCTGGGGCCGTATATTTGTGCTAGCCTTTTTCTCGTTGCCCCGACTTTAAAATGACACTGATATCACACTTATGTGGTGGGAAAGGACGTTAAACTCCCAAACACCCACCCACCCACCCGTTCTGTGTTCCGTCCCCCCCCCCCCCCTTTCATTCCGGCTTTGAAAGAAAGTTCCAGGACAGCAAACGAGCTCGATAGCACATTTTGTACCGCGCATGAGTAACCCACGTCAGTTCTTCTTGCCCTTCTTTCAGGTTTGGTCTTTTATGCGAGAATCAGCCCAGAGTAACGGCTCTTTTGCAAGGGAGAACGCTTTGTTTACATGCTCTGTTCGACAGGTCTGGAATTCTTCTCACAGTCGTCTCAGTGTGCGTT
Source organism: Batillaria attramentaria (assembly GCA_018292915.2). Lineage (NCBI taxonomy): Eukaryota > Metazoa > Mollusca > Gastropoda > Batillariidae > Batillaria > Batillaria attramentaria. Next base: position 143,014 of record JACVVK020000461.1, on the reverse strand, counting down.
GGACAGAAGGCAAACTTTGACCGTTCAGTGTTGACTCTGCCAGTTAGGTGTTTATGTGCATGGGTAGTGAGAAGGAGTCTGGCGAAAGTTATGACGATTTAGATGATAGTTTTGAGCCAGAAATGGACAAAGAAGGGACAAAAAAGAAAATTTGTGTGGCGGTGACTGAATACAGTGTTACAAGTGAAACATGGCTTTGACGTGAATTGTGGCTGTTTCAGTCAAGTTCAGGGTCTGTTGCTTTTTCTTGTAAACACACAACTCAGCAGTAAAACAGTCGTTTCTAAATATGCATGTTATTGCAGCAAACGCGAGTACGATCAATGTGCAACAGTTCCACCAAGCCACATTTCACGTCACGCAGAAATAAATTAATTATGAATTTTTTTTAGTGAGGCCACTGGTCCCGCAAAACCTTGGCCCGGCCCAACTGAACTTTTTTTTTTTTTTTTGGCTGCCCCAACTCTTTTGCCAGCTCCAGTGGTGTTCCTCCCAGGTAATGGGTGGAATCCACGGAGGGCTCGGAAGCTGGGGCAATTTTTTTAAATTATTATGCATGATGATGGAGATGAGGATGATGGTGAGATGATGCTATGGAGGTCCGTGTGGTTTGGGACTGCGGGACAGGGCCGCATTCCTCGCTTCCTGTCATAAATATCCCGGCATTAACCAGGCCCGGGAACTACGGCACCTGCGGTGCCGGCCGTGTAATCATCCACGTTATAGACGTGTCATACCAAGGGAAGCACCCCCAAAGTCGCACCCGTGAAGTGGGTGAATCTCGGCTGTGTGGCTACAGCCTCCCCATTGGGTCCATAGCACACCCGCTCTGGGTAGGAGCCGACCTAGGTAGGAAAAATGCCGCTTGCCTCGGCTGGGATTCGAACCCGGGTCTCCCGGCCCATGGTCCGAAGTGCTAACCACTACACTACGGGGGGCCCGGCCCAAACTTACTTGGTAGGAATTCAGTTAAACGCCCCGGTGCAGTTAACAGAACCTTTCCCCGGCCGCAAATAGACGGACGGGTTTCCACCATTCTTCTTGTATTTGTGAAACGTATTACAGGACCACTCCTTAAAAAAAAAAAAAAGGGAAAAAAGAACAGTGAGAAGATTTGGGGAAAACCCACGAGCCATTTGTCGGGTTCCTGAGAAGGAGCAAATTAGTTTCGCACACCTCTTTGTTCCCTGCTGAACTTCCAGGATTTAGTTTTCAGCCCCTTGACTGGGCCCCAAGGAAGGCCTCCATCCATCTGAAGAAGCGCAGAAGAAAATGGCTTTTTAACAAGGTCAACGATAATGATGACCATCATCCTGATACAGCTAATGAGGATTTTTTCAAAGATTTTTTTTTTTCAATACTGCTCTCTCTCTCTCTTTCTCTCTCTCTCACACACACACACACACACACACACACACACACACACACACACACACACACACACACACACACACACACACACTGACACATACACTTTTATTTTATTTTATTTTATTTTATTTTATTTTATTTTATTTTATTTTATTTTATACAATACATTGTGAGTAACCGGAATTCGCGTTCAAACCTCGAACAAGTCATTGTACCAGGAGATTTTGTCACAGTGGGCACTCACATGGCCCGTCACTCAGTGAACACTCATCAAGTAGGCCAACTTCACTTTTGTCACAATTGGCACTCATATGGTCACTCAGTGAACACTCATTAAGTAGTGGCTGTAATTTCAACCTCATGGCTCATAATTATGAATTGTTCATTGTTTCCACCTTGATTGTCGAAGATGGCGATTTTGCACTGCGTTACTCATTGTATTCCCAATACAGGCTACGCGCCGGTATTAGCTTCCGGGGCATGTAGTAAGAACTCGGCTAAATATAGTAGAAAATCTTTGCCCCTTTTAAAATTTGTGTGCAGAGTGAACAATGGCAATCTGGTGCTTTTTGTTGGCTTTGTAAACAAGTTTCATGCCATGTAATAGTAAAATTAGGGAAAAATGAGGCTGGCTTGTGGACTATTTGTATTCATGCGCGGCTGGCACAGGACGGCCAGCAGACGACCGTGGAATGAGGGGGTATGCGGTGGCTGCCAACATTGTCAAAAAACGGAACATTGGAATTTGTTTAAATTTCCTCTACGCATGAGTCTATGGCTGCCTGATTTTTGTGAATTGTTTGGTGAATTTTAAAGCATTTCTAGGGTGTCATGTGCAGCGGTATGTGTAAGAGGAATATATAGCGTTTTCCTCCAGATTTGCATCTCTGGTATGTAGCCTGTATATACCGTTGTTCATTTTGAGTCAGTGTCTCAGCTAAACGTGTCATCTGAAAAAGAAAATGCACTTAATTACTTCTCAAACTTTCCCCATTCATTGAATTATAGAGTGGAGTAAATTCACAACGCTCCTCATACACAAAGGCAAAGGTTTGGCCGGCGGTGTTAAAATTAACGTACCTTCCAAGAAATCAACATTTTCTAACAAACTTCAATTTTAGTTTTACACCACGCCTCCATATCGGGAAGAAAGTTAAAAAAGAAAAGAAAAAAAAAAGCAAATTATGTTCACGCGCGTGTGCTGTTCACGTGACTTAAGCATTTATGACGATATTAAGGAAATGTTTCATACTACCGAGGACGGAAATTAGTTTTTCAGCAGGTCAGTTCAGTCATGGCAATTCATTCAGCTAGTTCGTCCTTTCCCTGATTTTCTAACCGTGATTGGTGGAGAGTTGAGCTGAGTAGGAGGGGACTCAGAAGGAAGGACTGAAAAGACATCCGCATAAATTTCTACTGGTTGAACCGAAAAGGGAAAGGGAAAAGTTTTCAGAGAAGAACTAATCACCGTCCTAAATTATTGCCGATTGAACGGCTCCTGACAAAGCGTGAACAATTACCGTCACCGCGAATGAACTACCGAAAACAGTCTTGGGGGAAAAAAAACCCAAGAAGTAATGAGACGGGTTGAAACTTGAACCCCCAAGGCCGGCAAACGGCAGACATAGGAAACACGAGCGAGGTAAACTATAACCAGAGACGGACTGTGCGTGAACGTGGACAGTCATTTAGTCGAGGTTTTATGTGTGGCTACATCTGGTGTTTTTTGCCCCCAACGTCGTGCTTAATGACTGAAGGCGAAATCACACTCCACTTTGAGGAAAGTCCACGGGTGGCGGGTCACTGAGACGATCGTGGTTTGTTGGTGGTCATCAGGTGGTCATCGTATCGGAATGGTACATCCGCCACTCTCATCGCATACAACGTGCGTCGTTTTCATACGCGTGTGCGTCGTTTTCATACGCGTGTGCGTCATTTTCATACCCGTGGGCGTTGCTTGTCAGTTCGGTTCTTTGGTAAGTTGTAAAACACCACATGAAGAGAACTACCATTTGTCGCGTAAGCAAGAAGTACCCCGGGCACTAATCAAGTTGCGTGCTCGAAAGTGTCTCAGGAGTCATTCATGCGCGGAAAATGACCCGTAGTCATGCTCGTCGGGGTGGGTATTTGGGCTACTTTCTGAGGGGGGTCTCGAGGGGTGGATGGGGGGTGGGGGAAGGGGGGTGGGGTTGCAGGAGGGGGGGGGGGTTGAGGGTGGGAGTGAGGGGGTTCAGTTGTCGTGTACACCATAGTGTTTGTTAACTACGTAGATAAAAATTGTCTTTGCCAAAACCAGAATTTACCAAGTCGCTGAAGAAGCAGCCGTCTGCTTCACGCCAACGCCCCCCCCCCCCCACCCTCCCCATTGCCCTGCTGATTCCAGAAAGAAGACACAGACTTTTTTATTTTTTATTTTTTAATCAGGCATTTGCCAAGTGCTGAAAATGACCTAAGGACATACAGAGTACCGAGATAAATGGTACACATACACTTACATACGGCCGAATGCCGAGAGCATGACACTACACTGACTTAGCCGGCTGCGACTCTACACGGACTGGGTCTGTACGTGCGAAGTTAGTATTATAGGGGGAGTAGGGGGGGGGAGGGGTACAGCTAACTAGCCGCTAACTCAATCAAGCCGGAGGCCGGGGCGTCTAGCTGCGGCCTTAATTGCGGCTCTGTCGTAATCATACTTGCAGACAGACGCGGCCTTCAGGCTCTGACAGCGGGCGCGGGCAACATCTTGCCGTTCGTGATTCACGTGCTCGTCTGGGATTCCCTACAATTATGCCAGGCCGGTCTCAGACCGACGACGGCAAACCGTCGGGCCCCGGCGGTCTGGTCATTACGTTAACCCGCCTGCTGTATGTATAAAGTGTCTCGCGCAAATGACCAGATATGTAAAACAGCGCGCGTGACTCGTTTATGCAACAGCGGACAGGTGCAGGAGACCTTCCAGACGCTGGTGGAGGTTCACTAGGGCGACACCCAGTGCAGTCAATCAGTCGGCTTAGCTGACGTACGGCGGAGTGGGTTGTCACGTCAGTGCGTCTGTCTTCCTGTCCTCTTTGTCTTTCATTTCACCCCGTATCCAACTGATGACTGAGGGGAGCCGCGATAGCCGAACAGAAGAGCGTTGGACTCTCGTGATGCTCGGGTTGTGAGTTCGAATCCCGGCTAGGGCAAAATATCTGTGCTGGCTGAATATCCTCGTTGAATTCACCTATAAGTGGTGGAAAAGGACATTAAACTCACCCCCCCCCCCCCCGGCCCGTATCCAAAAGGCCTTTTCGGGCCTCCCCACATAGTAACTGTTGTATTTTTAATTTTTTTTTTAATAATAATAATAATATTTGTTTATTGCGTAGGCGCTTTACCCAGTTTCTTGAACTGGCTCAAAGCCGCGAAGCGACTGAACTGAACCGGTTCAACAGGCACGCTCACGTAAATCACTGACACGCATTCTCTTACACACTAAAAACACGTGTTGCGAAGGGGCAGCTCAGTAATTCAAGTTTCGGAATTTAGAATGATAGCACGACGGTATTTTCAAATTTTGTGGGCTGAACATTTCCAACGTGGGGCGGGGGGGGGGGGGTGAGTACCCGGAGAGAACCCCTGACGATCGGCTTGACGCAGTGAATGCAGGAACGGTGCCAGATACGAGAAAGAAAAGTTCTTAGCCCCAAGTGGGACTCAAACCTCACCTCTCGCATTTGTGACGAAGTCAACCGCTATACCACCGACCGCCCCGTCCTTATAGTCCCTCGGTCGTGAGTTCGAATCCCGGCTGGGGCCAAATATTTGTGCCTCTCGCTGCCCCATCTTTGATATCACCCTTACGTGGTGAAAAAGGACGTTAAATTCCTAAACACCCACCCACCCCTTATAGCCGTCCCATTACCGTGGTAACAGAAATTCGGGCTGCTCCCTCGGGAAGGAGCCATTGTACTGACAGCGCCACCGTTAAAAAGAAGAAAAAAAATCTTCCTACATGCATGGTGCGTTTGTGTTTTCCATTCCGCAGTACCTCCCGTATGGAATGGCCCGGATCTTTAACCTGCACACTTGACTCCGGCTGATGATACTGTGTGTGCGTGTGTCAGTGCACGAAGGCGAGACAGGCAACGGGTCTGCACGTGAATTTGACCGGCTCTATCTAGCGACGATTATGTGTTTTCCTACGACTGATTGTTAGAGGGATTCAGTGTCCGCTGTAGTTGGTTCATGAAACTGCGTCATGATGAGATGTCACACAATGATCGTGATATGCTGCTGTGTTTACACAAATGGGGTCCAGTCGACTGACACGGACATGTACCGCAAAGAGTGTTGTGACGCTTTGCAGCAGGACCTGGACTGTGTTGCACGTGCAGTGCAGTACGGCTTTGAGTCATGGGATAACTGCAGACCGGCTGACGCGTCACTAGAGAGACTTAGCGCGCCTTCCTCACTGAGGAGAGTATGCAAATTCAGCCTCTGACGTCATCACATCCTGCGTGCTTTGGGGTCACCCGCCAGAGGCTTCCTCTCCGAAACCATTTTCCCTCTGCGAACTTCGTGAGAATCGCCCATTCTACGAAGCCATTTTCGTACGTCTTTTTATGTACTCAAACTTGTAGAATGTGTTGTTTGCGCATTACTTATAGGTCTACTGATGTTTCATTTTATGAAATTCGCAGTCAGCAGTGGGTGGAGAAGATCCTAAATATTTTATTTTTCGATTTTACTGGGACACCCCACGAGCGCTGTCCTGCCTGCCAAATCCAATATGGCGGCCACAAAGGTGCGCCTCGCTTGAGATTTTTACAAACATTTTACCAATCGGTTAAATCCTAGAGAGGTCCAAGACTACAAGAATAGGGGATCAATTTCATTAAAAAATGCGATGTGAGGACATTTTGTGTTCAGCGAAGCCAGATTAATGTAATCAGTGAACGGCTTGTGTTGACAAGTAACCACGCTGGCTTTCGTCTGATGAGAGACTCGCATCCTGACTGGAGTTGTCTCCCTTGTCTCCTTACTCTGCGAAATTCGGTGGCACGCTAAACGGGTGGCCACTACGAAACCCCGGGTAGTGCGCTGTGATGACGTCAGAGGCTGAATTTGCATACTCTCCTCAGTGAGGAAGGCGCGCTAAGTCTCACTACTGTAGTCCGGCGGTATCACTGAGTGTCGGATGTGTGCAGCGCGCAGCTTTTGCAGCAAACTACGACGGGTCTCTGTTGCTTTCATTGACACTAGAAAAACTTCACTGTTTGCAAATAAACGAAAGATTGTGTCATCGAGTCAAGGGTTAGCACCTTAACTTCTGCAAAGCGTCAGTTATGGTATCCAATGCAACGGTAAATTGTCCACTTGTAGGTTACGAAGTGTTGTACTGGCCTGGATATTCCTCTACCTCCCCCTCCCCGCCCCCCACACGCACACTCACTGACTGACTTCCCATGCGGCGTATGGGCGAAAAAGCCTAAACGCAATAAAATTGGCTTGACTTGACCTGACTTGACTCCATCCGGCTGTCCCGCTAGTCGGCAGTAGCGGAAACTACTAGGAGAAATTAACTTCAAGTCAATCAGCTGTGAAATATTTCGACTTTACTCAAATTAAAGAAGTCCATAGTTTCTACCTTTAGTAAAACTTTTTTTTTTAATGGTGTCTGCAAGTCCATGAATTGTCGTTTGGTCAGCTTTGAAAATCTCAGTCCGCCTCGGCTCAGTCTCGTGTGAAAAAAAATCTGCAAGCCTGGTCTGCTTTGCTTTACACCTCTCTCTCTGTCTCTCTCTCTCTCTCTCTGTCTCTCTCAGTCTCGTAAAAAACAAAAACAAAAAAAACAACAACAACTTCTGCAAGTCAGTGGGTCTGCTCCATCAGTACCCCCCCCCCCCCTCTCTCTCTCTTTGTTCAAAACTATAAAGCTCTTGCAAATCCATAATTTCAAGTGACATGGTCAGCCCTCACTCTCTCTCCCTCGCTCCGCTGCCAGCAAGGCGACCGGTTGCGAGTCAGTAATGCACGGAATGACGGGCGAGGCGCGCGCTGTTTCGGGTCATGACCTTTTTTTGTTAGGCTGGGGAGGCGAACTGACCAGCACAGCTGTGTGAGCGCACCAGGGCTGAGGCAAGAACACAGCGGCAACGCATTCGTACGTGAAGTCAGCGCTCCACTCAGTAACTCTGTGCCGGCGAGCTATTATCCTGCGCCGTTTCTACAGTCCGATCCAGCTTTATCGCGCGCGGAAAATTCGGCCACTTAGCCTGGGCTCTCTCCGGTGTCCTTATCAGGTCAGCGCCTGAGAGAATTCGCGTTGCGCAACGCCCACATGGTGATTACAGCAGCGCTGGCAGTGTGCCCGCTCTCAGGCTAAAGAGGCAGCCCCGAAAGAGGTCAACGACGAAAGCGAGGCTGTCACCTCTTGCCCCGTAACTCCCCTTGTCTCGCGGCCTGTCCTTACGCAACTTGACAGCGCTCTCGACGGCAGCCAACCAATCAGCTCCCGCCTCGTGCAGTGATGTCAGCGCGCGGGGGAGAAAGGCCTGCCTAGCTCACAGGGACGCGGCTGGCGATTGGTTAGTTAATTTTGGATTACGTGATTGGAAAAGAGTCGATTTGCATGCGCTGCGAGGGCCGAGGCGTCACTTGGGGTCACCTCAGGCAGGGCACAGTGCGATTATGGACTCGACCAGCGAACCGCCCGTTACAGAGCTGACTGTTTGAGTGTGTTCTGAGCTGGATTACTGCACCGGCATTGCATGGCCGCCACACTGCATCACAGACCTGCGGGGAAGACCGGTAGGGACCTACCTACGCCTACCCCTGTCAAAAACAAAGGTGAGAAATGGGATTTCCCACTTTCCCAATGTTATCACACCTTCTGTTTTGGCAACCCGAGCACAGAGAGAGAGAGAGAGACCTTAAAAAAAAATGTCAACACCTGACGGGATAGTGCGCTGCTTTGGAATGCATGTACACATGTATGTGTTTGTGTGCGAGCCGAGCGTTATAGTGTTGAGTGTGCCATGCGCGGCGCTGGCTAGCGGACGAGTGAAGTGGGAAGGGCTCTCTGTACGGTTGTGTGTGTGTTGCCGCATTGGTGTGCGGTAACTATGAGTCTATGGCCCGACCAGGACAGGACACGGTCCGTGTAAGTTCTACACTCGTGTCAGCGTCACTGCCGACAGCTGGTACACTAGTATACTAGTGACATTATACACACGGCGCGGCTCTGGACACAGGAAGCTATGCATGAAGTATCACGTTCTAGTAGTTCTTTTGCTTACGTGAACTAGTAAGGGGTTAGGGAGGAGGAGGGGGGGGGGGTCTTTCTTTATTCATGCCCACGCCACTGAAACGTGCTGGAACTTACACGCGGCGATACTCGATATTACTGAGTCTGTGCGGAAATTACATCAAGAGCGCTCCACGCCCCGTGTTGTCAAACACGTAATTTAGCTCTGTGACCGTAGTGTGCGTTTACTTCTCTCTCTCTCTCTCCCTTATCAGCGACCTCCTCTCAGTTCATGACGGAGGGGGCGGAACTTACTGTAGGGGAGGGGGAAGAGGAGGGGGGGGGGGCGGACGAAAAGCGGTTGAGCTGTTATGACTTGTTTGAGCATGGACTATCTATGGCACAAAAACACTATTGCCTACTGAACAAAAGATATACGACTGGGAAGACCTTTCAGTTTCTTTGTATAGCTTTCTTTTTCTGTTCGGTTCTAGTCTTCCTTTCATTTTTTTTTTTCAATCTCTCAGTCCGATTTGCTTTGTGTTCTTTTTCAGCGTCTCAGTTTACTCATTCGTCACGGTTAACTCTATTTTTTTCCTCTGGCGTATTACTCATGTAAGAACTTGACGTCAGTAATGGGTGCTGTCACTGAGTGTCAGTGAATATTCCTGCACGCAGCTCAGGTACTAGTATCGGCTAATGATCGATAGAGGTTTATGATTTGTCTAATTTTCAGAAATCAATCCAGCAGAATCATATGTCGTGGGGTAGCTGGGAAATTGAGTAGCGGCAACAGGTAATCATGATGCGGCCGCCGCTGTTGTTGAGAAATACTGCATCTTATTATTTCAGCTCGGCCGTAGAAATGATTTATGGTATCAATTAGGACTTTAAATTTTTGTCTGTATGGATATTTTTTATTGGAATATGCTCACAGGGGCTTCGCATTTTGTTTTTACTGCCTGGTTTACTGCGTGTGAATAGAATATATTTGACGTACAAATGTGTGCACAACCGGCTTGAAAACACAAAAGCAGTAAATGAATTTTACCAAATCATCATCATTGTAAAGTTATTACCTTCCCGGCACCCACGCACCCACCGGCCGGCGCCGCCCCCACCCCACCCTCGCCATCTCCCTCTCTCTCTCTCTCTCTCTCGGGGAGCCGAGGTGGCCGAATGGTAGGGCGTTGGACTTCCAGTTCTCGGGTCTTGAGTTCGTATCCCGGCTGGGGCCATATATTTGTGTTGGCTTTTTCATCGTTGCCCCGGTCTTTGATATCACCCGTATGTGGTGGAAAACGACGTTAAACCCCCAAACACCCACCCCCAATCTCTCTCTCTCTCTCTCTCTCTCTCTCTCTCAGGTTACACGTAACTGAGTAGACGTTTTCAGAGGGTGTCACATGCTGCAATACCGTGTCTCAGTTTGACAAGTTGTGCACAGGTGGGAGGGCGAAGTGGTGTGCTGAAATCAAGAACAACAGCTGTGTGGTCTTACCACGCGCCGCACACACGGCATGCAGCCGAGCGTACACACAGCTACTGAGACTGTCACCGTTATTATTAGTGTTAGCTACCGACAAGAACCCGTTTATATAGTCTATTGCGTAAGTTCTAGCGAATGCGATATAATCTGGACCCGTTGACGACGGTATCAGATATGTTACAGATACACCTTGCTAAAAACGGCGCGAGACGTAAATTTGTAGGATACAGGTACGTAAAATATTGCATATCGTAGTATAATAATTCTACATCTTTACATTTGATTGCGTATCCGTCAAGACTTGAAAATAAACTGCTGCGTGAACATAAAGAGGCGCGCACTGACAACACGAGAGAGAGAGAGAGAGCATGCATCACTGAGTCGAAATATTCATTCAGTTTCAGTGGTGTGGCCAGTTTGATGTGTGCGGCCCAGTGCCGTCTTGAGTCATGAATGAAAGAAAAGCAGAGCCGGATGGGGGCGGCCGTGCGCCGGGGAGGAGGGACTAAAGTAGGAGGGGGGGGGGGCAGTAGCTCAGTGGGTGCTAAGTTCAGATTGGGGTTGGACCGACACCGATTTCGGCATCTCTCTCTCTCTCTCTCCTGCACACCGACACACACGCGCACTGACACACACCGACACACGCACACACTGACACACGTACTCGTCTCCACCAAACTCTGCTCCGCGCTCACGTGCACTGCTATGGGTCTGCAAGCACTCTCAGTACTACAGCAGAGTACGGAACGGCTGGTACAGTACAGCAGTAGCTGCTCAGTTGTGTGAACCCCAGTACACCTCCAGCGTACCGTACCGTCAGCCTTGACATGCTTGGCCTGGTAATGAACCTCGCCAGCACGCGAGCATGTAGGTGCTGTTTTGTCATAACGCACGCGGCTCATGCATATTCATGCCTGCAACAGGCCCGTGCGCGTGCTGGAGCGATCCGCTGTGTGTGGCAGGGCTCGGGGAGTGTACCAGGGGGGTGGGATGGAGGGAGTGAAGGTGGGGGGGGGGGGGGGAGGGTGTGGGAGGGGTCTCTCACTGCCGTGCCATTGTACCTGCTATTAACAAAAGTTGGGTGAATTTGCCCAAAATAAATAGCTCGCCGTGCGCCGGTGTACCCAGTCACACCTGCGATGCCCATCCCATGCCTAGGACCCTCCTCTTTTTCTTCGGACATGCTGCGGTAGTCAGGTGTATGTTCCTCAGTGCTGTGAACGAGCTGCGACGGACGAGGGAGAAAAGAAAAAAAAAAAGGGTAGCTAGGCGACTTCGTTGTATTGACAGAGAGCCTAGGCTAACAACACATGCCTTTACTGCTGTGCCTTGGTGTGTGTAAGTCAGTCTACTACTGTACTTCAGCGGTAGTGCAGGTTTAGTCAGTGCGGACTGGCAGTGGCCTTCGGTTGTGTCGGTCACCAGGTAGAGCAGTACAGAGTACACGGAGTGGACACAAAAGCTGGTAGATCAGTACAGTGAGTTGACTCACAAGTTGGTACAGTACCGGACAGTACAGTGAGTTGACCGGCTCAAGTCACCTCCGATCAGAAACCGTACCGTGCACGTTACAATGAGTTGACTTGCAAGTTAGTTCAGTAAGTGACATCATTTACCGCACAGTACAGTGAGTTGCCTCACAAGTCAGTTCAGTACATTACCCGCGTTTGCAGAGTGGACTCAGTCCGGCACAAGTCAGATCAGTGCGGTACCGTACACTGAGCAAGTCAAGTGAGCATTAAACCGTACAGTTCGGTGAGTCGACTCACAAGTCAGTACTGTACCGGCAGTACTGCACACTGACAAAGCGGACTGTGTGTCCACACCAGGCCAGGTCAAGCCCGGGACAGAGAGAGAGTGAGAGAGGATATAGCGGCCAAGCCCAGGCAGGCGCGTTGACTGGACAATCGATAGTCCCGTGCTGTTATGCTGAGCGAGGTAATGCTTACACAATGTTGCCGGGCGTCTGGCCATTGAAATCCCCATTCCCCTTCCTCTGACCGCCCCCCCCCCCTTCCCTTCCCGGCGGCCTGACCTGTCCGCTGACCCGCTGAGGCCCTGTTGGGGGTTACGCGAGGGGATAAAAAAAAAAAAAAATCTGTTGGGGTCCAGACCCAGCTGTGCGTGTGGGCAACAGAAAACAGGACGAAGAAACGGAAACGTAAGCTTAGGGGCAAGACCTGAGACTACCAGCAGAACGTCCATGGAGTAGACTAGCAAGCTATTTAGCCTGTTTTCTCGCTGATGTGTTCGAAGGATTGGGACCGAGAAAAACAGCCAACACTGTGCCTGAAGGGAGTGGTAGCCGGCCCCCCACACACACAGACGTGTAGACCTACATAGATGTTCAGTTTACCCGGACAGTGACTCCCCGTATGTAAGCGCAACCATACGCGGCGATCTAGCTCTGTGCCAAGTGCCCTTGTGGCTATGAGCTGGTATACAAATACCACGACTCGTCATCTGCTGGGCGAGTGGCATTTCGATTGACGCGTATTACGCAGTCGACAGGAAAACCCGTCAACATCCGAGGCGAGGCGGAAATTATGGTTTGATCTCTTCTTCGCCCGGAATTGACAGTCGGTACTTCGACAAGGCCGGACTGAGGGAGCGATCATACGTCTTTTTTTCCCCCTCTGTGATATCGTGTGGTAATTTTGATTTACTCGCTGCCACAAGGCCACCGCTGTTTATCAGTTGGCTGGCAAGGATCTTTTTTTCTCGGTCTGACGGAAAGCGGGCAGTTGGAATTAGTATAGGATTTCCACACAAGTGACGTGCGTTATTTTTTTCCCCTCGTGTATCTTTCACACATCTTATAGAGACAAAAGATTTTTTTATTTTTTTATTTTATTTTTTAGTGGAACGGAAGAGTTCTTTTTCTGTGTAGGTGTTTTTTTTTGTATTTTTTTTTTTCGTACACTTCAGAACTACTCAGATCGGATAAGTTAAAACACACATCCGAGAGAGGACTTAAGAGTAATTTTCTTGCGTGGAACGGAAGAGGATTTTTTGTGTGTGCGTGTTAGGGTTTTCTGTCGGCGGTACATTCCAAAACTACTCATGATACAGATTTAAGCTGTTAAAATTCAAACAAAGTGATTGATACTTGATGATTCCCGGTTCAAGTCTTCACAGTGTAATTAACTACGGGGAAGTCGGAAGTCATTTGGGTGATCAGCCACGGATACGCTGTGTTCATAGACTGATTCATTGTATAACCAGGGAATCACTTCGCAGCAAACCCATAATGATATGTCCGCGTGGCGTTTTATTACGGCTTTTAAGAGTACACGCGTACCATTGGACTGTGAAGCGGTTCACAGCTGAGCCCGACTCTATTGCGTGTAACTGACTTACGAAAAGCACCCGGACACAAATAGTTTTCTTACGACGGCTGTTGGGAGTAAGAACTCGGAAATACACACACGGCCAGAAGTCGGTCGCGGTATAGTAACACTGTGAAAGAGTCGTTTTCTCACTGTATGAATGAGTCAGTGACGTGAATTTTTACGCTGAACCATGTCAGGACCGATTTCCCGTGTCGGCCAGTTGTGATATCAACTTCATCATTGGTGGAAGCAGGAATGATTACTTTCAACACTGACAACTTGTCCGAGTCAACTTTTCAGAAATAGGAATCTAACCTCCGTGTTTCGTCCGAACTGACACCCACAGCTGATCCTGTATCACCGCAAGCGGACCGTCTTGCCCGAAAGTAAAACGCATAAAAATCTGGTGCCCGGCCGTTAATCGCTTGTAGCTAATAATTATGCTGTGTGTATCGTGACAGAAGCCGCTTGCGTCACACTGACCGAACCTGTGGAATGGAAACCGAAACATGATGTACCCGGTAGTAACAGCACTCGGGGAATCGTCAATTATACGGCTGTCACGGTTTCGACAGCAATACTTCTTTTTTCCTGAGAATATTATTTCTTACGGGTATATATGTACTGAGGGTTGACTACCGAATCACTTCGTAACTGAACTGTCCTTAAATCACTACAAACTAGTCCAACTAAAAGATTTGTAAACCTACAGCTTGGCTCACCCCGCCAGTCAGTGTGAAAAGCTGGTCAGGTGGTTTGTCAAGAAGAAGAACAAAAAAGTGTCATGTTAGGTTTTAGCATTAATGCTGCCTCTGCCCGCGTAACTGTGAATTAATCGAGTTATTGGTCGATTTTTTTTGTTTTGTTTTCAGCGCTTACACTGACTGTGACCCGCGAAGACTAGTGCTGCTTTCATTGAACGCACCCGCCAAAGCCGTGGCTGACGAGTAAACGCAAAGTGTGTGAGAGACGAGTAGACGAACTGAGAGACAGAAAGAGAGACAGACAGGCAGAGAGATAGAGAGACCTCATTAAAAAACACATGGCATTTCATCAGAGACTTGGAGGCAGTTGAATGCTAGAGACGCGCTGTGCTGGTACTGACTCGCAGACGGAGACTGTCTTGACGTGACGGCGACATCTCATCTTGATCTCCTGTGTGGATGTTACTGGGGAGTTTGCCGGTGATCATCAGCGGTCTTTGGTTGCAATGACAGTAAGTGGGTGTCTTGTCTTTCTCTATTAGCAGATTCTGATGAAAGGTCTCTTGTCTAGAGTTGCCAGCAGTATCGATGTAGGCGCAGCACAGTGAGGCGCTTCTCGCGTTTCCTACCTGAGTTAATTGCCTGTGAGTGAGCGTGATTTTTGTCGCTATTTAGTTTCGAGTACGTGCAAGTTTATGAGAGGAGTAAAGTCAATAGAAGTGTTTACTGATGTTCTCTTTAACTCAGTTCCTCAGTTCAGCAAGTACTGTGGGGTTGTGCACCAGTGCCATCACTAAAACTAAATCATGATAAATTTATAATGGATTTAAATTTGGCTCAATGGGAATATTACACTTTGATTAATACTCATGTTTTCTGCTGTAAGAGCCGGGGTGGCCGAATGGTAGAGTGTTGGACTCTCAATGCTCGGGTCGTGAGTTCGAATCCCGCCGGCTGGGGCCAAATATTTGTGCTGGCCTTTTTTCTCGTTGCCCCGTCTTTGATATCACCCTTATGTGGTGGAAAAGGACGTTAAACTCCCAAACACCCACACACCCACCCACCCACCCCTGCTGTAAGAGCCGTCATGGAACCGCCAGTCTTGCCTAACTTTCGCGTGCAAAAGCGAAAAAGAATAAAAACCTCGAACATGGGATATTCGTTTGCGGTACTGATGAAATGTGTGAAACTGACGGATACACATTGTGATACTATGCGTTCGTGTCTCAGTGTACACCAGTCCAAGTAGGCCCTGACTTCGTCGCTACTTGGTTTGGAAACAGGTTTAAGTTTGACAGAGGTGTTGAGTCAGTAGAAGTGACTGTTATGTATATGTTTGAACTGAGAGAGACATGCTGCGATACCTAATCTGTGGCTACTTAGTTTCGAATAGGTTAAAATCAAGCCGAAGTAGAGTCAGTAGAAGGATAATGTTAAAATAAACTGACGGAGACACGCTGTTCGTTTTAAATATAAGCCTTAGTCATTCTGTAGCCGGGAAGACCGCGGTTAGTTCTTATTATTGAATCAGTGGCCAATATTGGCGAAATACTGGTGTGGTTCTTGTGTAAACACACAATTATATGTTATGACGGGCGGATACTACCCCCAAGTAACACTTGTTTACCCGTTTATGCGCGCAGTGTCGTTACTTGTGAAATTTACGTTTAGTTTATGAAAGAATATCAAGGCGGGATAAATGACTGATGGCCTGTGTCATAGTGTGTGTGTGTGTGTGTGTGTGTGTGTGTGTGTGTGTGTGTGTGTGTGTGTGTGCGTGCGTGTGTGTGTGTGTGTGTGTGTGTGTGTGTGTGTGTGTGTGTGTGTGTGTGTGTGTGTGTGTGTGGGAGAGAGAGAGAGAGAGAGAGAGAGAGAGAGAGACTTAAACTGATAACCGTGATGGATTCCACGAAAAGTGCGTTAGATGCCGGCTGTCGTAATAAGTCTGTCTGTAATGGCTTTTGATCACTCGGTTTTGCCTTAGCCGCCTTGCTTTTACATCGTCAGTGCCGCTAAGCAGCTGTTTATGGGCATAATCCACTTCAGTGCATTCAGCGCGTTTTTGTTAGGGGCCTTTATTGCAGAGGTATGTTTGGTGTTAGTTTGATGGTGTACGGTTGAAGCAATTTATGTCGCCATAGTATATCGCAGTCTGGATCGGGTAAAAGCTTTTCATGCCGGACTGACAAATTCTGAGAAATACTGATCCAGTAATTACAGTGATGTAAATGAGAGAGAGAGAGAGCGCACGATGAAACGTTTTTGCAGGATAAATCTCTTGTAGGTGCTGTGCCGGGCTTCTCATCTTTGTTACTGACAAGCTATCCTGAGAGAGAGAGAGAGAGAGAGAGAGAGAGAGAGAGAGATCAAGGTCAGGTTAGTTAGCCTGTTCGCTTTCTCCTCATCTTTCGTCGTGTTTACGTAAATACATCTTCCTCACGGCAACACTCCCTGCGCTTGCCGGCCCACAGACGTAAATCGAACCCTCACTGTAAAGCCCCTCTCGCCCAGCCTCTCAGTCCAACACTGCAACAGACATAAATCAAACGCGCTGCCATAATACCTCGTAGCGATCAGCCGCGATTTAGCTCTTCTTGCTGCCACCTCAACCAGTCAGTCGTTCCGCGGCTTGCATAAGGTTCCCGTCCAAAGCAGGCCGGGGCACGTAATAATAGTCAGGGCAATAAAGTTAGGGATTACTCACACACAGCGCTATTGTGGTAAATTGCGCATTGAAATCAATATCCGTATTACGAGTCATTGCCGACTGCTTTTGCAGTGTGTCACTGTCAGTCGACCGCTATCGCGCTGTAACCCGAGATTCTCGACTGATGCGAGGTTGGGTGACTTACGGGAGTTGCGGGGTGGGGTTGGGGGTGGGAGTGGGATAAATAATTTAACAGGCAACCTTCAGTTTTACGTCCACCAGCAAGGCGACCGAGTTTGTCATGCTACTAGTGCTGGAACATGTGCTACTGTCAAAGCTTCGGGACGAGCTGTCGGTCGTCATTGTGGAAAAGTCCGCTTCACCGTCAGATTGTTCATAGTCTTGACGTTTTTTTGTTGTTGTTGTTGTTGTTGCTTTTTTTTTATCCCCCCCCCCCCCCCAGTCTTTGCCTAAACAATCAGGGAAACTCACAGACTTATTGCTGCAGTAGATGTCGGTTCGTTTGCTTTAGGCCGCGTCACTAGTTCACGTACAACACAATTAGCGAAACAAAACAGCAGTTGAGGCGCCGGCCGGCACCAACAGCTGAGCGAATCAAGCACATCAACAAACCGGACAGACAGACAGCATTGAAAATGTACAGTAGATTAAGAGTTCTTCACTGATCGACTGGCATCTCCGGCCTTAAAACATGAGACGCGTAGACATGTATTCAGTCTGCTACTCAGTCCGCACGCACACACACACACACACACACACACACACACACACACACACACACACACACACACACACACACACACACAGAACCGGAGAGAGAGAGGGGCATGCAGGCAGACAGATACTGAGTCGTAGACACACAGAGACAGAACATCAAACCGTTCTCTCGCATCAAAATCTCTCTCTCTCTCTCTCTCTCTCTCTTGGGCGCGACTCCTCACATTTCCGTCTCCGACGCCACACATCCCAAAGGACGTCTAGATTACGCGATTTTTGTTTCTTTCTGTTTCACGCCGCAGACCGACTGTTTTTGTGGTCCCATGTGCCGTGGCTAGCGAGGTTCTGTTTTCACAATGTCAAGGCGATATGAAATGCGTTAAGCGCAAATGAAATTAACAGTTCACCAGACGGCGCGCATCTCACCAGTCAGTTGTGGCCGGCGGTCCTGGTTTTCGTACTGTTGTCGTTGTTCAGTGGTGGTGTTGATGTTATCGTATTATCGTTATCATTGTCCTTATGTTAACGTTAAGTCTTGGTGTTTTTGTTTGTTTGTTTGTTTGTTGTTGGGGTTTTTCTTTTTGTTTTCTTGTTGTTGCGGCTTTTTTTTTTTGGGGGGGGGGGGGTGGGGGGTGGGGGGAGGAGTGTGGGGGTGGGGGGTGGGGTTGGTGGTCCTCTGCCCTTTGTGTGTGTGTGTGTGTGTGTGTGTGTGTGTGTGTGTGTGTGTGTGTGTGTGTGTGTGTGTGTGTGTGTGTGTGTGTGTGTGTGTGTGTGTTAGGGGGATTAAAACAATAATATAGTAATAATTGAATACAACCGAGCACAGATGATTGATTGATTTTCGCGGATTGCCGTTTTGAAATTTATATCCTTAAATGGTCTCAGCTGACCGCCTGTCAAGTGTTGTAATTTAATGCAACCTTTCATTACAGGGTTTGGGCGTCAGTGTCTTTGTCTTGAAAAGTGCAGCTAATAAGATTCGGTCCGCGTACTCACGTGCCTTGGTTTAATAGCTGGTAACTTTACCAGACACAAAGGCTCTTAGATATTGAACCCAAGCAACTGTATCAGGTGCCAAAGAGAAAAGTACGTCATCAGTGACTTTGCTATCAGCACGTGCTTAGATCCTGCTGCGCACGCGCACTCAGTCATAGACAGTACCATCGGTTGGAAAGTGATGAAACATAAGTACGCGGTTGCCCGTGCGTTCCGGCAGGACTGAGAGAGAGAGAGAGAGAGATCCGCTGTGCTGACGGAATGCCACATGTAGTTGTAAACAAGCGTAATTCCGGTCTGTCTCATCTACAGTTACGTGTGGCGTGTGGTCGGGTCAAGGCTAGCTTGTGTAAATAGTGCAGTGTAAACGGCTTGAAAGTTGTCTTGTTCAGAGCTTGAGCCGGAAAACTTGAACTGACGACTCGACGACCTCATTTGATGATGACGCTTTCTGTCTAAAGGTTGTTTGGTTGTTACAAACAGAGTACATTTTGTACAGAGTAGCATAAACGAGTTACGGGTAATATAAACATGAATGTATATCACTATACGGGTAATATAAACTGAATATGTATCACTATACGGGTAAAATAAACATGAATATGTATCACTATACGGTTAGTATAAACATGAATATGTATCACTATTTTTTTTTATGAGCGGAATGTGAAATCATATTTGTATTGAAGAGAATTGAATATTAAGGAGAGGACCTGAAGCGGTAGGCACTAACTCGGTACTGCGGGTCAACATCTGCCACCAGTTCTCTCAGAGGTGATGATATTACGGTCACGATTTGTAAAGTAACTATGTTTCGGCTAAGCGAGTGTGAACGCGGAAACTGCCATGCCGACATTGCTTTACAATATCACTATTACAGAAGCCATCTTCAATGTGCATGGAAAAAAATAATGATGATGATGGTGATGATAATAATGACGATTTTTGTGGCACCTGTCCTATGGGAAGCTCTAAGCGCCTCACATGAAAAAGGAGGAGGGAGGGGGAGGGGAGCGGGGATGTGGAGAGCCGCGCAACCTACATAATGCATTCGTGTTTGTCGTCTTTTTTTTTTTCACGCCGTCTGCCGATAGAAATGTGCATTCTTTGCTCGCTCCATCCGACTGTGTCTGTCCAAATGACGTAACAAACGTGATATGTTGCAAATGATGTACCGGTCGTGACGTGAAGCGTTGAAAATGATATAAACCTGATGTGTCGCTGCTTGTAAATGACGCAACAGTCGTGACGTGATGCGTTACAAATGACGTAACAGTCGTGACATGTATCGTTGCAGGTGCGACTAGGAGCGGAGCGGAGCCCCGTGGAGCCGGTCGGATGTGGGTCTACTGGGCGTGAGATGGCCGAGAATGGAACAGTCGACAGGAGTAGCACTACACCCCCCTCCCCCTCCTTCCCCACCAACCACACACTGGCCTATGACAACGGCCAGACGAACATCACCTCTACTGATGGGCAGCAGGGGCGGTTACTCGCGTCGCCGAGGTGCAACGGTTACGGCGGCGCATCACCGATCTCAAAAGGTAACAGTAATGACGTCAAACATTCGGGTCTCGTACCCTCGCCTACGCTCGACGCTAGAAGCATCAAAACCGAGAACGATGTCGGCGGCGTGGAGCTTCACGGCCGCAGTCAGCAGCATTCATCCGGCAAGTCGCAGTCGGAGCAGGACGGTCCTCTGGACTTCTCGCTCCGCCGGCGGGACTCGGTGTCGGAGACTTTCACTGACGACTCCCAGGCTTCGTCATCCATCAGCCCGCCGCCCACCAGTGGGTCCGGTCAGCCTCTGACCACGGTGTCCTCGCGGCTGTCGCCGGAGTCGGACCACGGCCACCACTACCAGCACCCGGGGTTCGGTCATCAGCAGAACCACGAAGGCCAGGCTCACGGCCGAAACAATGCCTCCACACGCTCCGGCGGCGGCAGTCCTGATAACGCGGAGCCGATCGGCCAGCCCAAGACGGCGCCTCCCATGACCTCGTCGGCTGGCGGAGGGTCAAGGTCGCCTGGCGGGTCTTCGATGGGACCCATGGGTCTTTTGCCGGACGGGTCACCTGGCAACAGTGCGGCGGCCGCGGCAGCCATGCTGGGTCAGAACGGATCCATGTTGGGGTCCATGGGCAACCTGGCGGCTTTCATGGCGGACCCGCGCCGCGTTCAGGGCGGTAACGGGGGCAAGGTACAGCGCCCCTTCAAAGCCTACCCGAAAGAGGCGCTGCAGATGCCGCTTGGTTACCTGGGAATGCCCGGCATGAACCCCTTCGCCAGCATGGACCCCAGCGCCCTGCAGGGCTTGACCGTCAGCCAGGACGAGCTCATGTCCATTTACAAGCAGCAGCTCGACTTCCTCAAGGAACGTGACAAGCAGCTGATGAGTATCAGCAAGATGATCACAGGCTCCACTACCTCATCCACCACGCCATCTACCTCATCGCCATCAGCGACCTCCAACGGCAGCAACGGCAGCAGCGTCACCGCGCACCAGCCCTCCCCCACCATCCCCTCGGCACCCCTCTCCTCATCGTCAGCACCGTCTCCCTACTTCCCCCACACCTCCCCGCCAACGAACCCCCTCCCCTCTGCTCCGCCCTCGCTGGGCAACAGCTACAGCCCCGGCGCCCACACCTCCCTCAGCAGCACCCCCTTCCCCCCTCCCGCCGCCCCTCCGCTCGTGTCGTCCACCAGTTCTCTAGCCGGGGGCTCCACGCGCAAGAGGCCGCGGGTGCTGCCGGACAACCAGAAGGACGAGGCGTATTGGGAGCGACGCCGGAAGAACAATGACGCAGCCAAGAGGTCACGTGACGCGCGGAGAGCCAAGGAGGACGAGATCGCCATCAGGGCGGCGCTACTGGAGCAGGAGAACCTGAAGCTGAGGGTGGAAGTCGCGGCTCTCAAGACGGAGACGGCAAGACTGAGGTGTATGCTCTACAACAGTTAGAGGTCCGGGACGGTTAGGGTAAGTGCTTGATGACTACAGTTCACTGGAAGACCGTGACTAAAGACGTGTTGCGTTACGGCAGATAGAAAGGACTCTGGCGTTATGTCGCAGAAGACTCCTGGACTCACTCTGTGTGTACGTTGCACAACACCAGTATACGCTTTGAGAACATGATCAGTGTTAGTGAAGAGTCGACCGAATGGCTAGTCCCATTAAGTCCAATCAGAATAGACGACGGTAATTAAATTTGGTTCACTGAGCCTACCATATGAATGGTACACAGGTTCCACTCTGCTGTTAGGTACTACGTGCATTTTAAGGCAGACCTGTCTAATGACTGACCTTTTTGTTGTTGTTGTTTGACACAAGCAGATACATGGGAAAGACAAAGAGAGGAACACAGGAATTAACGGGTTAGAATAATCAGTTGGGCAATCTTTGTCCACATCTGCAACTTGCTTGATTTGCTGTGTCTTCTTTAAATAACATCTTAGAGTCCGATCTTTAGTAAAAGATGTTGTGAGAAACTAAAAGAATGCATGTATTTAAGAGACCTTAACCAGCTACAGCAAAAACAAAACAAAACAGCAAAGAATAGTCGGACAGTCTCAGGTGTGTTGGCCAGAACTTCGACAAACCCTGCCATAGTCGTTGTCGGAAGAGATTTCAGTACGTGTTTGATTTTGAAGGTTCGTGCTGTGGATGGCGTTTCAGAACAACCCACAGAATGTTTCATTTTGTTGGCCGCGTCAAGCGTTCCAGATGTGACGGCTGAACACTTCGCTTTTGATTGATTCTCCACTCAACTGCATTCTTGTGTATTTCGTGCTCAGCGTGGCCGGGGAAGCTCAAACTGAAGACGTGGATCTGTCGTCTGCAAAGGACTGATGGTTTGTTTATTGCACGTTTAGAAACTACCGCCCCCAGCTGCTCCGGGTGCTTCGAGCTCATTTCCGTACTTGGCTAAACCGTCGCCAACCTTTTGCAGAGGTGAGGTGTTTCTACAAGCGACACGGACCGCACCTCCTGTGCGTGTGTGAACGTCCGTGAACCTCGCAGTCCGTGGACCTCAGTCCACGTGAAGGACTTGTCCAGAGTGCCTCGTACACAACGTCACGAGACTGTGGAACCTGTGTTGTATTACAGACTGACGTGGTAATCCGCTTCAGGGAATAAATTATGTATTTTGCGGCTCTTACCTACGCTCTACCTCCAAACGAAAATCCACATCAACAAGTTTGATCACGTGTATCTCACTGTGAATATTATCTTCTTCAAGATTGTCCTTTTTTTGACTTTATTCTATGAGTTTTGTCTTCGCCACTGTCGTTATTGACTGATACATTTTATCACTTGTGTCAACTCAGAGCCGATAGATTTTACTGTTAGTACCGCTCATGACCTCAATGCATATATTAGTCTACCTCGGGATAATTACGGCCTTCAGGACCATTCCACCTCAAGCTGACCAGGCAACGTTAATTCGTATTGCCACGGCACTGCAGTGTTGTCATTTGCCATTGCAGTGTCGTCATTTGCCATTGCTTTGCATTGTCGTCATTTGCCATTGCAATGTCGTCATTTTCTCTGCATTACATTGTCATTTTTCGGTCATTGCATTGTATGGTCATGATTTGTCGTTGCAATGCAATCTTTTTCAGTCTAGAATGTTGCCAAGGGGGGTGGGGGGGGGGAGTATTAAAAATTGTATCAGGGAAAAATCTACTAGTGTCGTCCCACATTGTGCAGACTCTATCCGCGTGACATCATGAGTAACAGTTAACTAAAACTGTTTGTTAGCCCCGTAAGCTGAGGACAAAACGAAGAGAGTTAACGTCCAGTCAACGCCGCAGTTGCGGCTAGAGACGGACTGAGGAGAGCGGTGAATTTAAAGAGGCGGATACTAACTCTCAGCAGTGTATTCTTTCTGAAGTCATTCAGGCCTATTTCTGACTGTTTAGGTTCAACTTTTCCTTGGTATGCAATATGCAAGCGAGGAATGCTTTAGATAAAAACATGTGTTATCATTGCACTTGAATTTGACCAATAATATGATGCGCCCCAAAATATTCAGCTGCCAGTTGCGACATATTACTGTTTTAAATTGAAGTTAGTGTATGTGTTAGTGTTTAAGTCCATGATATGATGTAGGCGTGTTTCCCTATACGTCTTGTCCGTGACTTTTCAGTGAACAATGCACTTTGCAAATCATGCAGAAAAACGGACACTAGCTGAATGAGAACAATATTCTCTCTATAGAAGCAGTTCACATTTAGCAGTGATGTTAACATGTTCATTAATTTGATCGGCGAGCTTGAATATCAACCGTTTTGATGTTTTTTGGGGGTATGTATTTTGTTATTCCTTTGTCAACTGAACATCGTGAATTCTGTTTCTAGATGACCCTTTTTACAGAAAATGTCGACAGACATTTCCGATCGAACTAAAATATAGTGCCAAGAAACTGCAGTAGTTTTACTCCCTGGATCCCACTAACTGTGCGCCATCGAGGCCTCAAACGAAACAGAATCTGGTACAGCACTATGATACACTGTTGATGACTTCCTACGCAAGATCAGTAAGATGTGACAGCACTCTCATGTGAACACCCTAAAACGGCTGTTTGTGTTCAGGTTAATGTACAAATAGCAACCTTTTTTTCTTTTCTTTTCTTTTTCTTCCTTTTTTTTTAAATCAAAGATACGTTATCCAGCAACGAATCTACAGTAGCCTGGCGGTTTTCCGATTATAAACAACTATTCCGATCATGACTACAGAACGGAAGTGCGTCTTAAAATATACAGTGGAGAAAAAAAGACACGGTTCTATTCTTTTCCCCTATTAATTGGTTGGCCAGTTCCCAAACTATCGACCCCAGTGTCTTGCGTGACATGTGCACGGAAACTGTTTTTGTTATCCGTCAGGACATTGAGCAATCACAGTTTGGAATCACGTGCTATGACGTCAGTTTGAAGGAGCCCTGACGCAAGCGTAGTCAACGAGCTACTTCGAGCAAACACTTGGTGCGATCACTGATTAGCCAATCGATGCGGGTCGTTCAGTTCGCTTCCGTGTGTTATTACGGAATATGACATGCTCGAGGCGACCTTATGTTTGTTGCAGGCGCGTCAAAGTGCAGTCCTAGCTTCAGCAGACACGCACAGAGGAAAAGCACAGGCATTTTTCATTGATTGAGTCATTTCAGGAAGCCGGGGTTTGAAGCTCGTAATACCATTTGCCTTTGAACACAGGCAATGTTGTGTTACATTTTTGCGGGAAGAGGATGGGGGTAGCACCATGCAGAAGGCTTATAATAATCCTGACCCTTCCCTTTTCCGGTACAGTGTTGCGCAGTTTTTGTGTGTGTTTTTTTTCTTCCCCCATGAAACACCACCTTTCGGCATTTTTGTTGAATGAAAAGATCAAGTTGCGAGGGAGTGTCATGCACGTAGCTGACTTGTATACTTCCTTTTAGCTCGATGTAATGATATGGTTGTTGTCTAAACAGTCACAGGTTTGGATCTTCTTAGTGTTCCTGACACATCCCACTTATTTTAATATGTGGAAGAGAGAGTAGAAAGTTAAAAAGTTTTACAAATCAGCTAAATTTACAGTTTTGGGTGGTTCTTGTTGTTGTTGTTTTTGGTAAGTGCTAATCACTGTTACAAATCGAAATCAAATTTTGATTTGTTAAACACGTCAGTCAAACCTGATATGAATGGGTGAATAGCTTGCCAGTGACCGTTAATTCACAGTTGATTGGCGAAGGGCTGACTAGTTATCGCGTTTCCGTAGTGCAGTAATTTTGGGCCCTCAAAAAGGAAATCTGTCGGTGTGAGAAAGTCGGTGTACTTTAGCGTGAAATAACGCTGGGATTCTAAATTTTTTACAGTTCAGATGAAGTTAAAAGATAACCAGCTGCCCCTGACTGTTACTGCCTAGTTTTTTTTGTAGGAACTCTGTGATTTACGGGTGGGATTTCAACTTCCGAAAATGGTCGGCTTGGACAAGCTGGTTTTCGTGCGACGAAGTCATCATCCACCCCTAGAACTGATTCACCCGCCCAGGTAAATTCGGTCAACCGTGACCGTGCTACCTTTGTGCCGGAGCCATTACGCCAGCGTTGAATTCCTGTTGGTACTGTATTTTTTATGACGATGAACGGGGGGTGGGGAGGGGGTGGGAGTGGGGGCGTTCTGTGCTGCGCGTCAGCTTGTAGGGATATGGGGGGTGGAGGGGGGGGGGGTCCACACAGTACTGTAGCTCGGGTTACACCAAGTGAACCGTGAGGGCGAAAGAAAAGCCTCTCTTGTCTGCATTACACTCCACAACAAAACGACAGATGCTAGTTCTTGCCCTGCCATGTCGACTGGTATGCTGTGCTAAAATTTGCCCCTTTTCACGTTGTGATATGGGCTGTTTTCTATCCCCCGGCGTCTCTTCTGCCACGCTTACTTCTTTGTCGTTACGTTTTCCAGTACCAAATGGTACCATACAGCCAGAATGGGTACAGTGTTAAATAGCGAATGGAAGGGAGGGCCCGGTAATCGGTTAGTAAAATGACCATTGGCCCTTAAACGCCTGGGAGAGACCACATGGCGAGATTAATTTTTTTGTTCATGGAATTGGCAACTTGAGGTCATCAAAAAAAGAGGGCCATGAGACATACACAGGGGACAAATCCCACACAGGATAAATCCACACAAAGCCGTTCCCACATTTTGTAGGACCACTGCACTAAAGTCAGCGCGCATGCCGCTTTCCAGATATTCCGACGATCATTTTCTGGTGTTTATTTTTATTTATTTATTTTATTTTATTTTTTTTGGCGGGGGGGGGGGGGGGGTAAACTTCGTTCCAGTCTTAACAAAAAGGCCTCAGTTTAATTGCTTCTTCCGTGCAGCATGCTTCTCCATCTCCCGCTTGTATTTCGCTATTTGCTGAGAGAAAATTAGTCTGCCGACTACCGGTAATATAGACAGTTTTATTACAGTCGCAGCACTCATGAGAGTTGAAATGCTATACTCTGCATTTAACACGGCAGCGGGATTTTTTTTTTTTTTTTTCGGTTTTCTTCTTCTAATTGTTGTCACTCCTACAATTTTTGTTGGGTTTGTTTGTTGTTATTAGCAATTTTTCCGAAGGTTTTATACAGATCAGCAGTCACGCTGGAGTGTTAATTTTGTTGAAGCGTTTAGGCGGAAGGTTTAGTCTGTCTCCTTAATAAAAAAAAATGGACACAAAATCTTTCACGGACACAGGACAGTTTCATTAGTTCATTCGCAAAATCATTTGTTCTCTCAGCCAGTTGACTAGGTGCTTTTGGGAACTGTACTATTGTTTTCATTGGTGTCCGGCTTTGTCTGTTTGTCCGTATGCAGTCAGTTCAGGCTAGGGGACTTTCCGCCAGTCGACGATCCCGTGTTTTGTTTATTCTGATTGGATGACTACCTTTTTCCCTGTACCAGCTACGCATCTGCTTAAAATGACAATAGACTCTGCGCAACGAAATGTAACGCAAAAAAGCACTGGGTTGTATTGTTTGTTTGTTGGGGTTTTTTTTTGTTTTGTTTGTTTTTTAGTGTGCTTTTGTCCCGCCCTCAGTCGAGTTTTTGCAGTGTTATCCAACCAACCGTTTCCAAGCATAAGTAAAACCTACGAAGACCGTCCACAATGAAGTGAGTGACAGATGCTTCAGACCACAAGACAGTCACTGCCAGTCGGCTACCTCCTGAATGTGCTCTATCACTTTTTTTTTTGTCTTTTCTTTTTCTTTCAGTTTCACAATCAATGGTAACTGTGGAAACATGCGCTCATGTCTTTTACGGCACACGCCAAGAGGACATCGGCCCGTAGTCGGTATCGAACCGCGATTGCCTGTTCAGTCGTCGTTTCTCTGCCTTCAAGTCCTGGAACCTATTAAACTTCGATCCATCCACACACACATGGTCTAAAAGGTTAAAGGGACAACAGCGAACGATTATGCTCGATGCCCTGATGAATGCGTAACCATTGTTGAATTGTGCTGAGATAACACAGCCCTGGGGCCTTGTTGTTGCCGGTAGGAGGGTAAAAGGGACCCCGGCTCAATGCTGTGTGTGCCACGTGTTGTTATTGGTGCTGGCAGCGTCAACGTCCTGGGCCGTAGGTTAGGCACGCATCGCCAAAGCGTACGGCGCACTATGGGGTATAGCTGCAAGTAACACTAAATTTTAAAACCGAGCATTGAAAGTCCAACGATCTACCAACCAGCTCATCTGTCCCTGGAACTGCCACTTTCGACGCTCTGGATGAAAAAAAATCTTCCATTTAAACCGGCATTTTAAAAAAAGTCAGTTTTAATTTTGAGGCCGCTAATCTTAACAAATAAGGCGTTCATAAACCCAACATAACCTTCTTCTCTTGTTTTTGAGTGTGTATAGCAAGGCCTTACCGTACTGGATTTGCCAAGTGTTGCTGCTTGGTAAGCACGGACTAAACTCCGTGCGGTCCGGTCCCCCGTGGCGTTAGTGCTCGTGCAGCCCGTATCGATCGGACACGTTCTGTTTGTTTCTCTTTCTCACCTGCCACAGCTCTTCTTCAGCTCACTCGCTTCACCGGCCGCGCGAGAAAAACGACGTTTTCTCCTCGTTTCCTGGCACGCAGTAAAAGTTAAGAGGGCCTCAAACAGAGAGAGAGAGAGAGAGCGTTTAGTTCGTCTTACGCTTGGGGTAAACTTAGCACTAATTAATTCGTACGCGAGCAGCTCCTGAGTCTACCCCCCCCCCCCCCGCCCCCCCCCCCTTTGAGCAGCAGGATTTTTTTTCTGGAGTGTTAACATAGTGCGACGAAATGTGCAGAGTATTTTACTACACTGGAGTCATTCTTGCATTTTAGTTGAAGCTTTTATATCTTTAAAAAAAATCATGTAAATAAACGTTCCCATCATAAGAATTCAACATTGTTCACATCAAGACTGAGACAGACAACGTACCCGGCATTCATGGGCATAAAGCTGACAGTAACATATTGAGCCGTTCATTTAGTTGAAGGCATGTGCTACATCGATCAATCTTTCGAGAAAGATCTCCTTTCTAAGTAGGGTTTTTTTGTTGTTTTTTCCCCCTGTCTTCCGTCAGTACAGACTTGAAACTTGGTAGCCGAGGCGGGTTAGAGTGGCAGTTCTAGGAGTATCAACGTTAGTGTCACCTATAGCAAGGTAAAGCTATTTGCGTGGTGTGACTGGTACCTGCTGTGCGTTCTTCATTTCCTGTCTAACAGTTATCTTCTGTTCTTGAAAGTATGTTTTGTCGCCGAGGTCTCACTTCCGGAGTTTCTCTGTGAAAGATCATCGCTCTCAAGGGACGCAACTCGGTCTTTGGTCCCGGAGTTAGGCGCCTACGCATGAGTGCGAATTTGTCAGTTTCTACAGCTGACGGCTGAAATCGCATTGCAGCGAAGTTTTGTTCAGGTTTTTTTGTGTGTTTTTTTTGCCATCAGTTCCCGAGGGATTTTTTTCTTTTCTTTTTAAGTGTTACTTTCCGACCGGTGGGTGTAGAGTTACCGCATCAGTATCTGTGAAACCTTTCACGACTGTCTGAATTAATTTCCCGCGCGCTTTAACGTCGACCGGTGTTCAGTTTGTCTGAGTACTTTTCCTCGCTGGGGAAAGACTGAAAAAACGAAAGATTCACCATCGTCCTTTGCCATTTCAGTAGCGCTACTTTGAAAACTAACGTCATTGCGTGACGGGGATGGCTGCCTCGGCTTTCTGTCGACGGCTACGTTTCAAGTGATTTCTTGTGGGCACGGTAAGACTGAAACGTGACGCGTCGGAAGTATCGGTGGAAAAATACAGCAGCGATAAAATGTCGCTGGTGATAATTTCCGTGGAGAGACTGTAAACACCATTTACACAGTAGATGTAATAGAACCGTCGGTAGCTTACATTTCTTCTTTGCCGTGTTTGTAGCCAAAGCTGTATGCCGGCCAGGCGGTCACGGGTCTTGTGGGTTGAAGCGTCTTGCGTCAAACACGAGAACTTCCGGCTCTGGTATTTGTTGGGTGCCTGTTTGCGGGTTTAGCGTCTTTTTCCACCATATAATAATAATAATAACAACAATTATATAGTACTGAAACCTTTTGTTATGTAAGAGTTCTAAGCGCTTAAACAAACATAAAGAACAAATGGCAAAGAAGTATGACTTGAATACAGACACAAAAAGATAAGGTTGACAGAGGGAATCGAGGAAAAAGCCAGAAATGTTTTTTTTTTTTTTTTTTTTTTTGGGGGGGGGGGTTACATAGAGGATTCAAACTCACGATCAGAGTATTGACGGTCCAAACGGCTTGGCTGTCACGGCCCTAAACACAGCCGATATAGAAAATAAATAAATAAAGTGTGAAGTGCGCATAACGTCAATATTTTTTTATGAGCACGGAACTAGCCAGCCTGTGTCCACAGGGAACTGCAACAGCTGTGGCGACGGTAGTAGCACAGTACAGTAGGCAGAGAATGATGCGACCGCGGGAAGTGTTCAGTGTTATATAGTTAGAATCGATTATTACGACGGGTAGTCTTCGTCTGTATCGCACATCCCATGCACTAATGAGGGTGGCGGCCTTCAGTAAGGCAATTAGCGGGGGTATGGCTGTTACCCGGTGTTTACGTTGTAACGGGTGGAATCGAAGTCGCGGTCGCTCCGGTTTTACCTTGACCGTGTAGCGTCTTTTCTTTGGAGTGAGCTGTATGGGAGGATTAGCCTTGTGGGTGTAGTATTGTAGTGGTACTTCCTCCAGCACTCCCTTCTTTTCTGTCATTCTCTTGTAGCAGCAAGGAGTCCTAAGGTTCATACTGCCCCGTAGACCAATTTGCATCATTTGTCCAAAGTTGCATTTTTCTTTGTGTTTTTTTTTTCTCGGAGTGCAGGCACACTTAGCTGCGAATTAGTCTTTGGTGCTTGCGCGGCTTAAAGTCCGAAAAACTCACTCACTCACTCACCATTTTCTGTCCATCTCTTGTAGCAGCAAGGAGTTCAGACGGAGTTCCACCTGCGCTTTCACCATGACATCTGTTTGATCAGTGCGATGGAATAGCTTTGGCTTGTTCTGCCTCTTTAGACCCTAAAGCTGGGAACACACAAGGTCACCTGCCTTGCCTTGACCTCTTTTTGCGGACGCATCAAAATGTTTGCGTTGGTAATAGCATTTCGTTGTTTTACACTGCATGCTTTCTCTTTGTTCAAGCGCTCGGAGATTTTTGTCAAACCAGATTCGATTGGCTGCAAAGTAGCGGATAGTGTGCGTGGCCAGGTTTGATTGGATACAGCATTTGATGGCTCTTGGGATGGTTTTAAAGCGTAGAATGCCTGGAGTGTTCTCTGGCCCAAATCAAACAAGCCGGGGCCGCCAGTGTAAAGGTGACGTGTTTGCTTGCAGTGCCACTGGCATCTTTTCGCCACGAGACCAGTACGGCAAATACATGTAGCTTGGGAACTGGGAACAAGGGCTTCTTGACCCCCGTGCATTTTGCGTGAGATTGCAGTTTCTAGACGATCGGTCCGTTACGACAGTTTGTTGACAAGGCCGCCTTCCAGTTTCGAGACGATGGTCCCTTACGACAGGGGCAAGGGCTTCTCAGCTGAGCCTGGCGTTTTTGCGTCAGACAGTCCTAGACAGTCCGGCCGTTACGACAGTTTATTCCTGACGGAAGGGTATATTTAGACCTGTGCTCTTGTATCTGTTGATGTTAATCAGTTAGTCTGACACTTTCCAATTTGGCCGCGTTGGCAGGGAGCGGTGTAGTCTGAAGCTGATCGACAAGGCTTATCAGACCAGAAAGCTCTCACATACTTCCCTTCAAGTTAACTGCTTGCTGACAGTTTTCTTCCGTAATACTAAGTTCTTCTTCCGCTCACGTACACCAGTGAGATGGCGCATTGCGTGTGTTCTCTGGCTCGTGCATTACTGATTAATTTGCTTATAAAAAAGGGAGTAAATGCAATCATTTTTATGCTCACTCTGTCACAGATCGCTCTAAGCTGTTTTCGTGACACCTGGACAGAGACAGCATCTGTAACGCCGGCATCGTGCCAACAGAAGCGTACTCGATGACGCGGCGACCGCACTGAGCGCTCCAGTAGTACAACGTGTTTGACCGCACGCGCAAAGTGTAAACAACATTGTATCGCATTAGGAACTGTACTAATCGAGATAGAGTAATTCGAGCATACAGGTCGTCTCACGAGCGAAGCTGTTGCAGAACATATGCTGGCGTAGCACAGCGTTGTTCAGCAACATTGGGCACAAGTAATGACGCACGTGTATAGGAGATGGACTGCCTGCGATAACGCGGTTGTGATGGCATCTGGTTTTGATTGTTCCTTGGCCCATTTGTGAGTTTCCAAAACGGGAAGTATCTGTACACAGATGTTGTGTTTTTGAAAACGTCTCCTTTGGCTGGTTTGAAAAATATCATGGAGTTGTTTTTGTTATTCAAGAAAAATAATGTTTTTGTGGTACCTCTTTGATCATGCTAAGTATAGCCAAACAGCAAGTAACTCCCCCCTCCCCTCCCCTCCCCTCCCCTCCACACACACAAATCTGGCGTGAATTGGTTAAAAACTGGCCAATGTAAAAACCTTGGTCATATTTAGCAAAAACTTGTTCTTTGTTCAAAGACAGTAATGGGCTTTGTGGTATTCCTTTGATGACACGTGGAAGAGCCAATCAAAAACAAAATCGAGCAGATAAATGGAGTAGAAGCGGGCAAATGTAAGAACGTTGGTCATATCTGGTGGTTTCCGTTGCAAATTGAGGTGCGTATCTGCTCCGCAAGGAAAAGACACCTCCCAGAAAACCACTCTCCCATTCCGTTTTGCCTGGGGGCGGCTGAGGAGAGAAGAAGAAAAATCGATAACAGTTTCGTCAGCTGCTTCTTTGGCGTCCTCCCTCTCTCCCTTCTTCTTCTTCTCCTTCTCTTTCGCGGGTCTTCGGCAGAATTTCTCTCTGTCACCCCCCCCCCCTTCCCCCTCTCACCCTTCCCCTTTTTGTAAGGCGTGCCCGGATTGGGTAGGGTGCGCAGTGAGCGGAAGGACTGATTCATTCAATACTATGTCTCGCGGCTAGCTGCTTTTTTGCGCCCCTCCTTCTAATGATTATTAAATTTGAGAAAGCAAGACCGCCCACATGCAGGGTTGAAAGCGCTCTCTCTCTCTCTCTCTGTAGTTCGTAGTTCAGTGTTCAACGGCTCAGATTCTCAGACTTACTTTGTAGTCATGAACTCCATTCGTATAGATCAAGTTCATTGAAGTCCTCGATTTTCCATAGCCTAGGTTTTCCCTCCTCCCTATTTGAGAATTTTTGTTTTTGTTCATTTATTTTAAACATAGGGTCGACAAATGGTACGGTGGTTAGGAATAAGCGCTGTAGAGAGAAAACACAGAATAGAAGCCCCCCCAAAAGAATCGTTCTCATGCAAATGCGTTGGACTTTCATTGCTCAGGTCGTAAGTTCGAATCCGGCTGTGCCGAGCCAGAGTTTATGCCGGGGGTTTTCCTTGCCGCTCTCTCTTTGACTGATATCAGCCTTATGCGATAGATAGACCGACGTCAAACCTGGCAAACAAAGAACCGAACCCGCAGCTATCGAGCAGATGGTCAGCGTTGGCATCAGGAAGAAAACAACCCCAGTGTCAATATGATTAAAAGATGGTTAGCACCGCGCGGCATTCATTTACTACGCCCTTTCCGTGCGCGTTAAGTCTGTACTGTAGCGTGCAGAGCGGCCCCGCGCGCGTTTGAGACAGTCTCAGGCCGCTTTTCGCTTCACTCAATCTAATTGAATGGTCAGGCTAGAAACCCCCAGCCTCCGCACTGACCTCGGACTTTAGGAATCGATGTGCACGCACGTGCTGTTCGGCTGAACTGGCCACAGAGGCTTGACTTAATGGTCTGCTGCTTCTAGTAAAAAAAAAAAAAAAAAAAACCTCAACGGTGTGGACGTAGTTTGATGTGCAGTTTTGTTTTGTTTGTTTTTTTTGTTTTTTTGTTTTTTTGTTTTTTTTTTTTGGGGGGGGGGGGGGGGGGGTGTCGGTAGCTTTCCGAAAATTTTTTAGATAACTATGAACAGAATCTTGGCACGTACACTCAACGCAGTTACATGTGCCATAGTGATCTTACTCTGTGCAGAGTGCTCTGTGAAAACGTCTTGAAAATGAAACGATCTTAGATTTTTTTTTTTAAAACGATGTAGATCTTTTGCATTTCTCTATTACCTGCTGCAGCCGCATAGTAATACGATAAATTGGGAAAAAACTAGAGACATTACCTCAGCATGACACTCTCCTCGTGTTTTGGGGTGTTTTTTTTATTTTATTTTTTTATTGCGCCTGTCGTGAGAGGTCTCTGATCGTCAGTTTACAACTAGCGCAGTTATTATTAGTGAAGGGAATCGAATGTAGTTGCAGTGCTAAGGAAACGTAACCATTCTCCAAAATGGATAAGTAGTTGGTCTGCATTGCCTGTAACAGTTTCATGGTGATCCGAAAGTGTCCAGCTATGTTCATTGAATTCGATAGCACCTTCACACCCACCCACCCCTCCCTTCACACACACACACACACACACACACACACACACACACACACACACACACACACACACACACACTCTGAAACCTTGACGTTAATCTACCGTGTTTTGTGTTTGCCCGAAAAAAGATTTGATGTCCCGTCCCGTTTTTTTAATTCACCCAGTCCAGTCTGCGAATTCCGTACCCCGACTGCATATAGACTTGTTTTCTCATCGTGTTTGGTTCAATTACGGGTTAATTAATTACGACGTGAATTTCCACATATCCACTGGATAAGTGAAGCGGATATATACATGTAATATCCGCACGTTGCCAATGCTCAAATTGTGATGTCGTTGCGTGTCGCGTGTCTGTGACTGAAGAAAGCGAAGCTCGTGCAGCGTGTACGTTCTCTAACTACCTCAGTATTTTGTGTTGTCATGAACCTCGTTAGCCTTGTGTTGTTTTCGAGTGCTGTCACAAAGAATTCTGGTTCAAACCTTCTGTAAATAAGATTGTAACAATCTCAATACTTTAATCATATTTTTTTCTCGCTCTCTTTTTTTTTTTTCTCTCAACTGAAACCATCCACGTTCCTCTTCTCAGAGTTTAAAAGACACGAGCTGTGTGTCTTTCTTGTGTGTATATCACTGCATTAGCCTAGTGTGGACGTTCATGTGTTTGTGTTTTTGTTTGTTTGTACTTGTTGTTTTGTGTTTATTCGTGTGGGGTCGGGGAAGTATAGTGTACACCATCTCTTCAACGAAATCGGTATGCATCTTTGTGTCTGAAGTGAACAAGGTATTGATGTGATGCAAGTGAAGTGTGCTCTGTCTGCCCCCCCCCCCCAACACCTCCCCCCCCCTCCTTTCGTGTGTGATCACATTCTAATAATAGCAACACATACCTCAGCTACTCAGGTACAAGGCGGGGCCAGCTGGTCACGTGCTCAGCTTGGTCATGTGATACGCAGGAAACTATGTCGTCAGTATCATCAACCTGTGTTTCAGAGTTTCGTCACTGAGCTGTGTTCAGTTTACTGCCGTTCTTTTACGTGTACATGTGATTTTACCGCATGTTCGGAGGCTCACATTTTGTTCGCTGCCACTTCCCAGACGAATGACTTTTAGCTGCATATCCGAAAACCGATGGGGAATACTGATGACGAAACTGACTCTACACAGTGACAAACTCAATTTCTACCCCTCCCCCCCCCCCTTCATTCTCCGCCCTCTGGCTTCTGTTTTCCGTCATGTTGTATCGGCCCTTTTTGTGATTACTGATGAGTGTGATGTTTGTGTCTGTCCGTGTGGAATTTATGTATATACTTTGTGTGAGTGCTAACGGCGGATTTGCTTTTAATATTTTGATGAAGACTTGTGCGCACTGGAGTCATTCATGCAGCCGTGACAGA
This sequence comes from Batillaria attramentaria, assembly GCA_018292915.2. Classification (NCBI taxonomy): domain Eukaryota; kingdom Metazoa; phylum Mollusca; class Gastropoda; family Batillariidae; genus Batillaria; species Batillaria attramentaria. Next base: position 107,584 of record JACVVK020000461.1, on the reverse strand, counting down.
GGATTCTCTTGAATTTTACTATGTGAATATGTGAATGTGAATGCTTATTTCTCTTTAGTAAGTCAAATGTGTTGTCTGTTGTTGTTGGGTTTGTTTGTTTGTTTGTTTTTTTTAACGCGTGTACATTTCTTAATGTATGTGTTGTAGTTAATTTTTCAATTGCAAGTTCGCAGCAAAAGTTTCAATTTTCAGGTAGCCTTTTACCTGTCTGTTTTATGACGATGTTTGACATCTCTGCGTGATACATCAGTTGTTGTCTTGAAGAATTACTTGATTGTAAGGTTTAGTAAATTCTCAAGAATGTTAGGGTTTATGATAAGGTGAAAAAAAAAAAAACGCTGTAGTATTGCCAGTGAAACTGTGTATTTGCTTGATTTTGGATAGAATCTCATTTCTGTCTTTAGACTTTTTTTCCTTTATTTTTTTTCTCTATGTTGTACGTGTCAGCGTGTCTGAGAGGCTCACATATTCACATTAATTGAATTTCCTGGTTCTATATGATTTTAATCGCTTGTTATCATTCGTTGTCTTTAATGTGGTGATTTTTATCCATGTTGCTATGACGTCATTTATTTTTGTGTAGTGACGCGCGTTCCGAACCAATCAATCTATCTGAGAATACTTTAATTCTCTCTTACATCCCATACTTTGTTTAAATAAACTAGGGGGGAGGGGCTGGGATGGGGAGTGGGATAGTGTTTAACCGTATTTGCCCATAACTCGCATTCTGACACAAGTAGGTGTATCTTGACCTCATTGCCACGCCAAGAGACCTAGATTAAGACTTCGTTTGCTGTGAAACAGTCCATACAAACTTTAAATCCATTGAACTCTACTGCTTGTTTCTTTTCGAAATCATTATACCTCTTGTTCGAAATGCATATCAACGATTTTTTTTTTAAAGTTTGGGGAGACTAGTTTTGCAGACAGCCACCATTCTGCTATATATATATATACACACACACAAAAACCAGGTTTATTGTCATTGTACACTCCTTGTTCTGAAAAGTGTTAACTGGTTCAACTGACTGTGAATTTTTTTGTCCTCTTCATTATATAATTATTCTACATGTGCTGCGAGTCTGACCCTTGTGTCAGAAACTCACTTTCTATCTACCTCCGCCACTGAATCATGGTTATGCATAAAAAACTATTATTGACAAAGTAAACTTGTATGAATTATGATGGAAGTGTTTTCGGGTTTTGTGTGAAGTGTGTGTGTGTGTGTGTGTGTGTGTGTGTGTGTGTGTGTGTGTGTGTGTGTTTGGGGGGGGGGGGGGGGTTAACGTCCTTTTCCACCACATAGGGTGATATCAAAGACGGGGCAACGATGAAAAAGCCAGCACAAATATTTGGCCCCAGCCGGGATCGAATTCACGACCCGAGCATTAGAAGTCCAACGCTCTACCATTCGACCACCCCGGCTCCCCTCACGTGAGAGAGAGAGAGAGAGCAAAACAAATGGGACCACATGTATGGTACTGTTTCTAACCGTACTGACTTTTCAGGTTATACTAAGTACAAGACAAAACCCCAGTAGAAACAGATTAAAATAGTTTCATAAGGAACCTAACACCACAGAAACGTTCTTAAAGAGACCATCATCGTCCTCAGAAAACGAATGAATATTATGCGGGTATTCGTTTTGGCACGTTCGGCTTGTTCGCTCTCTCTCTCTCTCTCTCTCTCTCTCTCTCTCTCTCTCTCTCTCTCTCACACACACACACACACACGCACGCACGCACGCACACACACACACACACACACACACACACACACACACACACACACACACACACACACATGGATGTTCCAGTGATAATCATAGAGAGGAGGATTACTTCTAACACACACACACACACACGGATGTTCCAGTGATAATCATAGGAGGATTACTTCTAACACACACACACACACACACACACACACACACACACACACTGACACGCACGCACGCACACACACACTGACACACACCATCGTCAAAACTGAAACAGTTGACAACACTGAGAGAAACAAAAATTCTCTGATGTCATATTTCTCAACGCGCTTGAAACTGGGATTGTCACTGACATTCAGCAAGCAGAACGATGTCAGCCTGTTTACGTCGCTGCAGGGCGGGACCAGCAGTAACTTCTCTCCAAAGTCTAACTCTCAAACAACAACTGAACAAGTGCGCTCACTACACGACCTGACAGGAGAACAGTGATGATGCGTTTATCTACCAGAATTTACGAAAGCCCTCACCGGCTGTTGCAAGGTAAAACAATTAAAATAAAATATATACATATATGTACATAACACCTGTAGGCCTCCCCCACGCACGTCGAGATAACACAATTGTGTTTTTTGATAGCTTTATGCCATAAGTTACGAAACCCATCGCCGGCTGTTGCAAGATACAAGAGAGAAATAAAAAGAGATCCATATACGCTGTCGGCCTTCCTACGCACATGGAGATAACACATTTGTGTTGTCCGTTTGGATGACTTTACGCCAGAAGTTACGGAGGCAAGTTTCGGGCTGCTCCACAGGGAAAAAGCGCGTCGCCATTTGTACGGCGCCACATTTTTCCTTCTTTATTTTTTGCATGGTTTGCCTTGTTTTCCATTCTACCCCCTATCCCCCTCTCCCTGCCTACGGGATGGGCGGCTTCCAATTTCTCATTTGCGAGAAACAAAGGAAGACGCAGGTTGTAATGCCGGGACGATGTGACATTCGTCTTAGAACACAAAACCAGGGCCCGCATGTAAAAGTCGGGTTTAGGAAGTTTAGCCCCGGGTTAGAGTCAAACCTCGAACTAAACTAGCTCTAGGGTTAAATTTTCTGTTGTTTTTTTGTTGTTGTTTTAAATCAGGAAGCGGGTCCATTCCAGCAAGGTGCTTATGCCGTTATAGAAGGAGTTTTGTCTTTCTTTCTTCCCTTCCTTTTTTATTTAATTTTGTTTTGGGGTTTCTTTTGTCCTAGTCTGGGTTAGGTCCGTAGCCGTGGGTTAAATTAACCTCGAGTTTTACATACGGGCCCAGATCATGCATATTTCGAGGCATTAAAAAAATTCTTATTTATGTATTTATTTATTTGGGAGCCGGGATAGCCGAATGGTAGAGCGTTGGACTCTCAATACTCGGGTCGTGACTGAGCTTGAATCCCGGCTTGGGCCAGATATTTGTGCTGGCCTTTTTCTCGTTGCCCCGTCTTTGATATCACCCACACGTGGTGGAAAAAGGACGTTAAACACCTAAACCCCCCACCCACCCTTTATTGATTTATTTTCAAACCACTAGAGCTGCCGCGGTTAACCGGTTTACCGGTTATAACCGGTTCCCATTTGAACCGGTTCGCCGAACCGGTTCGAGTTGCCGCGAACCGGTGTTTTGGTCATAGACTATAGTACACGTACTAAAGTTACTTAAGTCATCTTTTTTCTTCTAATTTCTTCTTGGCGGCCGCTGGAATTCTTGTAACGTATCTGCAGATCTTGTAGTCTCGTCTGTATCCTACTCTGTAACCTAAGCTGGGGTTGGGGGAGGAGGAGGAGTGGGGGGGGGGGGGGTAATGTTGTTGACATTTTTTCCGCACTTCTTCTTCTTCTTCTTCTTCTCATCCTCCTCCTCCTCTTTTTTATTGTCTGTTCGTTCGTTTTGTGTGTTTGTTTGTTTAGCCAGGATTTATTTTTGACGACTAGCAATCAGTTTACTGCAGCCTGATCGCTGATGCACTTGAACACACACACATATATATGAACATGCATCGCATAAAACGCCAATATTTTTGCAGACCTCAAACACCTTTTGGTGATGACTGAACCGGAAAAAAACACCGGTTTAAAAAACCGGTTTGAAGTTAAAAAACCGGTTAAAAAAACGGTTTGGATTTTGGATCCGGTTCACAGCTCTACAAATCACCAACGGTCAGCAGTCTCGGCTCACACGGAATTTCGGAAATCGCCTATACCGTGTCAGTCGCTCGCGACTTGGCACGCGACGAATCACTTCGCCATCACTAAACTCCACTTCTACTGACCATTTCAGCCGCAATTCGCTTGAAATGTACACTTTTTCTCCTCAACGCTCTAAATGCCATTGTGAGGATCGGTGTGGGAGTCAGAAACTCAGTGACAGCGAGAACACGACACGTTCGACCTTTCCATGCTGTGGTCTCGTGTGACAATGTAAGAGAGGCGAGCTATATCATATGCTAACATTTCTGTCGCATTGTCGTAATAAGCTCTCTTCCGCGGTGCAACTGAATCACCCCACTGAAGCATATGACTAAATGCCAAACGGTCGTTGAATTTCTAATAACCATCTTTGACAGCATTTTTTCCCCAAAAGTTTGTTGTTTTCGTCTCCCACGGTCGTTCTGAGGCTCATCTTTCAGCACTAAGCCACCAAGTGTGTATTTAAGCGCGCGCGCGCGCGCGCACACACACACACACACACACACACACACACACACACACACACACACACACACATACTGTGAGGAATCTTCCGCAAAGATGTTTAGACTTAGAAACAACAGACAGAAATACCACAACTTTGGTAGAACACATGAAAATGGAAATCAAAATGTTATCATTGCGCGCGCGCGCGCGCGCACACACACACACACACACACACACACACACACACACACACACACACACACACACACACACACACGAAATCACAACCATGGTATGTGTGAGGTTGATTTCTAGCGAACAAGCGCCGCCGAGCTCCTGTGTTAAGAATCTTTCGTGAAGACTGACTTTCTTTCAGAGGTTCCGTCCGTCTGACACCGAGTTCAGTAACAGGGAGTTATTGTGTTCCGTCCGTCTGACACCGAGTTCAGTAACAGGGAGTTATTGTGTTCCGTCCGTCTGACACCGAGTTCAGTAACAGGGAGTTATTGTGTTCCGTCCGTCTGACACCGAGTTCAGTAACAGGGAGTTATTGTGTTCCGTCCGTCTGACACCGAGTTCAGTAACAGGGAGTTATTGTGTTCCGTCCGTCTGACACCGAGTTCAGTAACAGGGAGTTATTGTGTTCCGTCCGTCTGACACCGAGTTCAGTAACAGGGAGTTATTGTGTTCCGTCCGTCTGACACCGAGTTCAGTAACAGGGAGTTATTGTGTTCCGTCCGTCTGACACCGAGTTCAGTAACAGGGAGTTATTGCTACAGTAGTTTTGTTGAAGAGTCTAAGCTCTTCCCTTAGAAACTTAGCTCTTCCTTAGGCATGTTTAAACTTAGGCATGTTTGATACATGTGCCAGTACTGTAACGAAAAGTTTCATTCTGAAACTGCGTTGTGTTCACGAGTCATGCGAAAGGGATTCATTCGGGCCGATCGTCGAGGGTTCTCACCGGGTACTCCGGCTCAGTTCTTCCCCCTCTGCTTTGGAAATGTTTAGCCCAAAAAAAATTCAAAAATGAATGCAGTTCTAAATTCCGAAATTTAAATACCTGAGCTGGCCCTTCGCACCACGTGATTGTAATGTGTTTATGTCCAGTGTGTGAAAGAATGCGCGTGATTCACGTGAGCGTGCGTGCTGGGTTCAGTTCGCGGCACTTTGAGCCGATTTATGAAATTGGGTAAAGCGCCTATACAATACTACCACTACTACTACTACTTATTACTTATTATTATTATTATTATAACTCCTCCCAACACCCTATCTCCCCAATAGTTCACTGAATTTAAAGTCTCTACGTTCATAATGAGTTCTGAGGGGGGAAAGCTGCTGCCCACAACTGAAGCTCTAGGGCTGTTAACCAAATAAAACAGGTGTTCCTTTTGGCTACTGCGACCATTTTTTTTTATTTTTATTTTTTGCTGCCCCAACTCTTTGCCAGCTTCAGTGGTGTTCCTCCCAGGTAATGGGTGGAATCCACGGAGGGCTCGGAAGTTGGGACAATTTTTATTATGCATGATGATGGAGATGAGGATGATAGTAAGATGATGTTATGGAGATCCGTGTGGTTTGGGACTTCGGGACAGGGCCGCATTCCACGCCTCCTGTCATAAATATCCCGGCATTAACCAGGCCCAGGAACTACGGCACCTGCGGTGCCGGCCGTGTAATCATCCACATCATAAGACGTGTCATACCAAGGGAAGCACCCCCAAAGTCGCACCCGTGAAGCGGGTGAAGCTCGGCTGTGTGGCAACAGCCTCCCCATTGGGCCCATAGCACACCCGCTCTGGGTAGGCCGGAGCCGACCTAGGTAGGAAAAATCCCGCTTGGCTCGGCTGGGATTCGAACCCGGGTCTCCCGGTCAATAGTCCGAAGTGCTAACCACTACACTACGGGGGCCGGTACTGCGACCATTTTCGTGACTTTGCGTCTTCTAATGGTAGAGGAATATGACTTTCTTTGGACTATACCTGTACTACACGTCGATACGACCATTAAAGTGATCGTATAGCATCAGTATACAATCGGACAGTTATGAGAGGGAGAATTCAAGTAAAATGTATGTTTCACCGGTCCCCGTAGTGTAGTGGTTAGCACTTCGGACTATGGACCGGGAGACCCGGGTTCGAATCCCAGCCGAGGCAAGCGGCATTTTTCCTACCTAGGTCGGCTCCTACCCAGAGCGGGTGTGCTATGGGCCCAGTGGGGAGGCTGTTGCCACACAGCCGAGATTCACCCACTTCACAGGTGCGACTTTGGGGGTGCTTCCCTTGGGTATGACACGTCTTATGACGTGGACGATTACACGGCCAGCACCGCAGGTGCCGTAGTTCGCGGGCCTGGTAAACGCCGGGATATTTATGACAGGAAGCGTGGAATGCGGCCCTGTCCCGCAGTCCCAAACCTCACGGACCTCCATGGCATCATCTTACCATCATCCTCATCTCCATCCTCATGCATAATAAAAATTGCCCTAGCTTTCGAGCTCTCCGTAGATTCCACCCATGACCTGGGATGAACACCACTGGGGCTGGCAAAAAGAGTTGGGGCAGCAAAAAATAAATAAATAAATAAAAATAAAATAAATAAATAGATAAAATAAAATGATTGTATGTTTCATGGATGAGACGTGTATTTAGTACTTATCAATTCAGTTTACATAATATAGGAGGTGACTTCACTACTTATCTATCTTCAGATGAGTTAGTATACCCCGACAATTCATTCTCCACCAAAATGGGAATACAACGAAGGACAAGGACATCAAACACCATCTCGTCATTCATCTGGAAACCTTCCGTGACCACCTCATTGACCGTAGGACCATCTGGTGCCGCAAGAAAACAATGGTACAACAACACGAGCCGGCCTTTGCACGACAATGTGGCACCTTCCCTTGCTCGGGTTGTCGGATCCTGCTTGTTGACTTGGTCAGATCGACTGATTGGTATGGCTGGACGGGACCTAAGAAAAATACTGTCAGAAGTGAGAAGTGCCAGGGTGGAAAGGCCGACCTTTACGGTGGTTACGAGGGCGATGGACGTTGAGTCGTGGGTCACAGTAGTGTTAGATCTTCGGGGGAGGGGGGAGAGGGGTGGGGGGGGGGGGCTGTTAAGGCTACTGTCTCCGTCCGGTGTCATCGTGTGCGACGTACCGTGTCGCCAAACCTTTACATGTTCCTGATACAGGCTACACGCCACGGATGCTGATATCAAAGAAAACGCCATACATTTGTATTAAACATAACGAAGCACATGACACCCTAGAAATGCTTTAGAATCCCCCCTCCCCCCCCCCCCCCCAAAAAAAAAAAAAAATCACAAACATCCAGCGGCCAAAGACTCATGTGTAGGGTAAATTTAAACAAATTCAAATGTTTTTTTTTGTTTTTTTTTTTTTTGCAATGTTAACAGCGCCTACCTACCCCCTCATTCCTCTGTCGTCTGCTAGCTCTGGTGTCAATCGCGCAGGCACGAACACAATACATCCCTTTGGACTATTTTCACTCTTACCTCGCGTGAAACTTATTTACAGAGCCAACAAACAGCCCCAGGTTGCCATTTTTCACTCTGCACACAAATTTTAAAAGGGGCAATTGTTACTGACTACGATCATGCCGCGGAAGTTATCCGAAGCCGGCAACTCCCGCAAAACTTGTGACGACGCAGTCACAAAACAACAACAACAACAGCAACAAAACCTTCACATCAGCAACCAACCACTGAGCCGCAAAAGGTCTGACCCAAACTGCGGAACTTCAGTCTTCTTTGCAGCATCCTAGCTACAAGTGTATGGCTTTTCTGCGTCCAGTCGACATGAAAAGACTTGCAATATTTGAGTAGTTTGAATTCCCATCTGAAATGACAGCCCGGTGTGTACCTGTCTACAGTGAACTACTGAGGCCGCAGTACAATGAATGGTGAATTTAGAGCCCAGCTTGTTTTCGATGAGAGAGAGAGAGAGAGACACACACACACACACACACACACACACACACACACACACACACACACACACACACACACAAACAGAGAGAGAGAGAGAGAGAGAGAGAGAGAGACAGAGAATGGAGAGAGAACGGAAGCCAGTAAGTGCGGAACGGCCCAGCACCCGGCAGACCGCGGATCCACTAATCACGGGCAGCCTGGACTCAACGGCTTCGGCAAATTCAAGTTCGTTGACTTTAGTCCAGTCAGTAACACCAGCTCCTTTACCTCTAAGCCGAGCAGACCTCACCTCATCCACACTTGCTTGAAAACAAGTCAGTTAGTCACGGGCTTACAATCGACGGCCCCTTCTAAGCTTCTTGTTTAGTGTGTCCACAATGTTTCCACGTCTTGTCACAGTAGCACTGAGACTGAGAACCCGGGGGAGGCGGGAAAGCCGAATGGTAGGCGTTGGACTCAGTTTCAACTGAATGCTCGGTCATGAGTTCGAGTCCCGGCTGCGGGGGCTAAATATTTGTGCTGGACTGACCTTACATTTCGGGTTTCAAGTTTTTTGGGTTTTTTGTTTTTGTTTTTGACTCGTATCACCCATACGTGATGGAAAAGGACGTTAAACCCTCAAACACCCACCCACCCTCAAAAATGGTCGAAACTGACGTCAGTATGCAAAACGGTCTTTGACTTTGGTTAGCGCGCGTTTTACTTTCCTACGACCATGGTCAAAACGTCACTTACGAGCGAAGCGTGTTCGGCTGAAGCATAGATCAGGCTACTGAAATTGGGCGAGAAAGGGAATCGGACGAACCTCAGTTCCTGCAAACATTCACCCCCTCCCCCTGCCTCTTCCCCCATCCCCCTCCCCGCATCCCCCTCCCCGCATCCCCCAACCTTGGCTGAGTTATTATCGAGTCCGCCGTCGACCTAGAACCACTCCTGACACTGGCTGATCCAACAAGCGGCGCCTCGCCCGCCGATAACAAAACAGGATCACACCTCAAAACCGAAAGGGTCACCGAGGGCACGGAGCCATCACGGGGGATAATTTACCTCTATGTGCCTAATATTAATAATTCTCGGGAAACACACACACACAAACTACGTCATACCGACCACAAAGAGAGACAAATAACAGTAGGAACGGCAACTCTACACCGATAAACAACTTTCGGCTGAGACCTACGGAGGAAACACATCATGGCGATTTGTCATACAGATAGGAGAGATGCTTTTGGAAACTGGTCAGAAGCGAAAGGCAATATACAGTGCATGTACCTTCCTCCCCCTTCCTTCCACCCCACTTTATGTGGGGACGTATTCAGTGTCTGAACGCCAGCCTTGGAAATAAATCTACGACGTATGGCCTGTACTTGAAAACAAACGAGCAACAACTTTTTTTACCTTTATGTGTTCGTTGTGTCATGTGACGGAAGGTCACTATCATCGTTTGCCTTCATTTACACCACTCGCCAGTGCAATTTTTCAGTTAGTTAACTCCGAGTGCTTTTCGTCCGAAAATACTAAGGACACAGAGACTGAGCGAAAGTGTGGGTTATGACTTTTCGGCATAACCCACTCACTGGTTTACGGCCGGTTCAGAAAAACACACTCCAGTTACGTCGTCAGTCAAAGACGCCCAGAAAGTGCGTCATTTCAAACATTTGGAACGCATACGTCACGGCCAGTGCATAGTAGTTATTTTGTTTCACTTTTGAGGGTGAAATTTTATTTTGCTTGGGTCACGTAAAAAATGATCGCACAGAAACTGAAATCTCTGCGAAGTACTGTATTTGCGAGTGCCCTTTTGAATGCCAATACAGGAGCACATGCTTTGAATGATGTCTGAACGCTCGTGGTATAAACAGCTTACATGATTAGTTCGAGTGGTTATAACCACGAAAGAAACCACGAGATGTTTCAATTTTTGCCGTAGCTACCTCGTCGAAACATCTCTTGGTTTCTCTCGTGGTAAACCACACGAACTAACCATGTCAGCTTGATTTAGTAATTTTGAATGGGCGGGTGTGTTCCTCAGCGTTCTAGAGAATCCACGGCAGCTGGGAAACACAGCATAAGACTATAGTAAATGTTTGTGGATAAGTACTACACTTCTATAACTCTTTACAGTTCTTTGTGTGAAAGTTCAATATGACTGGTGAAACCTTATGCTCACTAGTCACATCTCGGTGTTCACATTTCATTTCTTATCAGGACAGATGTCTCGTTTCCTGATTTTGTGTGTGAGAGATTTTGTAGACTTACCCTCGTGCCATTTTGTGGAGACTTTGTATACGCATCCTTCCCTTTCTAACAATAAAAAAGAGAAGATATAATGAAGAATAGAAAATTGGGGAAGAAAGCGAAATGGAGAAGGAAAAAAAAAAACTTCAGTGAGTGATTAACAGACACAACTAACTGCCCGCACAGCACACTGCAGGCAGCATGGTTTTTTTTTTTCCAGAGCAATAAAGTGCATTTTCGTTTTTTTAGAACCTGTCTTTTTGTGCAGGCATGGGTTTAATTTATAGTGAAAACTTTCGCGAGAACTGCTCGAATGACGTGACAAGGAGCCGTGTGTCATGCTGCAGAGGATATTGCTCTCTGGTTTTTAGTTTAATTTAGAGTCGGTTTCCATGTTCATCAGTTAGAGTTTATTAGTTTCTTTGTTTGGTTGGGGTTTTACATTTGTTTTTTAGTAAGTCGGACCTGTATTTTTTTTTAAGAACTGGACACGACGTGAAATATGGCGACTTACTTTTGTAGTTTGAAACCACAGAACCAACTAACAAAATGTTTTTATTATGTTGCTTATGTAAAGAATACTTTAGGAGAAGCAACCCTCGAAGCGCTTTCAATTCACTTCAATTCAATTCAATTCAAATTCAAATATGTTTATTATCTCAATTTTGGTAATTAGTTCAGTTTAGTGGCAAAAACCAACCAACCAACCAAACAAACAAACAAAAAAAAAAAACGGAAAAAGAAGTGGATATATGTATACATCTCTCTCTTCCCCCCCCCCCCCCCACACATACACATATGCACGCAACCACACTGTTATGAAAACAATATCATACATTCAATTTTGTGTGCATGAATCGCTTCTTAAATTCAGTCACCCTACCGTCATCCTCTCTGCACCACCACCACCACCACCCTATTATTATTATTATTATTATTATTACAACAATGCCACGTATTTGTGTGCAGGCGTCTCTTCTTAAATTGCCGGACTCACCCCACCCTCATCCTCCTTTAAGCTGCTCTTCTACACCACCACCACCACCACCCTATTATTATTCTTATTATTAAAACAATACTACGTATTTGTGTGCAAGAATCTCTTCTTAAACTGACTCACCCCATCCTCATCCTCCCTAAAGCTGCTTCCCTGCTGTCCCCCTCCCCCCACCCCCACCCCCACCCCCACTTCAGTCCAGTCCCTACCCCCGAGCCACACCAAAGGTTTGCCAGACACCGATTTCTTCAAACAGCCGGTCATCAAGCAGTAGAGTAAAGTATTACACTGGGGGAGTCTCCATCCGGTCACCAAAGAGCCGAGTCCACACGCCACTCCGCCTGCTGCTGCTGCTACTGCTGGTCAATATTGCATGGGTTTGCGTGGACACGCGGGTGGCCTTGACCTCGCGCGGTCACCTCTCTCAGTCCTGACGTCATCTTCCCCGACGCCCGCAACGCATTACATTGCAAGAGTACGGAAGCCCGTTGTGGTCATAATTATTTTTTCTGGGACGACGGGACGGACTGAGGCCGGGAATGAAAAGAGACCTGGATGTTACTTTGGAAAGGTTTTTACATATCCGACCCATATATTACATATGGTTGGTTGGTTGGTTGGTTGGTTGGTTGGTTGGTTGGTTCCTCATTCCGCCTTATTCCCGGCAGCCGCGATAGTTGACTGTTGGCATAATGACAAAGAATTCTCAGTGCTGGCTTTTACCTCGGCGTTGTCCCATCTTATCACCTTTACGTCAGTGGTGGAAAGGACTACGGTGCTTTAAACGTAAGACTTCACATGACCAGTTGTAGATCTAAGTCTCAGATTAGTCTGGTTTCTTCTTATGCATCAGGCCCCTGTCGTGGTCACTTTTTAAATTTCAAATCAAACAACAGCGCACAGCTGTAACTGATATTTCGTAGTTAAGGGCTCTTTCCGAAGTTCGTTTAGTTTAATTAACCTAACCTAATTTTAAACCCGATCGGTCCGACATGGACTTCTAAACTGGACTTGCCAACAGCTCTCTCTCTCTCTCTCTCTCAGTGTATCTGTTTTAACATTGTATTTGCCTGTTTCCAAATTGTTTAATTTCTTCATTCGCATTCATCTAAGTCAAAGACAGATTCTCATAGAGGTTTCGTAGCCTATATCTTTATATCTTTAATCCTCGGAAAAGAATTTTCTTCAGTTCTATTCAGCTCTCTCTCTCTCTCTCTCTCTCTGCTTGTCCAGGTCGCCACAAGATGGCGGCTTCAGTGCATAGACTTGAATAGTAGCGTCCATCTGGACACCCAAAATATCGATCCAACGCTGGACACTGCGGCAGGGGCCCTGGTGGGGACAGCGAAAAAAAAAATTACCTCCGTGTTTTCCACTGCGACAATTCAGCAGCTGGCGGAGACGGCGAAACATCGCATATTGAAGTTTTGTGTTTGGACCGAGTCGCTACCGTCCGTGTACATGGGCTTCTCTCTCTCTCTCTCTGTTACTGGCCGTTTTTAGAGTTCATAGTGGGGTGGGTGGGTGTTTGGGAGTTTAACGTCCTTTTCCACCACGAACGGGTGATATCAAAGACGGTGCAACGAGAAAAAGGCCAGTACAAAATATTTGGCCCCAGCCAGGAAGATTTCATTGTGGAAGTCTTTCATTACAAATAGTACAGAGCATAACACTTTTCTCACTCATATTCATTTCTTATATATTTTGTCCCTAGAAATATAATGACAATTATAAAATTACCCGCCTGCCCTTGCCAAGCTGATGTACACTGGCGTAATAGCAGGCTCCTGTCATCTTATCGTACTCTTTTGCCCAGTGAGTGCCACGAACACTCGCCCGAGACTTGTAGTCCTGCTCTCTCGGTGAGTCCCCTTCATCTTGAGTGGAGTGGGTGATTTTCTAGAATCAAGCATGTGCATTGATGTAACAGCAGGGTGACGAAGATGTAGATTCCTGGCATTTTATTTTGCTCTCGCCCAGTGCCACTCACTCTACAAATTATTGTCCAGCTCTCTGTGTCCCCTTGTGGGTGGAGTGGGCGAATCAATAATATACACTGACGTAATAATAATAATAATAATCATCATCATCACCACCACCACCACCACCACCACCACCATCATCCAGCGGGTACTTACACTTTACTACCCTTCGGAAGGCATCAGTATTAGGTGTATCATCATCATCATCATCATCATCATAAAATGGATATTTAAGGGACGCCCTCCCTCTTGCGGTAGCTCAGGGCGCCTTACAATGAACACACACCCACTCCTCCCAAAACACTACGAGTACACACAACATGTCTAACAGCAGGGTGGCCCAGACTCTTGCCATCTTATAGCGCTCTCCGACTCGCCCAGTGCCAGAACACTCGCCCGAGGCTCGCAGTCCTCCTCTCTCGATTAGTGAGTCCCCTGCGTCGTGAGTGAAGTGGGCGATTTCCCGAGTCAGCCATGTACACAGACGTAACAGTAGGGTGACGAAGATCCCTGTCATCTTATTTCTGCGCTGTCTTTCTCCCTCCCAGTGCCACTCACATTCGCCTGAGACTGCTCTCGGTGAGTCCCCTTCAATGTGAGTGGAGTGGGCGATTTCAGTCAGTCCCGTGTCAACCACGAACAAGGACGTAACAGCAGGGTGTCGCAAACCACAGGTACTCGGAGTTGTCTTTTCTTTACTGGTATATGATAAGAGAAGGTTCGAAACAAAACAGCACACCGACTCGCTCCTGGTCGGTACCAAAAAAAAAAAAAAATCATCAAAAATCGAGGATAGAGCTTTCATTTCTGCATTCAGTGGCATAAGCGGTGACCGGTCTACTCGTGGCTTCAGTTTTTAATGAATTTTTTCCCCGAACAGAGGCGGGTCGGTTTGCTGTTTTGTTTTCAACCTTCTCCTATTATATTGCCGGTAACTTAGGAAAAGACAACTCAGGGTACCTGTAACGCAGACACACACTCTTGTCATGTTATTGTGCTCTTGTGATCTCTCTCTCTCTCTCTCTCTCTCTCTCTCTTTGAGTCCCCTTCGTCGTGAGTGGAGTGGATGATTTCCCGAATCAAGCACGCCACGACTCCTGTAGTGTAGTGAGAGCTGCTTGACCTTTTCTTCCATCATCGGTGATCAAAGACAGGGGGGCGGCGAGGGGTGGTCGGCCGTCAGGCAAAAATCATCGACGAGTGAAAGACAGCGGAACGTTGCCTGAAATGCACTATACCCTACCCTTGAAGGCAAAAAAACTTGTGACTGAAGGCGAGAAATTGTGACGTGGAGGGTGAGCGAAGTGGTGGGAGGAGGAATGTGTGTGTGTGTGTGTGTGTGTGTGTGTGTGTGTGTGTGTGTGTGTGTGTGTGTGTGTGACACAGTGTGTGTGTGTGTGTGTGTGTGTGTGTGTGTGGGAGAGAGAGAGAGAGAAGGGAAGGGGAGGGGGAGAGGGGAGGAGGGAGTGATTTGAGATGATGGAAATAATGTGAGCGATCATACGGTGACCTGTTACATACCTCACACACACACACACACACACACACACACACACACACACACACACACACACACACAAACAACAACAACAACAACAACAACAACAATCCAATATTAAACCGGACTTCACGTCTTCAGTGTTTGTTTGTTTGTTTGTTTGTTTGTTTGTATGTTTGGTTGGTTGGTTGGTTGGTTGGTTGGTTGTTTATTTGTTTGTTTGTTTGTTTGGTTGGTTGGTTGGTTGGTTGATTGGATTATTAATTTTGTTTGTTGAATTTTTCCCCCAAGTCCTCGTCACGTGATCCATTCAGATGCCGCAAACCGGCAAAAAAAAAAATGGCGACAGCTCGGTTTCTGCCCAACAGGCAAACACTTTAGTACAACTGGTAGTATGTAATGTTGCACTACACAGACCCCATAGTTCGAGTGACCTTTTGACACTTGTCACACTGACTGGATGGTGACGCGAGGCCATTCAACACGCCAGGCATCCCTCATACCACGTGTCACAGTCAGCATGACGTCACATGCAAGTAGGCCCAGGGTCAGTCACAGCGTTATATAGTCTGTCGCGCACGCCCAGAGCGAAACACGGTCTTGCCATTATTAAACGTGGACTATAATCACACCAGTGCCCCCCCCCCCCCCGCCTCCCCCCCGTCCCCCCAGGACATTGCCCGGCTGTCATCAGCGGCGGTATTGTTATCGTGATTATATTTTAATATAACACTCAGGGGCTGTGGACGGAGACACGGGGGTTAAACAAAACGGACGCGCGTTTTTTTCGGTGCCAAACTGAGTTTCGACGACGAGTACTCTCAGCTGAAGCCGTTGTTTTGAAATATGAGCAAAAAAAATATGCGTACCTTGTTGTAACATTAGTACAAGCCGTTTTCTGGTTGATAAGGCAAGGCAAGGCAAAATCAGGTAGGCCAGTATGGTAAGGCCAGGCAAATTAAGCTAGGTGCGATCAGTAGTGAGGTAAGGTATGGTAAGGCAAGGCAAAATAAGGTAAGATCAATATGGTATGGCAAGGCAAGGCAAAGTAAGGTAAGATAGATCAGTATGGTAAGGCAAAATAAGTAAGATCAATATGGTATTGCACGGCAAGGCAAGGCAAAATAAGGTAAGACAGATCAGAATGGTAAGGCAAGGCAAGGCAAAATAAGGTAAGATCAGTATGGTAAGACAAGGCCCGGTAAGGCAAAATAAGGTAAGACAGATACAGGCTGCAAGAGGGCTGGACATTTCCAAAGCGGCGGATGGGGGGGGGGGGGGGGGGAGAAGCCGGAGTACCCGGAGAGAACCCCCGCCGATCGGCCCCGAATGAAGGGCGCCACACACGAAAAGGAAAAATTCTTTGCCCCTAGCGGGACTCGACCTGACCTCGCGCCGAGTTGGTGGCGAAGTCTTAACCACTACACAACCGACCACCCACCCGTACAGGATATTCTTCTGAGGCGGCCCCGACCGACCGAGCTAGTCCAGTTGTAGTTTGTCTAGGTGAGGCTAAAATAGTTGCCTAAAGTCATGACTTCTCGCCTGCGAATGCCTGTTCAGTCCCCCCTCATCATTGAACCTTGGCGGCAGACGGGAACTGATGAAAAACATTCTCAGTTTCGCCCCGCTTCACATCATGATAAAACGGACTGGCGATCCTGCTGATAAAAAGGTTCCCATTGACTTGTACGCGGGAAGTGCCTTGCAAAAGGTAACGGAGAGGTCAGCCACTATCTAGCGTAACAGTCAGAGGTGTGCACTGGGTAACCACCAAACCCCCCTTACCTATCCCCTGACCTTCTGACCGCCTGCCTGAACAGTTACCTGCTGACAGGTAGTCGCGTCAGGCTTAGCAGGTACACGCAAACTCGGCGCCAGTAGAAACAATTTGTGCCCGTAGTGAAGTCTTGTTTTGGGGGATTCTTAAATCGCTAACAGTTGCAATCTTAAACAGTCAAAATGGCGAAACTGAAACGTCAGCAAAAACTGAGTTCAGTTGGGCTCTCACTGAGTCAGAAAGGCCGGGACTCGAACGACGATCCAGCGACCCACGAGCTTGTGGGATCAACAAAATCAGAGGCTGGTTTGAGTCTGCCACGACGGCAGCTTGTAAAGTTTATTTGTAACTAAGAGCAAATCACTGCATCAGTGCACCGTTTGTTTTGTTGTTCTCGTTATTGTTTCAGTTTGTCGTTGTTTTGTTTTGTTTGAGGTACTCAGGCCGGTTCAGTGTTTGGGTGGGTGTTTGGAAGATGTCAAAGATGTAGGACAGAGGCCGGACAGACGGACCACACACACACACACACACACACACACACACACACACAGAGCGTGACACACACACACACACACACACAGAGCGTGACACACACACACACACACACACAAACACACACACACACACACACACACACACATTAATTCACTGCCTGAAACGCCGCGACTGACCGCCCTCACAAACAGCCCGTCACTGTCCACAGTGTCCAAGTTAGTTTTCTGTCCGGCTGTTCAGTCAGTGTCAACCCGGTTTTACATTAGTCACGCCAGTCTGACAAATCATGTCCATGTACTGTTGTTACTGTAAGTCTGCACCACAAGTCACGTGCTTGCATGAATACACGTAAAACAGGTTCAGTCGCGTCCATCTTTTCATGTCCTGTCACCACCCCCAGGCTCACTCGGGCGTGGTAACAGATGATATCAAGCGTGACCTGTCCTCGACCCTGATCCCAAGGTCACCGCAACCCGGTCAAGCGTAATTCCTGAAGTGTTGCGACAGTAATGAATCACCCTGACAAAAAGTATTGCGCGGAGAATGAGTGTGACCGTCCTCTGACATAGGTGCGATACAGGTCAGGGACGAAGCTGATCTAAGTCATAGTATCTGCCTCAGCCCTGAGTTAGCCCGCGGGGTGTCCCCAACACGTGTTGTGCACCAGAAGGCACGTGATTTTTGTAGGTTTAATTCTAGCAGGCTTCCTTCCAATACTGGAGCTTCCGACTATGCCTTGTCAGTTTTGCTTGTAACTCAAGATAATTATGTATCGCTCAGTGTTTTCATCTTGTATCGCATCCACCGCAAACACCACTTAGAGAACATTATTGGTTTTTCTTTTCTCTTCTTATATTACTTGTTCTATGTATTCTACTCGTTGTACGTGATGTATGTTTGAAATATTGTCTCCGCCATAACTCGTCTTTTTTTCTTTTTTTTTTCATGGACACTTGACATAAGCTTATAGCTTGTTGTGTCCCACGATAGTATAGTATGTATGGTGCTTGTATATGGACTCCGGAAGCAAACAAAATAAAACAGTTTAAAACAAATTGTGTGTGTGAGAAGTAACATCAGTGATTGTGAAAACTCAAGGTCGGAGCTATGTACACTGACCGGTCACGCCGGGTACATTAACTTGATTCGTGAAGCGGATCGATCACTATTTCAAACGTCTGAAGTTCCATGTGTTTGATGTGAGTGACGAAAAGCCATTAAAGACAGACTTATTACTGACGACAGTATCTAACGCACCTTTTATGGAATCCATCGTCAGTTTATTTAAGCAGCTCTCTCTCTCTCTCTCTCTCTCTCTCTCCATCACGGTTATTTTAGTAGCTCTCTCTCTCTCTCTCCATCACGGTTATTTTAGTAGCTCTCTCTCTCTCTCTCCATCACGGTTATTTTAGTAGCTCTCTCTCTCTCTCTCCATCACGGTTATTTTAGTAGCTCTCTCTCTCTCTCTCCATCACGGTTATTTTAGTAGCTCTCTCTCTCTCTCTCTCTCTCCATCACGGTTATTTTAGTAGCTCTCTCTCTCTCTCTCTCTCTCCATCACGGTTATTTAAGTAGCTCTCTCTCTCTCTCTCTCTTTCACACACACACACACACACACACACACACACACACACGGCACACACACACATCCCCAAATGGAGTCACTCAATTCGCAAACAACTGGACTTCGAGCTTCGAAAGTGGTATTTGTCAGAATGCATCACTGGGCATATTCTCTCAATAATCTCTAACTTCTGCATGTTTATTTTTCTAGCTCGTGGTCTAAACAGCGACTGACAGCAAACCGCTCGATCCAGTCCAACTCAGTATGCATTATTGAAACTGCGTAATGGGGTTCTACAATGCCTGGTGTCATTGATTCCATTCACGCACTAATTATTCCCCACGGATCGCTCCGCATGATGTGTTGTTTCCGCTTGACTGGTCACCCGTCACAGGCACTATCTGCGAACAAAACACAAACGTGGCCAGTGCGTCGGCGTGTTACCGCACTGACAAGGGTTGGAGTTCGATGCCTGGCTGGGCAGGGCTGGGACCAAGGGTTCTCATCGTTTCCCAATCGAGTCAAATTATAAGTGCGGTCTCAACTCAGCCCCCCGGCCACAGCCTCTTGCGGGTGGGTGGGTGGGTGTTCGGGGGGTTTAACGTCCTTTTCCACCACATAGGGTGATATCAAAGATGGGGCAACGATGAAAAAGCCAGCACAAATCTTTGGCCCCAGCCGGGATCGAACTCACGACCCAGCCTCTTGCACACAGCACGCATTCCCGATAAATGTACACTGACGCGAAAGATTTCATATGCAGGCAATTTCAAAATATTTGTTCGAAAATGGACGTCAGTTGCGCTTGTTTCTCGGTATTCAGTTACGCAATTTTTGCTTCACACGGTGAAACGCTATGCCGGCAAAATCCTTCCACAAAATATCGATACAGCGGAAGGCACGCATTGTTTGAAAATGGGGTGAAAGCAACTCCGGCTACTGAAAAACATGGGCAACTCAGTGACGTCCATTTTCGAACTGTGAACCTCATCGTTGAATGTCAGTGTTCAGTTTATATAAAAAATAATTCATAGAGGGCTGAAAGGACAAGCGCCTTTTCATGCACTACGACCACTCACCAATGTACTTGTCACAGCTCGCACATGTGTGATGTGACGTATGACGTGACGTGGCGCCTCTCCGCGACACTTGCCGAATCGGGGGAGCCGGGGTGGCCGAATGGT
>JACVVK020000461.1:0-85000 GCA_018292915.2 Batillaria attramentaria | reverse complement strand
GGAGAGAACCCCCGACGTGGTGGAAAAGGACGTTAAACCCCCGAACCCCCACCCACCCACCCACCCATCTGGATAAAAGGGTCTAAAAGCGTCTTCCAAGTCCACGGTGCATGTGCCCCTTTTTCCAAATGACCAGAGTGTCATTTAAAAATTGTGACTGCGTAGGGAATACTTCGCGTTTCAGTTCACAGAGAGAAACTGTACATTTTGACAGGGTGTGGGACAAAATGTGACCTGTTCTCGCAAAAGGGACCGCAAGTCGCGCTAGGCCGAACGCCTTTACACGCGAAAAGAGTGCCGGAGGTTAGTATGGCCGCCTAGTGAGTACTGAGTAGCCAACTTCAACTGCTGATATCTCTGTCAATTTTACAGCTTTCATTCTTATATTGACTTAACTGCATAACCAGTAGATTGCAGTGATGAACATATCTCAAAATTGATAATTTTCGACTTATGGTCCCTTTTGTGAGAACGGGTCACAGATAGGCTGAGACTGAATAATTATTTTCTGACCGTTTCAGTGGCCGGTTCGTTTGTAAGTCCGTCAAAGGGTTTGCTACTCAGTCTGTTCGTTAGTGCGTTCGGACTGAACGCTTGAGTTTTACGTTGACTTGTTTGCTGTCTGGTTGGTTGGTTGGTTGTTATTGTTGTTGCTGTTGCTTCTGTTGTTGCTTTTGTTGCAGTTGCTGTTTTTATTATTAATGTTGTTGTTGTTGGTGTTGTTGTTGTTGGTGTTGCTGTTGTTGTTGTTGTTGTTGTAAACCCTGCTTTCCACTAGTTCCGCAACGGCTGATCTGGTATTTCTGTCAGTCATTTTGTGGATCTGTTTGCAAAGCAGGAATTCACAATTCAAATTATTTGAAGACAAAGTCCACGTAATGATACCATTGTTCGAATGAATTCGCCACACGCTTGGCCCGGGACCACGCACACAGCAACACGCCGTAAGTCTTCACATTCCTGAGCCACGAAAATGATTCGAACCCGGAACCAAGTGGTCAGTGCATCGCTAGCGAACCGCACGGCACCGTTTTATTGATTCCCACCCCCCCCCCCCTCACACCCCACTCTCCCTCCTCCCCTCATAAGCTGTGCTGGGATTGCACGCATTGCGACAGAGTTGCCGGACACACGAAGCCCCGGGGGACTGGTCGAATCAATGCAAGGGGTGGGAGACAAAGAGCGGGGAGGAGGGGGTAGGGGGGGGGGCCGTGGGGTGGGGATGAGGAAGGGGAAAGGACGGGTGACCGTTAGAGGAAGAGGGGTGGGGGGGGGAGTGGAGGGGAGGAGGGGGCTCTAGAAGATCCTGGACGCGTGACCGGAGTTGCGTGAAGAGAGAGGTGAGGGACAGAGAGCCTGGCGGGAGAGACAGGGCGGTGACCACTGCCTGGGCCCACAATCGATGACGGTGACCAGCCTGAGATTGAACCGCGGTGTTGCCGATATTCCGATATATCGTTAGGTACAAAATCAGTCCTTTTTTTCCCCCCCTTTTTTTCTTTTTTAAGGAGCTGCTTTTCATCTTCGTGTGTTGAACAGACAGCGAAATGAAATGCTCACGATTCATATTAACTTCAAATTAACTTCTTCAAAATGCAAGAAAAAACGGATATTTAAACCATAACTAAACTGTTCGACTTCGGACCTGCCTTTTGCGTGTAGTTACTAAACAAATCCGATATTTTCAACTGATTTGTTCAGAGCAAAATTCAATACACACGATCCATATGAATTTCAATTTACATTCCTTAAAATGCGAGACAAAACGGGCGTTAAACTACTACCAAGGAGATGCTTGCTTCAGATAAAACAGACGCGATACTTAGATTTCGGCAGCACCCAACCCTACTGGCCATTTTGCCTGCTCAGGGTTTGACGTGTTTCTGTGGAGTATAATCAGATTGGTCAGTTCCTTCGGAATTAGAAATAATGCGAGTAATTTTTCGCATGCATAAGTTCCAGGCCGTTTTTCGTACTCGCAAAGGCAGAACAGAAGAACTTCAGTCTACTATTATTATTTGGGGTTTTTTGTTTTGTTTTGGTTTTTTTAATATGACAGCTGGTCTAGACTGAGCTGACGCGCAGTAGTTTACTTCGTATAAGACTAGTGTTCACCGAACTGAATGCCCGAAAATCATTGACTGTGACGTTTCAAGCTGATTTTCATCTTATGTTTATCTACTGATATCAGAATCTCAGTTCAGCTGTTGCACAGATCAATGTGAATTATTTTTCCAATAGCCCCCCCCCCCTCTCTCTCTCTCTCTCTGACTGTCTCGAGTGAGAAAATACGAGTTAGATTACTTGACACTGTCGTCTTATCAGTTGTATTAAGTTGCTGTGTTCTGGTGTGGATTAGGCCAGCTGTGCAGGTAACCACTGATCTGTCACAAACTGGTGGAAAGCTGAGACTGATTTGTCCGCCCAAGGTGTTCGAGTCCGCCACGATTGCCTACTTCTCGAAAATTTATGATTAGAGAACAACAGTTGGCCTCCCCCCTCCCCTCCCCGTGCCCCCCCCCTCACCCCCTCCTCCCTCCCCTCCCCAGCCGGCAATGATATCAGTAGAAAAAAAACTTGAAAAATGAAGAACTGAAAACATGCTGAAGCTGGGATTTGCTTTTGTCGCTTTGAAAATGTTACCGGCGTTATTGGCGCTGTCAGTTTTTCTTAGTGACACGCGATTGTAAACACGTGAGGTAAACAGGTTGCAGATAATTATCGCCGTCGTACCGCTTCGGCCGGGTCCAATTATTCTTGCTTAGTGCCGGCTACAGTTATTAGGGTTTTTTGTTGTTTTTTTAGAGACTTTTGTTTTGGAGCTTGTGACCGACTGCGCATGTGCGCTCGAAATAGTCTATCTTAAAGATAAGTAGAGCTCCAAATGCAACACGCTGGTGTTTGATGGCCGTGCACTAACCGAGGAAAACTCAGCTACATGGTCATGAAGTCAGTGTGGTAACCACCCTGTCACTGGCTACAGCATTTTGCTGCCAATAAGCTGATCGCAAGCCACGGCAGTCAGTGTATGTATTTGTGCATGTGTCTTAGGTCACTGATGATGCTCGATACTGACCACCAACGATCCTGTATTCCTTACGGTTGTAGGATCTTTGATACCACCACTGAACTCAACAGCCGGCTCAGGTCGATTCGACTGTGAGCCTAAAAATCTTAAAATCTTAGGGCCTTTAATTAACTGAAACGGAACACCGTAAACACGTCAGGACTACAACTTGTACTAGCACAACCAGACGCCGTCGGTTTTCCGGTCGTCCCCGGCCGCTACAGTTAGTTAGTTAGTTAGTTAGTTAGTTCTTTACGCCGCGCAAACTACAAAGACTATTTCTCGGGCTAACCGAGGTCCCTTTCTGCCAGGTCATTAAAAATAAAAAGGCATACAATAAAACAGGATGTAAATATATATTAAAAATCTACTGGGTTTAAATGAGAAGTTTCTTACAAGACTTAAAACTTGAATCGAACGGACGGAGGTCAATGAAAGATCATGAATCTGAATTAAAATTTTATAAAACAGGTTTGCCTCCTTCAAGGCTGAAATTCGGCCGCTACAGACGGATGGGCGGACATAAGGTAGAAGAAAGAAACTGGCACTGAACACAGTCCCAAGGTGACATGATATCAAGGACATAAGCCGGTATGTTCAGGAGCCTGTATATTATGCTCCACTGCTCAGTTTGCTTGCGGCGTTAGAACCAGTGATTGTTTTTCTTTTCTTTTGACTCGTGTAATTGTTTTTGTTGTAAGTCTTGCTGTTGCTGTGGTTGTTGTTGTTGCTGTTGCTGCTGCTGTTGCTGTGGTTGTTGTTGTGGTTGTTGCTGCTGCTGTTGCGGTCGTCGTCATCTCCGTTGCCAATGCTTCTGGTTGTAAACATACAGTTGTTGTTGTTGAATAGTACATCATACGGTAGACTGATGGTTCAAGACTATCATCTCGCAGAGTAACCGATTCCGTCTGCTGAACGGAATTCCCCCCCCCCCCCCTGCCCCACTGCCACCCTCCTAGTCCGCCAGTATCGTCCGCGTCCTCCTCCCCCTCCCCCCCTCCCCCAACACCTTTCACCTGCCATCCCGAAACTCCAAGCATCCTCTCAGGTTCCAGATCCCCCCTCCGCCGTCTCTCACCCACCCCCCACCCCCTCACGCCCCCTCCTCCCCTTGTGTGTGCACCAAGACCCTGCATCTTCCCTTATCTACCTCCACCCCTCCACCCTTCGGCCCCCGCCGCTCGCATCCACCTCCCCTCCCCAAAACATGCACAACTGCGCGCGTTGGCGCGTGTGACCTCGCTGTGACCTGAGGAGGCAACGCGGGGTCAGAGGCAAAGGTCAACTGGGGTTCGTTTATGTTGGCCACCAGGCGTCGTCGGGCCAGCCACGGGTGCAAGGAAACACAAGTGAAATAATAGACTGCAAAAAAAAAAAGAAAAAAAAAGTCGAACACAGGAATGAAGTGATAAGTGATAGCAGGGCCTACTGATACAGGAAAATTAAAAGATGCCGAGGAGGGCGAGTGGGGTACGGGGGAGGGAAGGACGGGGGGGGGAGGGATGGGGGGAGGGAAGGCCTGGGGGGGGGGGGGGAGGGCGGGGGGGGGGGGGGGGGGGGGGGGGGGGGGGCAGTTAAATATAGAACTGATGTACTCCTGTTTGTACTGCAGTGAAGAAACGGATTTGAATGAATATTTGTTTCTTCAGTGCAGTGGTTGACTGGGTATCTTTGCAAAGTTACACTGACTAATTCACAGATCAGAAGATAACTTATTCTGTCCGAATGTCTCAAGTGTGTGTGTGTGTGTGTGTGTGTGTGTGTGTGACGGTGTGTGTGTGTGTGTGTGTGTGTGTGTGTGTGTGTGACCTGTAGAGAGAGAGAGAGAGAGAGAACTTTATTTTCCAACGGAAAACATTTGCACAGAGACAGAAACGGTGGGGGAGGGGGGGGGTCCATCCACCATCGACACAGAGCTGGACTGTGTATTTCCTTTTTTAGCTGCCTGACCCTTGACCGATATCTGATCCAACGCAGGACCGTGATTACTGAAGTGAAGGCCGGCGTTGCAGGTTGCACACAGCACCCACTCACAGCACCCGCTCACAGCACCACTCACGGTTCCAGGCCACTCTGGCATCACAAGATTGGTCCGAGCACCTTGATAAACAACCCTCGCTCAGTCTCCGCATGCTCATACCAGAGTGTACTTTAACTTCTGGCTAAAAAGGGAAAGGGAGTGGAGGAGGGGGGGGGTCTTCTTCCCTCACTCATCTTCTTGTTTATTTCATTGCTGTTGTTTTGGCTTGGTCACTTCTAGTTGTTTATTTGTTTGCTTGTTTGTTAGTCTGTTCGTTTTCAAATCATACCTCCCTGTCGGAACTGACATGGAATTTGGGCACACGTGACTGACGGGTCATACGTGCAGGCAAACACACACTCGGTCATCAGATTTCCCGTGCCAAAAGATAGCAATAAACTCTCTCATTGCAGGTTTGTCAGTAATCACTACATTTCAAGTCTCGGTAAATAAGCAACGCTACTGCGACTGAAAACGGTACGTCACAGTGAGGCCGTTCAGTTGCCGGGGACTAGTGCGCGGGGCCGCTATTGCGCGGGGCCGCTATTGCGCGGCCATATCATCTATAAGAAGCATACTTGCCAAGGTGACGGGGCCTACCGTGCACCCCCCCCCCCCACCCCGGGAATGTACTACGATGGTGCCAGATGTCTTCCTAGGATGTCCTGATTGTATTTCAAAAATGTTCCCAAGAATCCAGAGGGATGCACCAGAGTTACAGCCCTTAACTTAAAGGCGCGCTTTCACGCTTCGAAGACTTACGTGATATTCACAAACAGCTGGTCTAAATCATAAACAGATTCTTGTACTACTTAAATCAATTATTATGCCACTTGCCAATGGTTTATTATCATTTAAACAAACAGAAATGAAGTATATATCAAAATGCTTATTATATACGGTGATGGTCAATGTACGCGTAGTATTATGGACGACTTGCCGGTATTGGTAAAAATCTGACAAATGAGTGTTTTCATTGGTTGTACTTCTTTATAATAAAATGCATCATAAACTCTTTATTAAATGGCCAAAGTAACATTTATACATGTATATAAATTTGAAATTTGTTTTGTATCACTTTGGTGCTCGTGAGTCACAGCACATGATCTGAGATATTTTCCTCGAGCTACAAAAGTATATGACATACATTATGACAGATGAAAATAAGAGCAATATTTTGATCTTCGAAAATGTCAGGTTCATATCACATGAAAAATCTGCAGGAGTCCGTAAATGTGACATGTCAAACACAGTGTGTATAGTGCCAAATCTGCCCTATCCCATGAAAACCGACTTGGAACACGTTTGAATGATTGTCAGCACAGTATTCTGTAGGCTGCGTCTCTTGGCTTTGGGTATTTCTGTTACACTGTCTTGAGAGACTAGTTCAATGACTTCAAACTAGTCACCGCGCAATAGCGGCCCCGCGCAATAGCGGCCCCGCGCACTAGCCCCCCTGAGTGACTTCATGTAAAATGTTTGCGCCGAGTAGTGCGGTCTGTCTATTTGGTCACTTGTCTGCACAAGGGTTAGCGGCGCGTGCATCGGTTGACGCTAAAACACTGACGGGGGTGAAACAAAATGGGCGGGCGTTTTTCCGGTGCTATGCCGCTCCAAATCATCGCGGCACCGTCAATCAGCGGGTTCCCACTCATTATAGCACCGCCGCCGTTTCAGTTTCCAACTGAATTCAAAACACCATAGCACTGACCATAGAAAAACGCTTTGGATTTCCGGCAGTTGGTTAGAACAATTGAAAGGGGCTGTTAGGCCAACCAGAACTTGAACCGCCAGACTAGTTGTCGGCTAATACGTAAATCGACTGACTGACTCAAGTTATACTAATACGTAAACCGACTTGTACTAATACGTGACTATAATCTAAAAATACGTATACGTATGTCACGTATATTGACGCTCATGTTTTAAAATAAAGTCTTAACCGCTGAGAGCAATTGTCGAAACTTTTGAAGCGGCATCGCAACGCCCGGAAAAAGGTCGTTCATTTTGATTGTTTGATTGAGTTGTCCCCCTTGCCGCAACAAGCACGCATTTTTCGTGGCAGAGCACAAAGCTGCCACGAAAAATGCATGCATGCATGCTGAGAGTCGGTGTATGCACGGGGGAGAACTCATGCAGGCAATAATCTCGGAACAGGCTGAGGATGTACTCAGTGTGCTGGTGAATGCGACACACACACACACACATGTGAATGTGTTTTCACCGCTTCTCAGTGTGCACACTGTGAAATAACACGGGGGCCTCAAGGTTGTTCGCAACTGTCCACTTTCTTTGTCACCGAGTATTTTTATTTTTTCCTTCTTAGGTATCACTTAGCTTGGCTCGGTCAGTCTCGGTTAGCCCGACTTGGCCGTCGTCGCAGGGGCCTAGAGTTAGCGACGGACCCGGAACAGGAGTTGAGCCGGACGGTACAACTCGTAGTGCACGGTGCCAGACGGTCTGACCACACGGAGTACAACACTCGCCCCTCTTCCCTTCAGTACAAGCCCGGGTCTCTAAACACTGGCAACCTGCGCTCAACATCAGTGTTGTTTGGGTGGCTGTGGGCGCCGTCGCGACAACCGACCCTAGAATCAGTAGAAAGGTTGATCAAGGACTCTATATCGCCCGCTACGCTACAGAGTCCTAGGCTCTGATCCACGCCATACGCTCTGCTAGATCACTCGATAATGTCTTGGGAGATTATGGTGGAACCTTGCAACCTCCTCCCTGTCCCTCCAACCTCGCCTCCTCTCCTCACTCACCACTGTGACCCGGGTGAGACCGGGACTGAAGAAGGGGGTGGGGCTGGGGGGAGGGGGGTGTTAGTTTCCAACTCAGCCGCTACGTTGCTTTGAAATCAGCGACAAAGAAACTGGTGGTAATAGACGAACTTCATGCAATTAATGTCAAAAACAAGACCAACAAGACCCACATGGTCGCCGCGCCGGGCAGTTCCATTGAACAAAGACAAAGTAAAAGGTTTCATTCCAGTTGGCGAAGGGCTGAGAAGCCGGGAGACGTAAAGAACTGAGAGTAGGAGGCCGGGAGGGGGTGTAGTCAGTTGTAAGGGATTAAAACTAAGGCCGGCAGGGTATCAGTCTTCTATTCCCGATAGATACGATCTTGCATGAAAATGAATCCCCCGCATTAGTCCGGCAGTGGTGCCGGCCGCGGTCCCGTTAGGCGGTCGTTTTCAGCGACATCCGAGTTGATGACAGACCACAGGTTTTTCCATTAATCTTGCTCCATACAATGGAACATGTACATGTAATTTCTATTCTCTCGGTCGTGCCCAGCTGTGCCGGAGTCCGCTAAGTTCAGGAACACCTGTCATGTTCTGCCCGCAGACGCCGGCCTGAACCTGCCTGAGTCTGCCTACAAGTCATGGAGAGCGCCTACTGGTGTCAATGTTTCCTTGTCGAGTCAGTCTTTCAGTGATTTGAATTTTTGGGCCAGTGTCATTAGCTAGTACGAGAGGCAACCCTCCGCCCCCACCTCCTCCCTGCCACACCTTCCTTTAACTTGTAATAGCAACCAATACTGATCAGCACAGTCCAGGGCCTTTCACGTGTAACACAACTAATATCAACACAGTCAGTACACGTTTAACGTGTAAACGCAACAACCGATATCAACATAGTCCGGCACGGGCCTTTAAATGACGTGTAACAACAGCTAATACTGTAATATATCAGCACGGTCGTGAACAACAACCTGACCGATATCAGTCCACAGTCTACGGGCCTTTAACGTGTCACAATAACAACTTGACAACTGTGACTGACTGTGGACTTACAACCGATATCAACACACTCAGGCCACCTGCACGGCCCTTTAAAGTATCTAGACGCGTGTCTGGCATATATATATATATATCAACGTACTGAAAAATTCTTCATCGACTGCGTTTAATCTGAGCTCCAAAACCAGTCACCGTGCGGACTTGTGTCTCGACGGAACCCATGATCACAGACCATTTCAAAGTAATATTGCCCTAAAAGCTTTTTCACCGAAGCCGGCTGAGCCACCGTGACCAAGCAGGCGTAAAGACGCAAAGTTTCCTTTTTACCTGGGGCGGTCGGTGGTCTAGTGGTTAAGAGACTTGTCACCAATGCGAGAGGTCAGGGGTTCGAGTCCCACTCGGGGCAAAGAATTTTTCCTTCTCGTATGTGGCACCGTTCACTCCGGCCGATCGTCGGGGGTTCTCTCCGGGTACTCCGGCTTCCTCCCCCTCTGCTTTGGAAATGTTCAGCCCGCCCGCCAAATTTGAAACTGAAATAAATGCAAATCTAAATGCCGAAA
The DNA here is from genome assembly GCA_018292915.2 of Batillaria attramentaria. Lineage (NCBI taxonomy): Eukaryota > Metazoa > Mollusca > Gastropoda > Batillariidae > Batillaria > Batillaria attramentaria. Next base: position 75,608 of record JACVVK020000461.1, on the reverse strand, counting down.
TTTAAATAGCTGAGCTGACCCTTCGCACCACGTGATTGTAATGTGTTTATGTCCAGTGTGAGAGAGAATGCGCCGTGTGATTCACGTGAGCGTGCGTGTCAGTGGGTTCAGTTTGCGGCGCTTTGAGCCGATTCATGAAATTGGGTCGGGCCACGTGTGGTGTAATTGCCAGGTAAGTGTTGCGCGTCCTCCTGGGGTCAGCGAACGGTCACAGCCGGCAATGGCTGGGGTCGGGTTCAGGGGACCGTCACCCGGGCGCCCCACTGCCTGATGGCAACTGACACGTAACACTCGCAATGATTACAATGAGTAACAGGTCGTAAGCCGAGGTGGCTAGGCCGAGGAGAGAAGGGCGTTGTTCCCCGACACAGAATTGTGTCACCTCTCTCTCTCTCTCTCTCTCGGGGAGACGGGGTGGCCGAATGGTAGAGCGCTGGACTTCCAATGCTCGGGTCGTGAGTTCGAACCCCGGCTGGGGCCAAATATTGTGCTGGCTTTTTCATCGTTGCCCCCGTCTTTGATATCACCCGTATGTGGTGGAAAAGGACGTTAAGCTTCCAAACACCCACCCCACCCTCTCTCTCACTCTCTCTCTGAAGAGGGGGGAGGGGGTCGTTTTACTAGACACTAGCGTCTTATCAGCTGAACCCAACTGCTGTACTCTGGCCAGTGTGGATTAGTCAGACTGTCGGCTGTTCAAATGAAGAAAAAACTCAGGCTGTATGTTCGGTCGTCGTGGTGTTCAACCGAGACTCAGTCATGACTGTCTCCAACTGGAAAAACGATCAGAGAACAACATCTGGCCTTTTCGCCTCATACCCTTCGTCGTTACTGCCAGTGCTAGTGGTGGTGAAAATGTTGTTGTCGTTGTTGTTGTTGTTGTTGTTGTTGAATACTAGACGATTCCCGGTCTCACACAGTTCTATCGTGTAACACTAACTGCGATTCCGTCCTCATAGTCAGTTGTGGACAATGAACAATGTCAGCATTGCCCTGCAAAAAGACCTGCACCACTGATGACTATGATGGTAGTGAAAACACACACACACAAAAATTTCAAGCGCTTCAAAAACAGCAAAAAATATTGAAAACGGGACAAACTATGATTTAGGAGGTATTTGTTTACATAAATTATGACGCATTTGGTATGATCTGTCGTTCTCTCCCACCGTCAAATGGTATCAAATTCTTGGCGCCGAATCGAAGGTGACGACACTGAGATTTGAGGGTAATCTGTTGCATCATATTCATTTTTACTGACTCTCCCGACAAAAGAGCGTGTGGACGTTGTATTCAGTCGGCACTCAAGCGTGCCGTCTCCATCTCTATGGCTCTGTGTCTCCATGTTTGCTTATTCGATCGCCTGAAAGTAGTTGTTCGGGAAAGAAAGAAAAAGAAAAAGAACTACGTCTTTTCACTGCGGCGGAGATATTGGTCGCCTTTACGTGGGAAGGGGATTGTACTCTAAAGGATGTTACATCACTCCAAGCTTGGTGCTGCAGGGGCCTCCCGGCGTTGCCAAGGTCATCTGATACCAGTGACGCGAGACAAGTGGACTATTCTGGGTTCCTGTGACTAACAGTGTTTTCAAGAGTCGCACTTTCGTCATGACTGTCGGCCCTCCTCCAACCCAACGCCCCTCACCGCCACCCCCTCCCCCCCCCCGGCCCCCTAACAAACTGTATAGACCAAGACTCGCATCTGGCGTGAGCTGCCAGAGACAGGAATGAACAGGGTTAATATCATGTACGTAAGTAATGACCAGAGCGAACGCGAAGAAAAAGAATCAGTTACATGTGTTTACGAGCGATACCTGCTTATACAATTACAGTAATTGGTGGTTCATCGTCCGATTCAGTGACGATCTGCGGAAGTACAAGGTCAGCCCTCGCCACGTACGCGTAAAACGCCCAAGAAGGGGTGCTTCCTCTGAGTACTAGCTCAGAGGACAGGACAGGGCGGGTGGGTGGGTGGGTGGGAGTTTAACGTCTTTGTCCACCACGTATGGGTGATACCAAAGACGGGGCAACGAGACAAAGACCTGCACAAATATTTGGCCCCAGCCAGGATTCGAACTCACGACCACGAGCATTGAAAGTCCAGTGCTCTTCCATTCGGCTACTGATCCCGGCTTGAGTCAGTTCCCCCTGAGAGCCGCCTGAGGACAGAGACGGTCTTCATGGACACGTGGATCATTCACCCTTCCAGAGGATTTTTTTTTTTCCTCCTTCTTTTTGCGCGCGCGAGTGCAACAACGAAAATGACTGTTGATGTGTAAAGTGTACAAGCTTGATGGACAGAGGAAAGGATCTGATGGACTCGCCCCAGGCAGTCAGTCTTGAAGCATGGTCAGTCCATCAGGCAGTGCGCATGCGCTTGGCCGGCGGCACGGGAGGGGAGATTACTGTCGTCGACGGATATTAGCCCCGTCGTGGTTGACGTCTACCTGACATCCGGGTCCGTGCCGTAATGGCGGGCGAGACAGCCAGGCTTCACTAGGCTTCCCGTGTCTCTGTTCCTCCACCATCGCACGTCCGCCACCACCGGCTGCTGCTGCAACCACCACTACAACTGATCATCATCAAGTTACGACGACAACCACCACAACCACAACCACAACCCCCCTCACCACCACCCCCTCCACCACCATACCACCGTCATTACGACCACGGCTACCACAACCACAACCCCCCCCCCCTTCCCCGCCCCCGTACCACCACCACCCCATCAGACTCCATCTAAGTGGAACTGATCGCTCTACTCCTCGTCTCGTCTCCTTCACGTTAGGATCTCTGCTACTGTATCTCCTTGCTTGTGACCGTGTGAGTGGGTGGGTGTTTGAGGGTTTAACGTCCTTTTCCAAAACAAAATGGACGGGCGTTTTTCCTGTGCTATGCCGCTTCAAATCATTGCGCCGCCAATCATCGGGTTCCAACGCCACAGCATCTGTTTTTGTTGTTGTTGTTGTTGTTTTGGTGGGTTTTTTTTGTTGTTTTTTTTTAATTCTGCACCGAAAAAAAACCCCCCAAAAAAACAACAACAAAAAACAACGCTTTAGATGTTCACTGAGTTGTCGGCTAGAACGATTGAAATGGGCCGTTTGCTACCCACAAACCGACTTGCACCAATACCTTACTACAATCTAAAGACGTGTATTTGCCCATGTTTTAGATGTGTATTTGCCCATGTTTTAGATGTGTATTTGCCGATGTTTTAGATGTGTATTTGCCCATGTTTTAGATGTGTATTTACCCATGTTTTAGATGCGTATTTGTCTATGTTTTAGATGTGTATATGCCCATGTTTTAGATGTGTATTTGTCTAAGTTTTAGATGTGTATTTGTCCATGTTTTAGATGTGTATTTGTCCATGTTTTAGATGTGTATTTGCCCATGTTTTAGATGTGTATTTGCCCATGTTTTAGATGTGTATTTGCCCATGTTTTAGATGTGTATTTGCCCATGTTTTAGATGTGTACATGCCCATGTTTTAGATGTGTATTTGCCCATGTTTTAGATGTGTATTTGCCCATGTTTTAGATGTGTATTTGCCCATGTTTTAGATGTGTATTTGCCCATGTTTTAGATGTGTATTTGCCCATGTTTTCTAATAACGGCCTTAGATAAGACCGGGAAGTCGTGGTCGAAAACTTGTGAAGCGGCATAGCAACGGGAAAAGGTCGTCCATTTTGATTACCCTTCCTTGGGGACAGCTACCCTAAAGCCTGCTCTGAACTGGGCACAGCGCGCGAAACACACATGTGCACATCACAGTCGTTGCGCTCGGTGTGTCTACCAACTACAAAACTGAACACAGCTGTGCTCGGTGACGAACCAGTTGAACGTGTACTGTCCGCCATGTTTGCGCGCCAAGTGACGTAGTACAGCCAATCAGAATCTGTTGTGAAAATAACAGTCACAGTTGTGCCGCAGTAGCTATTTGAAATCCAGATTGCTGTGATGACACCACAGCGGTGGAAACCCCCCAAAATCACAACTGACTGTGTCACAACTGTGGACAGCACTGTGGCGCTCCGCAGTGCCCAGCTAAGAGCCGGCTTAACTTGAACAGTTCAGCTGAACAATCGATTCAGTCAGACTGCCAGGTCGGCCACATTTGGTTAACCCTTGACTGTGATGGAGAAGTTACACAATCAGATCCAGTTCACACAGGCAGAGGAAAGGGGCAATGTTTTGGAGTCAGCTCAAATTTTTACTCCTGTCTCGGGTGGCCGGAGTCGTACCCGTAAACCTTCGCACGAAGGCGCGTGGACCAAACCACTAGACCACTCCGGCCGCCGCACCGGGCACTAAGGTTGCGGTCACACGTTGCGACACACTTTAGCTACCAGCTGCACAGCCGGCCCGGACGGCTGGACAATACACAAAGAGCGAAAATACACTTCAGCGGCGACTGATTGGGGCAGCGAGGACAAAATAGGACGGTGTTCTATTCACTGGCGAGCCGACGGCATCGCGCTTTGAACAGTCGGCCCTCCTGCGAGCCGATTTGATTGAACGAAAGAGCATTTTACCGCTGGTAGGCGTGCATACAGGCTACGTAACACAGATGCAAATATATTCCTCTTACACATAACGTTGCAGATGACATCCTAGAAATGCATTAAAATTCACCAAAAAAATTCACAAAAATCAGGCAGTCATAGACTCATGTGTAGAGTAAATTTAAACAAATTCCAATGTCCCGTTTTTTTGGGCAATGTTGGCAGTGACCACATACCCCCTCATTCCACGGTCGTCTGCTGGCTCCGGCCTGTGCCAGCCGCGCATGAATACAAATAGTCCACAAGCCAGCCTCATTTTCCCCTAATTTTACTATTACATGGCATGAAACTTGTTTACAAAGCCAACAAAAACCACCAGATTGCCATTTTTTACTCTGCACACAAATTTTAAAAGGGGCAAAGATTTTCTACTATATTTAGCCGACTTCTTACTACATGCCCCGGAAGCTAATACCGTCACGTAGCCTGTATAGCTGCGTCTGACCAGCCTCTAAGGCTGCTGCGAGTCTTTGTGGAGGAGCAGCTTGAGTCATGTCCAAAGGTGCTACATTCTCCTATCCTGCCTGTCACCTTGTCTGTTCACCGACCCGGCACTGCTCGGTCCTAGCAGAGACCATACACAGAGAGTGGATAGTCTCTGGTCCTAGCGGTCCGCTGATTGCCCTTGTTGCTACTCCGTACTCATCAGCCGTTCTGTCCGGCAGTCCTCTCCCCTGCCGCGCCGGCCACGGCTTTGATTGACAGGGATTGACTTGGCCGAGGCGATGTGGCCGTATTTGGTATTCCGTGGACTCTGTGGGGTCACTCCCTAGGATGTTTAGTTGAGCCTGGATCGCGTGGATGAGCTGGTGCGTGCTGATGTGGTAAGTCCGGCAGTAAGATCCGCGATGGCGTGGCGACTGAACTGACCGGTGTTTTGATCTAGCGGTTGTTGATCTGTTAGGACTGATCTGAGGTGCTCATTAAAGATGGGCAACTTGAGGTAGTGTAAGTTGAAATGAGAAAGTAGGTGGAGATGGAGAAGGACCCGAGCAGGTCCGGGGGGGGAAGGGAGGCGGACTGTGTGTGTGTGTGTGTGTGTGTGTGTGTGTGTGTGTGTGTGTGTGTGTGTGTGTGTGTGTGTTTTATTCTATGTTGTTTTATTAGCCTAGAATCTTAATTTTTCCTTCTCATTTTGTTTCGAGCTGTGAGTCCAAAGATGATTTTCCTTTTAGATTTGTTATTTCATGGACAACAAAGTATTTTTGAGACTGAATTTTAAATTTGAACCAAACCAACCGCGAAACAGTTTCAAAAACGACTTTGGGGAGACTGGTGAGAGATGGGGTGGAGTGCGTATGGTTTTGGGGGGAATTTTTTTCCCCCGTGCGGAGACTGAGATCGCAATGATATTGAACTGAACCGACTGAACTGAACTGAACTGAATTGTGATTGTGATTTTGTGTGTGTGTGTGTGTGTGTGTGTGTGTGTGTGTGTGTGTGTGTGTGTGTGTGTGTCTCCTTCGTATTCAAGTTACTGGAATGTTTCAGTTACCAAGTAAGCCGACATGCAAGTCGTTCAGGCAAATTGACTGATAATTCTTGCGGCCCCAACAATACAAACCCTAGCCCACTGATGTATACTGGGGCTGGCCGACCCGCAAACATCGCCACCTGTCTCTGTACTTAGCTCATTAGACGAAAACCAAAGACATAAATTCACTGTCATGGATTTGATGCGATTGCCAGACAAGAAGATCTGGGCAAACGTCTGAACGTGCTCCACACACGACATCGCGCGATGAATCCAGTCTGACCTCACAGAAAGTGTTCGGTAACACGCGTGCCCGTCTCAGCACTCAAAAGCCTGGTTAATAGCACACAAAAAAAAAAAGAAAAAAAAAGTCGTAACCTGACTTCATCCGGTTCCTTTTTCCGATTCTAATGTTTTGCTCATCATCACCGTCTGTATGCGTCTGAGCAGAAAAGTGGTTGTCTTGAGCCCTGGGAACAACTGACTAGACAGGAAACAGGAGGAATGTGAACTGGTTGGGAATAGTTTGTAAGCAGTTCGGCCTTAAAGTCGTTAAATCTACACGCCTAAGGGAAGCAACTCTCTCTGAATATTTTGGATTTTTGACGTGAAAAAAACAAACAAACAGGAAACAGGAGGAATGTAAACTGGTTGGGAATAGTTTGTTAGCAGTTTGGCCTTAAGTTTGTTAAATCTACACGTCTAAGGGAAGCAACTCTCGAAATATTTTGAATTTTTGACGTAAACAAACAAACAAACACAAACCCGGAAATTGACAGTGTTTTCTGTAATTACCAAAAGCGTGTTTCCAATAATAGTTAATACTGCAAGTAGATGTGCTGCTTATAATTCCTTCAACTTTATATTGGGAGAGGCGGTATGGTCCGAAGGTTACCTCCCTTACTGGTAAGTCTGCCTTCAGAAACTGTGCCTTGAAGGTTTCAGGAGAAATCATCATCATTATCATCATCATCGACGTCGTCGTCAAGTTGTTTTCGTTGTCTTTCGTTGTTTTTGTGATTGGTATGGGTTGTCTAGACGCCTGTAATGTAACTAAAGAGACCACACATCACTGAATACCCAGTGTGAAAAGCTTCACGGAGAACTGTGGTGAATTTGAACGAGCGAGGGAAGGGGGGGTGAATGAATCAGGGGTCGGACGCCGGTCAAGGAAAAGCAGATGAGAAAAAAATAATTCCAAGGGGTCAGACCCGTTGGGAGGGGGGAGAGGGACGATGAGGAGATGTGGTGAGGAGGTGCTGGGGGTGGGGAGGGGAGGGGGTGAAGAAGGCGCAAGGGGGAGGGTAGTAACGGAGGGAGGGGTGGAGGTGATGCTAAGGGAGGGGTGAGGGTGGCCACATAAGCCTGTGCGCGTGCTGCTGACAGTAGTGCACGAGTCAGTCGGTGTCCGCCATAACGATGGTCACTATCGATCCTTCAGTCCGCTGGTCAGCTGCGTCGCTGGCCGGCACTGGCTATGGCAACGCATGCCTGACAAAATCACCCTTACGTCCAGAGAAGAGTATTAGACCGGTTTGTTTCGTTGACTGAGTCCATCTACGAGTCTTCGAGGGTGGTCAGTTTACTTGGGAGGGAGGACGGGGAGGGCTGGGGTGGGGAGTAGGGGGGGGGGGAGGTGACAGCTTGGTGACAGTTTCTGAAACATCTGTATCTGTACGTGGGACTGGAACCTGTGCCCTTCGAGCGCACGTCCGAGTTAATTCACTGGCTTCTCCTTCTCCTACAAGTACGCAAACCATTTCAAACTTTGTATGTAAATTCCAACGATGGTTACTAGTACTCGTAACTCAAGCTGTTTTTCCCTCCACCCCGGCGATGAGGTGGAAAGTTACAAAAACATGTACAGTTAGCGACATGCCAATCTACCACTGGTAAAGGAGCATAGCAATCCATGAACTGAACTAGCATACAACTGGCGAAACCAGAAGGCACGTGACAGAAACTGGATGTGCAACGGCTCCCTCCACCAGATGAATTCACACCAAAGACTACAGGATACCAGTGGCTTCCGGGGCATGTACGTAGTAACGAACTACGCCAGACTGATATATTTTTGCCCCTTTTTAAATTTGTGTGCAGACAAAAAAATGGCAATCTGGGGCTTTTAGTCGGCTCTGTAAATAAGTTTCACGCCAGGTAATAATAACATTACGGAAAAATGAGCCTGGCTTGTGGGCTATTTGTATTCATGCGCAGCTGGCACAAGAGTCAGCAGACGACAGAGGAATGAGGGGGTATGTGGTCGCTGCAAACATTGCCAAAAAACCTCCCGGAATATTGGAATTTGTTGAAATTTACTCTACACATGAGTCTTTGGCTGCTGGATATTTGTGATTTTTTTTAATTTTTTTTTATTTTTAATTTTTTATTTTATTTTTTTTTTTTTGGGGGGGGGGGGATTTTAAAACATTTCTAGGGTGTCATACTCAACGTTATGTTTAACAGGAATATATAGCGTTTTCTTGAAATTTGCGTTAGTGTCCTGAAGCCAAAATTAATGGTCTCTGCGCGTGATCAGAGGAGATTTTACATGTATCAACTGGTACGGGACGTCTGAACAATAAGGTAGATTACGTGTAAGGTCCGCTTGGGGGTGACGACCAAACCCACTCCAGCTCAGTCAACCGACACTTCTGCCACCACTGATTTTATAAACGTGCCTAAGCGTTATGGATTTGATTCGCGCTTGTGCCCGTTTACCATCTAACGGTAGACCAAATTTCAATACGACATCTGAATGCAATATCTGTTGGTTTAAACAGTTTTATTCATTTTGACTGAACAAATATAAAAATGCACTCTCACAATTTTCACGAGGCCGAGCACAACAAGTCAAAAACTTATAAGTGTGCTCATAAGTACAAGAACATTTGCGGCGGAGACGTCAATACAGTATTATGATAAGACGGGTCTGTAAAGAAAGAGATACTGTACTGTACACAGAAAAATGCTGTGGGACTGGTTTCAACGGTGGCCGCAGCGGGCTGGCGACTGCTAATGGTAATCGGAAGTTAGGTGTCAAAGCGACAATATCTGTTTCCACCGTTATGACAGAGATTGGCTCTGGTGACAGAGCAGGTATTTAGGCGTACATTACACGGTTCATTTATCAGCAAAATTGCTTTTTGTCTGTTATATCAGTCCTCTCATCTGCTTCAGATAATCGCACTGCACGGAGTATGGTCGGTGGCCTAGTGGTTAAGAGACTTGTCACCAATGCGAGAGGTCAGGGGTTCGAGTCCCACTAGGGGCAAAGAATTTTTCCATCTCAGTCGTATGTGGCACCGTTCATTCGGGCCGATCGTCTGGGGTTCTCTCCGGGTACTCCGGCTTCCTCCCCCCACTGCTTTGGAAATGTTCAGCCCACCAAATTTGAAAAATAGATGCAATTCTAAATTCCGAAATTTAAATAGCTGAGCTGACCCTTCGCACCACGTGATTGTAATGTGTTTATGTCCAGTGTGTGAGAGAATGTGTGTGATTCACGTGAGCGTGCGTGCTGGGTTCAGTTCGCGGCGCTTTGAGCCGATTCATGAAATTGGGTAAAGCGCCTATACAATATTCATTATTATTAGTAGTAGTAGTACTGATCTCCCGTTTTGCATCGTACGCCATAATTATACTTTGGATACCAGTAGAAACAAGTCCTAGAGTTTGTTGCTTTCTGTTTGTTTCAGGAGCCGGGATAGCCGAATGGTAGAGCGTTGGACTCTCAATACTCGGGTCATGAGTTCGAGTCCCGTCTGGGGCCAAATATTTGTGCCGGCCGTTTTCTCGTTGTCCCGTCTTTGATACATGTATCACCCATACGTGGTGGAAAAAGGACGTTAAGCTCCCAAACGCCCACCCCACCCAGTTTCTTTCAGCATCTGCCACGGAATCAGTCGCTGTGACTTGCACTATAGTAAAACTTACCAGTAATGAACTAAATTGAAACGAAACAACTCTCTCCCTGTCAGCCCCATCGCCATCCCACCCCGGGCTCTCTCCCATAATCCTCAAACTACCCCCACTTTACCCCCACCCCCACCCCCACCCCCACCCCCCACCCCACCCCCCACATCCCTCGCCAACACCACCATCAACACCACCACCACATCTGACCACACCCTCCTACCCCGTCCCCGCACCACGTGCGTCCACTCTTTTGAACACATAAATTATAGATTAGTATACAATTTACAACGTGTAGTTGTGGAGGTCCACAAATTGCCTGCGCCGTTTACCATTACTTTTTGATGAATAGACTCCACTGAGCAGCAACCCGACGACAGCTGCAGACTCCATTTTCACGGGACGCTCCAAGTGTGCAGATAAGCTGTTTCTGGCGTACAGCCGCGTGATGATCACAATGACCACCCCCTCCCTCCCCTCCCCTCAGCCCCACCCCCCTCTCGTTTGTCTATTCTCATATTTCACGCAGGTGAGGAGACAGAAAAAATTGCAGATATTAAATTGAAATGGGACTTGACCGCTTGCCACGACCTTTCCAAACTGACGCGAACTGTCATTCTGCCTGGTTGGGCTTTCAGCAGGGATTCTCTTTTTTTTTTCCTTTTTGTTCGCACCTATCAACTAGACTTTTTTCTGCCTGGATTAATCCCCTCCTACGCGGAACGGCTTCAAAAGACAATGATATCAGGTAGACCTGCAATGGAAAATGGAAAGAATGCCAAAATGATAGTGTAGACGGACCACAACTGCATCGAGGGGTCGTCCAATCAGCGAGCGTGGCGTCCAATTCCAACCAATCAGCGTTGACCTCCGGGAGCAGCTGGGATGACGAATGATTGGAGCCGATGGCCACCCTGGCAGCGGACTCTGTCGTCAACGTGATGGCCTTGTATCCAGGGGCTTTTCTTCCCTTTGAACTTTTTTTGGCCTCCCTCTGGCTTGCTTTTTGAGGTCGTGTGCGATATTGGTTTTTGGTGACCACGAGCGTGGTGACACGGTCACTGCGGGCCACTGAGGCGCCGGACACAAAGGACGGGACACTGTCCGGTCATCGTGACCCCGCCGTCACCTTGAGCTTTGTGTCCCTGGCAGTCTCCTCAAGCCTGGGGGCTTTTTGTCGTTAGTATTTTTTTTTCAGTATCCTTTCTTTTCTCTGACTCACCCGTCATAGTGTAGTGCTATTGTACTGCGTGGCTGCCAAGTTGATCAATCATGTGAAGTGCGGTCAGTGATGATGGTGATGATGAAGTTGATGTTATCAACGCAGTCTTTTTCGTCACTGCTGTTCTGGTCATTTATAGAAGAAAAAAAAAAACAAAACCCTGCACAACAACAAACTAAGTATTTCAGTGTCCATACACATGACGTATTGTCATTGTCATAACTATTTAGTGTTGTCGAGAGAGAGGGAGAGGGTGACTCTGGGCAATTGTTGTGTGTGTGTATGTACGTGCACAGAACTCAGGACTCGTTTTGCGCACGCAGAATGTGAATGTCGTGGTTTTGTTTGGTTGGGGTTTTTTATGTGTGTATGACAGTTTGCTTGCATCAGCCTTAGCCTGGTCTGCTAACTGCTTGACGGCCAAATGTGAACAACACCGGAATGTGAAACACATTTCAAGTGAAAACAACACCACCACCACCAACAAGACAGACAGATTTTGTCCTGTGCTGTAATAAATATGACTTGACCCAGACACCATCATTGAGAACACGAACCTGAACCTGAAGGGAGGAATGTTGGAGGAGGGGGGAATGGGTGGAGGGAGTGGGATGGGTAGAAATGGATTGGAGAGGGATCACTGAAGATCCCAAGGTGTGGGTTCAAACACAGAAATGCAACGGTTTCCTGTTTGTCGGTTAGTCTTCCACAACACGGTGCACGTCGCTAGCTGCTCGGGCCACTGCCGGCCTTGCCCTTTGTGTAATGTCACGTGTTTCTCTCCTCAGTGAGTGCAAACAGTTGTCACGACTCAACACCGGAAACTATTTCCTGTTTTTCAGCAGTCGGTGTGCAGTTCAGTTCGTTGTCTTGCAGTCAGCATTATTTCAGACGTAGCAGCATGGTTTTGCACATCATGTAAATGTGACATCATCGTACCGGGCACTACTGACGCCAGGCTGGTTGATGGATTATTTTCGCTCTCCTTTTTATTTGTAACTTTTCGCGGTGTCCCAGGTGAAGCTGAGATTCTATCTAGTGGCAGTAATTTAGTAATTTCTGCTCGCGTCGATCAGCACATTTACTGCACGCGCACGTACACACACCCTGCACACACACACACACACCCTGCACACACACACTGACACACACACTACACACACACACGGGTGGGGTGGGGTGGGGTGGGTGTTTGGGAGTTTAACGTCCTTTTCCACCGCGTAAGGGGGATATCAAAGACGGGGCAACGAGAAAAAGGCCAGCACAAATATTTGGCCTCAGCCGGGATTCGAACTCACGACCCGAGCATTGAGAGTCCAACGCTGTACCATTCGGCCAACCCGGCTTCACCCCCCACCACCCCACACACACACACAGAAAATACCAAAAAAAAAGGGGGGGGGGCAGTCTTTTATTTTTCCAGACCCGCTTGGGGCATTCAGAAGGCCGGAAACAAAAAATACAAGAACCATCAAATTTGTTCAAGCAATGAGTCTCGGTACGGTCATTTTCGGCCCCGACAATTTGAAAATGAAATTCAAACACTGCACGAAAACACAGCTTTTACTGTTTGACTGGCAGGTAGACTACATGTGGGCGTGATTCAATCTGAAAGCACGTGCGGTGGGCGGTACCTATATACCTGTACGTGCTTTTCCAGTCCCTGCCCGTGTCACACAGCAGTCCTCCCCCCTCGGTCCCGCACGTGCATCTCACTGAGGGGTAAGTGAAACAGGGCAGGTGGTTCTGAAATCCAAGGCGCTTAGGCCGTTTTACAGCCGGCATGACGGAAGAGCTCTGGGCGTGACAGGATAGCCGGAGCAGTGTATGGATGTATGCCAAACCAATTTTATGTTGTTTTTATTGGCTCAGAATCTTCAGTTTTCATTCGAAGACAATTTTCCTTTGTTTACCTGTTATTTAATGGACAATAAAGTATTTTTGAATTTGAATTTTAATATGTGACATGAGTACGCCGTATGTGCAGTTTGGTTAGTCAGTTTAAAAAACAAAACAAAACAAAACAAAACAAAACCCGAAGCGGTAGTAGCAGCGAACTTGAAGTAGAAGAAATAATCGGAGACAAAGAAAAAGGTAGAAAACTACTCCTGACGATAAATGTATCACCGAAGCGTTGACCTGTGCTGTTCCTGTCCTGTTCCTGTCCTGATCCTGTCCTGATCCTGTCCTGAAGGGAGCCGAGATGGCCGAATGGTAGAGCGTTGGACTGCCAATGCTCGGGATCGTGAGTTCGAATCCCAGCTGGGGCCAGATATTTAGTGCAAGTACTGGCCTTTTTCGCGTTGCCTCGCCTTTGATATCACCTTACGCGGTGGAAAGGGACGTTAAACTCCCCGGCAAACACCCGCCCACCCACCCTCCTGTCCTAAAGGAGCTAGGTGTGTGTGTGTGTGTGTGTGTGTGTGTGTGTGTGTGTGTGTGTGTGTGTGTGTGTGTGTGTGTTTCGTCTCAATACTGATTCAGTTTAGCAACACGAAAGAACTTATCAGTATTTGTGTACCACTTGTGCACGTCTGAAGAGCGATAATTTGTATTTCACTGCATGGAGAACTGTCGGAACGGATGGTCATGGTCAATGAAGAGTGTCTATACCTCGATCTCCCGAGGCTAAGGAAATATTGCCTTTTCTCAGAACTTAGTCACGGGCTACTGTGACCTTCTAGTTGCACTCTGGGCACGGGTATCTAATGAGACACTCACAGCGAGTCGGACAAATCAGTAATAATTATAATTCTTTAAAAAAATCCAAATACCTTGTTCGTCGCCAGTACTCTCTAGGAGCCAACAATTTGTGCTGACCTTTTCCTCATTGCCCTGTCTTTGACTGATACCACTGAACCCTTATGTGGTGGAAAATGACGTTTAACTGACCCCTAAACACCTACCCATTCGCGTCTACTGTACTAGTAAGTGAGGGACTTCGAGTCATGAAAAAAACAGTCTGTGACTGGCTTCAGCAAAAACCCAAAGCTCTCAAATGAAACGTCCGCCGACTGAAAGCCGGTAACACACCGTGAGTAGTCAAACAGTGTCCGTCATGATAACTGTGAGGAAAAAAAAAAAGGAGAAAAAAAAAGACATAAACGCACCCACTTTATTATCGCCGCGAGCGCTTACCGAGTGCCTTTCATATCTGCCGGCCTCAGAGCATGCGTGAGTAGTTAATGATATGCAACGTGACCCCTACCATTCAAGGCAAAAAAGGGTAGTTCGGGTGCGTTGCTTCAGTACCCATACTGTGCCGCAAATAATGACGCGACAAAGACCCTTGCCACAGGCTCAATGTCTGCCCTCCCGGCTTCTCTGTCCATGGGTTAATTTGTTGGGGGGACTCATACTGCTCCTGTCGGAACCAACTCCCCACGCACTTTAATTTTGTTTCCGGCTCCCTATTCAAAACGTTACGCAGTAGGCCGACGCGGGCCACTCAGTTGTTTTTGTCTTTTCAGTCAACCTTGGGTTTGATACGGGTGGTTAGTCAAGTGGGCGGGGTAGCAGCAGATGGTTCACGGTACTGTTGATATTACCAGGCTGCTGCTAAGTCGGCTGGGATATTGACTACGTTTTAGTAACAGCCGACGGGATTAAAGGCTTGTGCCGCTCGACTGGCGCAGAACTGAACCATTACGAACCCAATAAATCTTTCCAGAAACAGTAGAAAGCGCGTGAGTGTGTGTGTGTGTGCGTGTCAGGGGTGGGTGTGGGAGGTTGGTGAGGGGGTGGAGGGGGATTCTGGTTTTGTCTTGTTTTGATTCTTTTTCTTTTGTTTCGTTTTATTTTAGATTGTTTTTGGTTGGTTTGTTTTCTTTTGGTGTGGTTTGGTTTGGTTGCATTGTTGTTGTGTTTTTTGTGTGTTTTTTTGTTCTTTGTTTTTTGGGTTTTGTTTTGTTTTGTTGTTGTTGTTGTTTTGTGTTTTTGTTGTTTTTTTGGTTTTTTTTTTTTTTGGTTTTTTTTTTTTTGGGGGGGGGGGTGTTTTGTTTGTTCGTTTGTTTGTTTGTTTGTGTGTTTGTTTTGGGGGTGTCTGTTTTGATGTTGTTGTTGGGTTTTTTTGGGGGGGTTTGTTTGTTTGTTTGTTGTTGTTGTTTTTTTGGCCGAGGCCGGTGTTTATTTGTTCTTTCTTTCTTTCTTATGCCGCTGCACTGTCAAAAACACAAAACTAGCTGACATATGAACAGTCAAAAACCTCTTTATAGCTGTTTCCTGCAGACGTCATCTGCCGTTTCAGTCGGTGTTAACGCTACCTCTTTTGCCAAGATATTAATCCATTTTGTAGATCAGTAATAACACGAATAAGAATAATGTATAAGCACTGAAGCTCTTACATTCCCAACACATAATCACATCATTCTCTAGAAAACACAAATGTGAAGGCCCAGCTACCGCAATATCAGGAGCGACTGTAACCAATACTGTAAACACTGAAAAAAGGTAGGTTTTGTTGTTGTTGTTGTTTTTCTAAAACTGATAATGGTGTACTAATAATTATTGATCTTTTGCCCACATCATCACTCACTGCAACTTCATGGTAACGTAATTTGTGAAAAATTCACTTGGTTGTATGGCAAACTTTAAATCAGATAAGGCCTTTCGAATCAAGACTCAGTTATGCCCATACATTCTTTTTGTAAAGGATACGCACCATAGAACGCCAGAGCCATCTTGGTCAAAGGGGAGCAACTCCTACCAGGATCCAAGCGCAATTCCAAGAGATTTGTGCTCTTTCTATCGCGACAGGGCCTTCGGTTGTGGCTATTCAAAGTTCTTTTGACCGTCTTGTCCTGTGTGTGTGTGTGTGTGTGTGTGTGTGTGTGTGTGTGTGTGTGTGTGTCTGTGTGTGTCTGTGTGTGTGTGTAACCCCGGCAATCGATTTTCGTCATACCGGTACCGCTGACACAAACAGCCTGGACTGAGTCACAAATTCAATGCACTGAACTGATAGTGCCGTTTTATCACAATGACATAGAATTCCGATGACACGATGAACACCTTATTACAACACGACAAATGTTTTGCACACACACACACACACACACACACACACACACACACACACACACACACACACACACACACACACACACACACACACCACACAGTGTCAAGTACGCATTCAGTTGTCACGTGAGCCGAATTACATGCAAAACTCTGTCAACACCAAAACCACGCAATCACCCCAGTCGATTATACATGCAAAATGGCCGTATCCAAGTGAATGAACAAAGGATGAATGAAACACTGGATGAATAAATTAAATGACGAGTAAGAACACGTCCTGGTTTGTATTCGCCGTACCCAGCTCACAACTGAGCCCAAATAATCAACTCAAAACCTGAGGTGACCCATGGGCTGAGTCCTAAACTAATACCGCTACCGACATTTGGCAGAAGGGTCAAAGCGCCATGGCTTTGATTAGGCACTTAGGCTCTTTTTGCCATTTCACAGCAGACCACCAGACCTGGTATTCATAAAGCGCGAACCAGAAGCTAGGATACACGCGTTTAGGTTTAAAACGGGCTTTTAGCAATAGTAACTTCACAATCTTATACGCCTTGTTTAGATTTAAACGCGTTTGTCCTAGCTAAACGCCGGTGCTTCATGAATGCCAAGCCAGGTCATCATATTCACCTACACCTAGGACATCGGCCAGAGACCGACTCACTTCCGAAATGTCCTATTACTTTCTTACCAAGGCAGACATGTGTCCTATCATTTCTGTGACGTTTTCTTCTCATTTAGGACATATGTCCCATGCTTTTCCACTCAGCCTAGGACATAATCATGTCCTATAACAGTCCCCACGGAGAAGAAGCCGTGGATCACCTGCGTGTTATGAAGCTTCAGTTGGTCTGATCTTCAACACAACCTCCTTCAGCGAGTAACTGGGTCCTTTCCACGGTTTCCAGGCAATACCGTCAAATCGTTTTTCAGGGACAGTCCCGTCCACGTAGTGCACACCCATGAGGTTCGACATGTAGCACTTGTAGTACCAGCCCGCCCCCTTGAATCTCTGAGCGCAGCTGCCCCCCATCTCGGTGCCCAGTAGGTCGTTGTCAACGTCCTTCGTGCTGAACTTCATTCCGTCGTGTTTGCCGAGACCGTCCCCGGCTGTGCCCGAGTAACCCAACACGTGCAGCTTGAACCCTGCCAAACACAACGATGATGATTTATCATTGGAGTGCTCAATATTCTTGTCTGACATACAAGAACGTCTGTGGATTTTTTTTTCTCATCGAACGCGCTAATCGTTGTGCATCTAAAACAGTCACTTTTGTCAAGACTTAACATAACAGACCACCGCAGGTCCAAAGAAAGTCTGCTGTACTCCTCTGTGTGTGTGTGTGTGTGTGTGTGTGTGTGTGTGTGTGTGTGTGTGTGTGTGTGTGTGTGAGAGAGAGAGAGAGAGAGAGAGAGAGAGAGAGAGAGAGAGAGAGAGAGAGACAGGGGGGGGGGGAGAGAGAGAATGTGAGTGTGTGTGTCAGTATGTGTGTGGCGTGTGGCATGTTCTTAATTAAGTTTTTATTTATATGTTTTTGTTGTTGTTGTTGGTTTGTTTACTGGATTTTTTCGGGTGGTTTACGATTTCCCCTTTTGGGATTAATAAAATAAATTTGATATGATTTGATTTCTCGAATATTAGAAGCCGTCCATATCCAAATGGCGCATCACCTGTTTCGGCACTACAGCTTCGTAAATGGCACTTTAAACCTTCATTTAACTATTACTTTAACCACACCAGTCTCTGAAAGGACCGCATGTATCAGCTGCGTTGTATGAACAGTACATCGTCTCACCGTGGTCCTCGCTGTCCAGCCAGAAGTGTGTGTAGTTGGCTGACCTGGACTCGCCGGCCCAGTCCTTGAGATCCACCTTCAGACTGTAGTGACCTTGGTTCGTCAGGTAGTGCAACACCTCGTTCCCCAGGTAGTGGTCACCGAAAGGAGCTGCGTGCACACATACACACGGGAACATGACATACCGCAGTCAGCTACTACTGAACTGGTTAGGGGGCGTACGAAATAAGTATAGGGAGACTGTGATTATACAGATTTGTGAAATACACGATGGTGGCAGAATCGAAGGGTTTAGTTGACGGTTTGGGTTCACGCCCTTTGCACTCAACTGAAATGCTATTCAAATACCCATACATGCCACTTTTGTTTTGTCGAGAATCTTACTTGCTGTGTATATTTTCTGTCCCAGGCCCCTGAAAAGATCCCTTGTAAACTACGGTTGGTTGGTTATTTGGTTGATTGGTTGGTTGGCTGGTTAGTTGGGGTTTAAGGTCCCGTACACAAGAGTGATTGGAAACGGCCTTACTGGGCAGGTTAAGGGGGGGGGGGGGTGCTGGGAGGAAGGGAGCGCCATCCTAATTAACAGGCCAGCTGAACACTGTTGAGTCCAGGCACCCCCCCCCCCCAAAAAAAAAAAAACAAACCCAAAAAACAAACAAACAAACACCACCACCACCACCACCCACCATCCCCCCCCCCCCCCAAAAAAAAACAACAAAAAAAAAAAACGACGACTGGTAGTGATGATGTAAGACACCCCAAAGAAATAATGTACGTGGAAGATGACCCGTAACATTTGGCTGATGGTCGAAAAAAAGTGCTGATATTAGAACACCACGAGACCAGACTGACCGCCAAATCCGTCCTTATACTCCTCCCAGTCTCTGTAGAAGTCGACAGCGCCGTCCTCCCGTTTGAGGAGGACCGTCCAGCCCCTGGCCCGCATGTCACAGTACACTGTCACGTACAGCTGCAGACCCACCACGAAGATCTTGTACGCTCCGTTCCTAGCCTGGCCTGGGGCTCGACGGTACAGCTCGTAACAATCTGAACATGAAAGGAGAGGTTGTGCATGGATGGTAGTACACATAGTTGGACTGGACTCTTCGGACTGTGAGGAATCTTCGGCAAAGATGTTTAGATTTAGAAACAACAGACAGAAATGATTCTATCACAAAATACCACAACTTTGGTAGAACACATGAAAATGGAAATCAAAATGTTATTATTGTATGATTCCGTTGCGTGCGCGCGCGCGCGCACACACACACACACACACACACACACACACACACACACACACACACACACACACACACACCACACACACACACACCTTTAGGTTTCCTGTCGTCAGAAGCTTTGTACAACACGGGCCTTCCCTCCGCTTCCTTCAGTTTCTTAGCCATGAGTTCCTTCGCCAGCCGCTGTTGCTCTTTCTTGCGCATCTCGTCCATCTCGCTCTTATTCTGGTCGTCGTTCTGTGTCTTCTGCTTCATATCCTGTGTCTTGTGGTTCATGTCCTGTGCCCTTGTCTTCTCCCGCATCTGCTGCTCAACTTGCTTACCAGGCACCTGGCCTCCTGCTTTGGGTGCATCGTCTTGTTTTTGCGCACTTGAGGCATGAGGGCCTCCTGGATAAGCATCTTCAATGTTTTCTGGTGGTTCCTGGTGACGTTGTTTTGGGTGCTGAGGGGTCTCTCCAGATGCATCAGAATCGTGTTGACCGCCAGCCTCGCTCGTGAAGGCATCGACAGCATACGGGAGGGTTTTGTCGGAATGCTGGTGTGACGCTGAAGGCGTCTCTCTCTTGTCCTGCTGTCTATCTTCTGTTCTTGTTTGTGGATCGGGGTTCATACCAGGGATGTTCACAGAATCGGGGGCCTCGTGTTGACTAACATCCTGTGCTCTTACATTTTGAGTGTTTTTGCCCTCTCCGTTAACCTCTCTCGATGCAGTACTTTCATGTGGCGGGCTGTCATCGTCTGTCTGGGTGCCTTGTGTATACTTCTTTGTCGAAGTTTCCTCCGATTCCGCTATTTCGTCGTTTTCAATGTTAGTCTTAACGATCCCTTCGTTTGCTGTTTCTATACCGGGTTTCATGATAGGCTCATGAAACTCATCTTTAATTTCGCTACTGTGCGGTGTCTGATGGTTGTCTAGTTTTAATGAGTCTGATACCCTGATACCTGAGTTTGTATTGCTAGACTGCACTCTGACTAAAACTTGTTCCTCGACCGCATCACCACCAGCGCCCTCTCTTACGTTAGCGTCTGTTTGTTTTTGGTTCTCGGTGGGGAAAGGTGAGCACTTGATCCAGCAAAACGTTCGATAGGGTGGACAAGGTGATACCAAGGCAGTATTAAGAAGGCACAGCCTTGTCCTGAAAGTTCCGTTGCACCTCCAAGTTTGAATGTCCGCAATAAGCTTCATGTCGCCAGGGAAGAATTTCAGAATGTGCCGGAACTTTTCTGTTTTCGGGTGCGGGTTGTTGACATGACTGCCGGCCCTCGGTGAAGTCTCGTGCAGCATATGTTCCAGTTTGTTGATGATCGTGTCAGATGCAGACTGGAACTGTACAATAGACTTGAGCTGGCTGGTTTCTTGACGGTTCTGAAGGTTCTGCTCCGACACCTCCTGCAGTTTCTGCATGACGTGTGATATCAGCGCTGTCTGGTTCATGACGATCTGGTGAAGCATCTGATTCTGCTCCTCAAGCTTGTCCGAGCGTGTTTGAAGCAGCTGAAGGGAAATGGACTGATTCTTCAACAAATCACTCAGCAGCGTCAGCCTCTCCTGCTGTGTGCTGACCAACTCAAAATACTTGCTGCTGTTCTGGGGGCCACCAGAACCGCTCGCAAGCTGACCCTCCCCAGTGGATTTGTGCTCAAGAGCGAGGTACTTATTCTGCCGGGACTTGAGCAGCTCGTTCTCAGCGTGGAGATGAGCGTAGCTCTGGTTCAGCTTGAGAAGCTCGTTCTCAAGGCGCAGGATCTGGTTCTCCAGATGAGCCAGGTGAGTGGATTCGCCTTGCTCTTGCAGTTTCTGGCTCAGAACGTGGTTCTCTAGCTTCATGATGGTGATCTCCAGCGCCTGAATTTTGGTCGCCTGCTCTGCAGCCCGCTCCTGTAGAAGAAACTCCAAATTTCGTAGTTCTGCTTCGCTCAAACCGCTTCCTGTCCTGCTGTCACGGTTATGGTTGTCTCTCTTGTTTTGGATATTGTCGGTGCTTGCGTGATTGTCAGCACTTTTGTCTTCGCGCTGTGATCCCTGCTCGGAATCTTTGGTTTCTGATGGCTGAACCCCTGTTATCAGCTGAATCACGCACCTGTACACGATCCTCAGCCATGTCCTGTTCTGTTGTATCACTATTGCGCGAATCACCGTTGTCTTTTCTGTCTGACTCTAGTTCTTTCGTGTCATCTTTCCTCGCCGTCACTTCGTCTTCCGTCTCTGCCACATCATCCGCATCATCCCGAGAATCGTTCTCACTTTCGTCATCATCACTGCCCGGTTTTTCGCTTTCCTTGTTGTCAGCTTTGTCTAGTGTGTTTATATCGCTCGAAGACAGTTCAGACGTCTCATCCTGATCGTCTCTGTCGTTCTCCCCAACATCTATTGTGTCAGCAGCATTGTCCCTCTCCCATATCCCAGCTGTTGAAGCGTCCGACTCCTCTTGGTCGGTCTCGCCTTCATCACTGCTAGTGTCCGATGTTATGTGGTGTCTTAAGCCTGTGGTTGGTGTATCTTTGGTATGGTTAGGCAGACGGTAATGCGGAATGCACTGCTGTTTTCGCTGACATAGTAGCATTGTAAAGAACAGCTGACGGATTGTCTTCTACAAGACTCTTGCATCAACCCCAGTGACGGCGGGTCTTCAATGATGGTAGGTTCTTTCCGCTGTAAAATGTGATACAAATGACACACGGCACTCGTCGTGTGCACGCATGGAGTTTGGGAAGCACCACCACTACACAGTGCCCATAAATTTAACAAAGACGCATTTCGGCTAGAATGTGAAGTTTTGGGTACAAAGAAAAAGAGATGTTCATGTAAGGAACACTTCGTCGAATTTTTCGAACATGTAAATGGCAGTATAGAAGTAGTTCTTTCAGAAATATCTTTCTCAGCGTTTTTGTCAGTGTGTCCTTCAGCTGAACTTTCGTC
Organism: Batillaria attramentaria; assembly: GCA_018292915.2. Lineage (NCBI taxonomy): Eukaryota > Metazoa > Mollusca > Gastropoda > Batillariidae > Batillaria > Batillaria attramentaria. The sequence goes on along the minus strand of JACVVK020000461.1, from coordinate 53,455 downwards.
AAGAGAGTTAAATTGCACAGTGTCCATGTATGTATCATCATCATCAAACTCAGTGCCATCTAGGCCTGTTTCCCCATCAGAAACAAATTCATGCTCGTCGTCTCCGCTTCCGTCATTGGCATTATCTTCACTGCTATCGCCTCCTTCGGTTTCCCGCAGAATGTCCTCGTGGATTTCATCGTGTGTCTGATCATCGTCATCAGAATCTCGCTGCCCAGCATCTTCACTGCTTTCAGGTACATCAGAATCGGTTGATCTTTCCCCTGGGTGTTTTAGTGTAGCTTCTTCGGTGTCACCATCGTGCTGTTTACCTGAAGATTTTTTGTCATTGTACACTGTGTTTTGTTCATCGTGCTGTTTGCTGCTAGCGTCTTTATCCGTTCGTTGGCTATTTTTAGGTTCAGACTCTCTCTGCTCGTCGCTCCCATTCTGCTTCACTGGGCTGAGCGAGTTCCCTTCTCTTCCGTGGATGAAAGGTTTGTGCTCAGGACTACCAGAGCCTTCAGCCGTGTGTCGTCGGTCTGTACCTTCTTCAGTAGTTTGTTGGAACCTTACATCTTCAACACCACCACCACCACCACCACCGCCACCACCATCACTACTATCGTCACGACCATCTTTCCTGGCGCTTCTGTCCGGCAGCAGAATGTTCTCGAATGTGCTGATGGTTGAGCAGCTGATGCGGCCGGCATGCGGCGTTCCCTTGGTGCGTGCGATCAGCATCTCGATCCGCTCCTTGATGGTCTGCTGCTCTGGGGACAGCTCTCCGTCAAACACGCCGTCAGTGACCAGATCCAGGTACCACATACGCAGGTCGCACAGCTCCGGGTTAGCAGCGCTGCGGAATAACAAGAGAGGTGGATAGTTGTTACTACTACTACTACTACCACCAATATAATGAGGATTTGTCCGGCGCCCAACCTTCTGCTGGAGCTCTGGATGTCTCACAATAACAGAGTAGTATTACATACACATTACATACACATTACATACACACAGTCATAACACAACATCATGATGGCAGTGATGGTGGAACAGTCAATCTAGTCTATGTAATGCAGGCGGAAAAGGTGTGATTTTAAAGCACTTTTGAAAGTGATTTGAAAAGTTGGTAGATTCGTCAAATTCACCAGCTGAGAATGGAATGATCACTGTCATGTAGTTTTTGGAGGTACGGTACGAGGGTGGGGTGGGTGGGTGGGTGTTTGGGGGTTTAACGTCCTTTTCTACCACATACGGTTGATATCAAAGACGGGACAACGATGAAAAAGCCAGCACAAATATTTTGCCCCAGCCGGGGTACGAACTCACGACCCGAGCATTGAGAGCCCAACGCTCTACCATTCGGCCACCCCGGCTCCCCAGTACGGTACGCGAAATACCTCGTCTCCAGTGATGTAGTGTGCTTAGCAACCGGTCGCGGGCGACACAGTGCGCGGATTTCAAAGTCTCGTATGATTCCAGACCAGTCTTTGACATTGCATTGTTTCCGGTTCTGAGGAATAATAGCGGAAGTTTCTTCAGGAGCCCCTGTTGCAGAATCTTTATCTTCGTTGTAAGAAAAACAATCATAGATTTAAAAAAATAAATTTAAATCAATATATTTATTTGTTTGCAGTTGTTGCTATCTCAGATTTATGAACACAACAACTCCCGTCAGGTGAGGTGTTAATCGAGATTTTGCAATACGCATACTGTGTACTCCGCAAAAATGTCTGGATTTCCACACAGCGACCATTTTAGCCCAACTAACACTCCTTCCCTGTTGATAACAAAAGCAATCAGAATTCAGCACTCTTGAATGGCGTTGTAATGAAACACGTTGTAAGCGCCTCCAAAATCCGCAATGATTAAAACAGACAAAACAACTAATGATAAATAATTTTGATGCCATTGTGCTAATTGACGCTAGGTGAGGCCAGTCCATTCAAGGTGTACGTGGACACATTAAGAAATCGTCCAATTTATTTTTACTGCAAATTTTACCTGAAAAAAGCATGTCAAGCAATTACTCCTTGCCGATTTTTTTCCTTGGTTGTTTCACACTTCAAAACCATGGCCCATGGGGTTTCCGGGTCAGTGGGGTGGGGATGTGCGGTGATGAATAAAAAAAGGAAAATAACACAGAAGAACCCTGTAAAAACAACAACAACAACAACAACAAAAACTCTGATCATCCTCAGTTAATAATGCACTTTGCGTTTGTAATCTTAAGTCTTACTGATGCGATACGGTGGTCAGTTGGAATAATGAAGCGCGCACTAACTCGAAAACGGGTAGGTGGGTGGATGTTTGAGGATTTAACGTCCTTTTCTACCACAAATGAGTGATATCAAAGACTGGGCAACGAGAAAAAGCCAGCATATATATTTAGCCTCAGCCAGGATTCGAACTCACAATCGAACATTGAAAGTCCAACGCTCTGCCGCCCGGCTATCCGGGCTCCCTACTCCGAATGTAGATCTACATGAACTCGTGTAACAGACCACGCGACTTCACACCACGCGACTTCACGAAAGTGAGTCTTGTGACATGAAAATCGATATACCTCATTTCATGCGTGTGTAAATTTTATCTATGCCCATGACCTTACTCCCCTCCCCCTGCGCCCCCAACCCCACCTCGCCTCCCCGGCAACCTACAACACTGACATGCACACAGTCCCTCCCGTCCAGGTCTTGAAACACAAACATGCATTCCACCGCTACATGCACACGGCAAGAACACCACTACGCGTTTCTTAGATCAATATTCGTTATCATTACTGACGAAACGAATGATAAGGGAATGTTTTGTGTTTCATACTTGATAATCACAGCAGAATAAGACAGACAGATTTTTTTTTCACTCCCTATTTCTGACTTTCCGGTACACAGTTACTGAGTTAGGCTTCTGTCGATGCGTCTAAGTGATGACTTATATTGATATTGCTCTTATTCGAACACTACGGGGTTTCACAATTTCATATGCAAAACTGGAATCTGATAAACATGGCATTGGTTGTAAAACAGCCGGAGAAAACGTCTCTAGTTGGGTCCGAACTCACCTGCTGATAATGTGTACAGAAGACAGGCAAATAAGGCTCAGTGCCACGTGTACAGTTGAGTGTTCCATTGCCGGTTATGATCACACTGTTACAAGCACAGAGAGAACTCCTCAAACTCTCAGCAAGGCTGTGTTGAATTTCTTTCACAGGCGCGTTGTTCAAACACACTGATAGCACAAAGATCTCAAAGACGGTTCTGATTAATTCAGAGATTATCTACGTTTTTAGTTGATCGTCGACGAAGCTTCAAATTGGTGGGCTCAGTCACGGAAAGAAATCATCAAGTTAATGGAATTTCACGGACTTGTCTCTGGTTGTCCAAACAGCGCACTACGTGTCATAGAGTGCAACAGTGTGAAAGTTTCACTGAGCATGCGTAGCTGAAATCACTGGTCTTGGTTCGATTCGGAATTTTAACTCAGAAGTATAATGTTGTCTAGAACACGTTTCAAACTGTACGCGTCGCTGATAAACTTCTTTCTGTTTCGTCCAGACATGTCGAGAATTTATGAACTTGTGGCCTCGAAATTTTGGCTTCCACGACATCGAGTGATAAAGTGTCGTCTGCCACACAGATTTTGGTGACGTTGGCCTGTATTGCGTGTCAGTTTCCATCTGGTGCTGTTGTAAGTAAGAGCAGAGAAATTTGTATCGGGAGACACGCTGCGTTCGATTAATTTTCCTGGCGAACAGCCGGGCAACCGAGTACACAGCAGTCAGCGCGTGTACGCCATATGCGATCGTTTTCAAGATTCACGTTTACGTTAATTTGACACTTGAGGCGACGGCATTTTACCGAAAGAAACAGGGGTGAATGGGCCAGACTGACAGAATAAGGTTAGGCTTCCGATTATGTTTGATTCCTGACAGGATCTTTCAATTTTAACCTTCAGACCAGTTTCATTTATCGCCTTGGTGGACAAATAAAAATAAATAAATTAAACGATCCACCTCAGGACGAGCAAGTCTAAAAGTGTCGAAACTGAAGTATTTTAAACAGACTCTGTACGTGAGCTCCCAAACGACCACCTACAAGAGTTTTTTTTTTTTCTTTCTTTGGTATGCAAATATGGTGTCAGAATGCACTACCTTACTGAGAAATGCTCGGTGCCTTGGTAGTATGACCGATAAAAACTGATACTGACGCATATTTTGGCGCTCATCTCAGCAAAAGCGGCTCACAGAGGGCTATAATTTTGCACGTGTCCTAATAGTGGCACCATCCTTCTGTCATCGTCAGTGAACAGCCAAGATCGAACAGAGAAGCCGCCACTTGTGCGACACTAAGTCTCCAGGAGCTGGACGTTGTCATTTTGGATTCCTCACAATAGGCCAGAACACTTTACTACTATTTTGATATGGTAACTGTGTACATGTCATCTAAACCAATGCTTCCAGTCAGAATACGAGGCAGTCCAATGACCATTGGAGTCAGGTTAACCATGGTCCATCCTATCGCACGCAGAACTAAGTTCGGTGGTAAATAATATCAGTAACGCCGGGATACAGTACAGTATACATTCGCAAAGTGTTAAACCCAGAATCGTGTTTTTCAGGGTGTTTCGTTATACACTGTTAAACCAAGTGTGCCACCCCCGCTCAGTCATGCAAAGGAGACACTGGGGCACATGAGACGCGCCGCGTACGTCCGGTCGTTCGTCGTGTGGTCGGCTGGCCGGCGGCCGCCCACCGGGCCGGCCAAGGTGCGTGGTACAATGTCAGTACATGTATTGGGAAATTGATTACAAAATAGTGACAGCTTGCCTCAGTATGGATCCGGGCTGAATATTCTTGTCGCAAGCTTTGCGGCGCATGTCCACGACATGTGTTATTAAAATAGAGGATCGTGATTGCCGCGTGCCCCTCCCTGTTGTCCGGCTTCGATCGCGCCGGCGGGCTACTCCGTCCGTCCGTCCGGGTAGAGCCCTCCCAGTTTATGCTCCAGCCCGAAAAATCTACCTCAAACCTGAGGTAGCCTGCGTGCTGTCACTGACTAGCACGTGCTGTGCCGGCACCAGATCAAGCACGTGATTTGCGGGCTGAACTTCAGGCTGAGTAACTTTGCCTGTCAGTGACCGACTGTGACTTCGCAAACAAAACTAAGTGCCTTCAACGTTGCGTGCGTGCGTGCGTGCGTGCGTGCGTGCGTGCGTGCCAGTGCGTCTGTCTGTCTGTCTGTCTGTCTGTCTCTCTCTCTCTCTCTCTCATCAATTTGTGTGTGTGTGTGTGTGTGTGTGTGTGTGTGTGTGTGTGTGTGTGTGTGTGTGTGTGTGCAAGGACTCAAGATGAAAGAAAGGCGTGACGCCTACCTCTTTTTATCATTGAAAAGAAAAAAGTTTCAACTGAAATATTGTTTGCCGGCCTAGCCGCAAAACACTTACCACCACGCAGGTCGCACCTCCTTCCGTGTGGAAACTTTGATCAAGTCTTAGGGTGTGTAATCCTGGCTGTTTCCTTCCTCCTCGTCGCATACCTGGGGTCAGTAATGTGGTTTTTCCTTTTTTTTTCTTTCAGTCTTTGCTTGCGTTACTGATTTTTTTTGTTTCAGTTTTTATTTTCTTTCTTTCTTTCTTTTTTCTTTTTACTCTCTTTTTATTTTCATTTTTAGCTGAAATGTTGGTTTTGTTTTGGTAAATTGTGCAATCTTCAAGTTGTACCATAAACTTGAATACCTATAATTTGTAATATCCATTCAATATCATAGGTGTATTGCCAGAGCAATCTTGATGATACTTGTACTACTCAGTCACTTCCCAAACTGATTTTAGTTGCTTCACTGACTCAGTCAGTCAATGGAGGAAGGATCATTTTAGCGTTTCACTCGATGGTGTGGTGGTCTCCGGCTTTCCATCTACTCAGACTGCTATGAAAACACAGCAAATCGGCGTGGCTTGATGATGGAAAAAAAACTCCTAGTACTGAGTAGACCCCCGTCCTCAGGTCAGCACTCAGCCCGATTAATCCCACTCAAAACTGAGATGCCCTGCGTGCTGTGAGAGCACGTGATTCTTCAGTCGCCGGGCTGAGAGCTGAACTGACTACGGCCACGGTCCTTCCTGCTTCCTACTGCGAGAGAACCACTGGGCCATCGGGGGAAGGAAAACACCTGGCATATGACGTCAGAATCGACAGTGAGGCGGGATTCCCCGTGTTTTCTTTCGCGCAGGCGCAGTTCCCATTTTCCACAGGTTCCGGCGTCCCCGCGCACAAGTTGATTTCGGGCTGTTGTCAGTCCGCCTTTGTAGCGTATTTGCTGATCGATTTTGTGCGTTCAGGTGCACGAATTTTTACCCCAAGATGCCGGCTGTGACGGAGAACGGTAAAACGGATCCAGATGAAGAATCAATGGATCAGTATGATGGCGACAGTGGCCGGAGTTCCGACGACGAAACGGCGTCTGGCTCAGGAATGGAAGGTGAAGAGGAGGAAGATGGTGAGGATGAATCGACGGGTAAGGCGTGCTACATTTTCCAGCTTCTGCTTCCATGTACTCCCGCTATTCATCAGTAGATGTGTCGCAAGAATGCAGTTGAATCAGAAACGAGCACAGTTTGCTGCTAAAGCACCCCTTTTTAGCGCGCCTCATTGTTTATTAGCAGCGTCTCCGGTTACGTTGCTGTAGATCTGTACCCTAGACTAGCTTCACGTGTCTAAAAACGCACATTAGTGTCGGCTGGTTCAAGCGCAGTTTTGGTATTCTCCAAGCGTGAATGAAACTGACATACCAGTGTCCAGTCGAAGGGTGGAGATGGTAGAAAGAACGACCTCCTTTCTTTATCACTTGGCTTTTAGTTCAGCTCCTGATCCCGTGATCACAGGCACTGACTCGGACAGAGGTGGCGGTGTGCAGCAGCCAAGTCCGAGTCACCTCCGTTGGAAGGGATGGGGGGGGGGGGGGGTTGCTAGTAGGGTGTGTCAGTCACTTATGAACAGTATGCAGCAGCTTTTGGGTACGTAAATCTAGTCTGGGGTAGGGATCTACGAAGCTAAGCGGAGACACTACGTTGTTTACAAGGGAGTGAGGGGCTTGTCGATTTCTCACTGCAGTGCTTGTGTTTTGCGTTTTGAAAACTATAGGAAATCATCACGCACAGTCAACAGATTGGTACGTTGTTACACACATGCTGCGTTCGTGTGCGTGTATTCCAGCCCAGGCAATCAGTGTGACACTGGTTGTGGAACTACACCATGCAGTTGATGAGGCCCGTGTCATCAGGGTGGCCTCACAGCAAGATTTCTGCTTACTCCCGTATTACAAAACCATCTACTAGTACCAGATAAACATTACCAGCACCTGTGCTAATAAACAGTGTTTTAAAAAGCATATTTCTTCAAATGTTTACATTTTATTTACCGCAGTTGCCATGATACTTAGGAATAAAACCAACAAACACACACAAAACTGCATCGCTTATTATGACTCTTAACATCAAAGTACAGTGTACTTTCGCTTTCCGGGCATTGTATGACCATTGAATACTCCCCCCCCCCCCCTGTTTGTGTGTGTGCAACATTTTGATGTACACATGTGTGTACATGTGTGTCCAGTGTATGCTATGGTTTTAATTTTGGATGATATTACAGTGTAATATGCAGGTGTGTCCCATTGACAGAAAAAAAAGAGTGGAAGAGGAAAACATGTTTTTTGTTGTTTTGTGTTTGGTTGGTGTGTGGGGTGGGGGGGGGGGGTCCCAACCCTTGAAAGGATGACTGGCTTTATCCCTCAGCTAATATCCATCTGTGGGCATCGTGGTTTACTGCTTATATACTGATTGTGATTTTTTTTTTTTCCTTCATGCAGAGATGGATGAGGAGGAGTGTGAGCGTCGTCGGCTGGAATTCATGGAGGACCTGAGTGAACTCGACAGACAGTTCTCAGAACTCAAAGATTTGTAAGTGCTCATTAGCCTGCCGCTGGTGCAAGGCTAGTATTATATTGTACTTGTAAGCACTACACTTACAGAAGTTGCATGAATTTCCATGTGCAACTGCTCGTTCTGTTTTGCTGAAATTGAAAACAGAAAAGGAGACTGATTGACAAATATATGTAAAAAAAATGTAATGAGAGGGTTTCTGTGTTTTATTTTGACCAGGCTATACCAAAAATATATAAATTGTTTTTCAGTTGGATGGCTTTGAACACGTTTGACACTACTTGTATGTGCAGTCAGACATTCTTTCACAAGTGAACACTTTTCACACATTAGTAGTGAATGCAATCACATACATATCAGTACATAAAAGTAGCTTGTTTACTGTGTCAGGAGCACTGGCCTCTTGTCTTGCAAAGTGTTCAAAAACAGTTTGGTGTGCTGCAGTGGCACAGAAAATTTTGGGTAGTGAATGTCGGTTTGTGAAGATTTGGCTACCTCTCTCAGTGTCTGGCACTTGGAGTGATGGAGTTCTTACTAGACAGGTATTTGATGAAGGAAAGACTCCAGCACTGGACATTCTTAGTTCTGTGCAAAGCCATAACCTCTGTGCAAAGTCATAACTTCACAGTTGATCTTTTTCAGGATGTTCCGTGAGCGTGCAGAGCAGATAGAGTTGAAGCTGGAGGAGGTGAAAGCAGGGACAGCCCCAGAGTATCTGCAACCACTGAAGACATTAGAAACCAACAAAAAACACCGCTTGGAAGTGGCTGGTTAGATATGCCACCTTGTCTTGTTAGATTTAAAATCTGAAAACCCACCTCTTCACAAGTTCACTGCCCCTAACCAGTAGCTGTTGCCACATCATCATCTTGCTGGTCTTGTGTGTGTGTGTGTGTGTGCGCTGGGGGAAGCGGAGGCCATGTATGATGCTGCACATTATGTGTTTGTAGTTAAATGTATGTGTGGAAGAATGTTGCATGTGCTTCTGTGTGAGTGTGTGCGTGTTGACTGTAAGGTGCCCTGAGCTCCTGCGGGAGGGAGGGCGTCCCTTAAATACCCATTATTATTACATGTATTATTTGTTTTGCTAATTTTTCCAAGCTTTGTGTTGCATGACCATTTCATGCGTTTGTCATGTCTCACCTATGATTACCAGCACATCTTTAATGATGATCAGATCTGAATTTTGTTCATGCATATCAAACTTTATGTTGTGTTGCTCCACAGTAATCCCAGAAAAATAAAACCTCTTAGCCTTAACCGGTGTTTGACTTTGAGGACACCAGTGACATTTTCTGTCTCTGTTTATTCTTTCCAGAGATCCTTCGTGAATACAGGATAAAAGCTATCAAAAATAAATTTGAAAGTGAGGAGCTGGCAGCATATCAAAACATGGAGGTAAGTCCTACTACCTGCATGCAGTCAAAGCCACTACACATAACTGTACATGTAGTTAATGTCTTGTGTACAGGTTTGTAAATGATTTGCATTATACTTGAAGTGTTGCCTTGTTTGTTGTGCAGAGTGAGAAAATCCTTCTGTTTGATCAGCTGAAGCAGGAGCTAGAGGATAAGATCCGCAGGCTTGAAGAGGATAGAAATAACATCGACATATCTTCAGGTAAACTGATTGTCTTTGGCTGGATTTCTTACTGTGTAGCTGCATCTGCAGCTAATAATGCAGTTAAACAGCTGCACTGTGCATTACAGAGATGGCTTCTTCATTTCTTTACCAGAAAAAAAGTGTTCCCTATTTTAAGTGTGTAAGCTGATAAAGAGAAAATCTGTATTGCAGATCTATACGAGTCCCAGAGCCAGAAAAGGAGAAAGAAGCACGATCCATTCAACTCAGATCGACGGAAAAAGCCGGTCACTGTGTCTGATATCCTTGCGGGAAATATGTGTATACATGTATATATATATATATATATATATATATATATATATATATGGCTTTTGTCAGTGTGTTGCCCGATAGTATTTTCTTGACATGAGACATGAATGCGCTTATATAATCCACATTGCTGTTTGAGCCTTTCTTGTTGACATGATATGCAAAAATTTTATAGATTTTTCTACCATTCATGAAAATGCACGGGTGTCATGGAGTATGGCGTACCATTGGTGCTGAATTCAGTATTGCCTGAGCAAAGTTCCCTGCAGTATCTCGAGAACAAGTTCTAGTTCAGCTAATTTTGAGACCAGCATTGAGGGGAAAAAAAGCAACACATTTAGGTTTCGCCCCCTGAAAAATGGCATGGTGCATTCACTTTCTTGTCTTCCTCTCAAGTTTAATTTTTGGCATCTCTCCCAAACCACTAATTTGGTTTTGGAGGAGTTTGGTTGAAGTTTGCTGAACAGTTCACATGTGATATTGCCAGATGTTGGAGCATGCTTAAGTAAGCAGCCCTCCTGTTTGTGCCTCCTTAGTGAACATCTTGACTGCTGTGATCATGTTCCTTAACTATGCACGTCCATACATTGTTTACATGCTTGCAGAAGCCGAAGTGATTGAGGATTGGACAGCCATCAAGAAGGTATGGAACACCTTTGTTGTACTTGTAGCAATTACATGTACTTATGATGCTGTAAAGTGTAATATGTATACAACTTATCTTGCTTGTCGGGGGTGGACTCTCCCCAGCAGCAAATTTCATGATTGGTGGGCAACTCCTTCCTCGGGAGAAGTAGCTAGAAATTCTCTACAGGGACTTTATTTCATCATCTGATAGTTGTGTCATTTTTGATTGAAGATTTTATACCTTGTGGTTCCATTGAGTGGTCGTGGAATTGTAGTATTCATGAAATATTACGCTTCAATAAGTTAAAGAACTGTCTATTTCAATTTGATTTTCACATATGTGCAGGCCCTTAAACAACAGTTCCAGCGACGGAAAGTTGAATGTAAGTAAATGATGTCCTTTGTACTGGTACTAAGTATTTAACAGTTTGGTAAGTGTCTGCAGCGTTTTGCTGTTGGCAAGGACATTGAGACCTTTTCAAGAAAAACATCAAAAGGTTGTATATCAGACACGATTAAACTAAACAAAAATTGTTCAGACCATTCTTGGCTCACCTGGGTTAGCAAGGGTCAGGTAGGTTCTTACAGTACATACATGTACTCGTGAAGTTAGAGTAATGATGTTGATCTCTATAGTGCCAGATCCTTCTTATATACAAAACCAAAACCATGCAACATTTGTTGTAACACAGTATTAGTATGATGCTGTCATGGCATGGTAACTGATGTGCCAAAAGCAATCTCTTTTCTGCGAAAGCACCAGGGGAGTTAACTGCATCACATTTGTGTTGTGTATCGCCTATTGGCCTTTTATTTTCTGTGCAGTATGACGCTAGGCCTCATCCTCTGCTCTGGGTTCCTGTGGAGGCAGCAAGTCTACAATCTAGGCATTAACATCAAACCCATCAGTCGAGGAATGGTTGCGCTGGCCTGCAGAGACCAAAAATCAGTTTGGACAATCAAAAATTCAGTTGCCACACTGACAGCACTTCTGGCCTGCAGACTGTTTCAAGGATAAAATGCTGAGTGCGAATGCTGCAATACTTATGCATTGGCATCCGGGTGGCCGGGTCATCACTTTCCCATCAGAACTTGGCATTCCAAGGAAACGTTTTGTTTAATTAGAACAGTCTGTGCATCACAGAAAGACAGTACCATTGATGTAGCTGAATTCATCAGGGTAGACATTTTAACAGTGTTTTAAGACTTTATTTTTATTTGAATTATGTAAACTGAAGTCAGTTTAACACTAATTCAGTGTTTATTTAATGTAGGTGTAACTTGGAAAGAACACGTTAACTTTTGTTGTATGCTTGTGCCACAAATTGCCCTTTTTTATTTTTGTTTTTTATGTGTTTTCTATTCTCGGCAGGGGTCATTTTTAGGTGATATTACCTATGCATGGCAGAGTCAGCGTTTAAAAAAAGAGATTTCAATAAATTTGTGAAGTGCCATCTTCAGTGTAAAAGACACATTCTAGGAAATAACTGCTATCAGCTTTTATCAGCTGGCCTTGTGCATTTTTTTTTTCTTTTCCAAATTATACTTTATAAATGCATGCAAAGTACATGTACTTGTGTTGCTTGGCCACGGTTAGGAACAAAATTTAGACTCACACTGTACAAATAGCAGGACATGACTTGTTGAATTGACCTGAATGATTTTGTGGTCTGATTTTAGTGATTAAGCGTTTTGCACTTGTTTTCAGTTTGGAAGGGTTCAGTGTGTTTATGGGAGAAAGGGGAGAGAGAAAGAGTTTGTGTGTGTGTGTGAGTGTGTGTGTGTGTGTGTGTGTGTGTGTGTGTGTGTGTGTGTGTGTGAAAGAGAGTGAGTGGGATTCCCAAACATGTACAGTATGTGAAGTGAAACTGCCATGGGCATTGTAAATAGTGTACATGTATCATTTGTTTTTGTGTGTGTAAATACATGCAGTGTTCAGATTGAGGTAGAGACATTTTGGTCCTACATTTGAATCTCTGTTCTAATACGTTACAGGACTGAAAAAGATTACAAAAGCTCAAAACCCATGTGGTATTTGCGTCATATGACTATCTCAAGAATGTTTTTGACGTATCTGGCTCTTTCTTTTGTCCTGAAACCCTTATTATCGCAAATAAGCATTTTGGCCCATCTGTTTTAAGCAAGGTGGTAACAAACAGTCCGCTGTTTGAACACAGGAATTTTTAAGTTACTTGGGTCTGATCAGCGAGTAATTTTGACGTTCTGATGGAGGAACACATTTGCCGAAATATTAAAGACATGAAGGGCGGTTGTTTTTTTGGGTTTTGTTTTTTTTTAATGATTCTCTGATCAGTAAATCATTTCAGCCCCATATTTGATGCAAAAAGTACACCTTTTTTTTCCACCCTCAGGTGTAGACTGTACATCTTGTTTTGTCACAGTTTCCCATTCCTTTAGTTTTTATGTGTGGAGATTTTGAAAGGAACAAAGTGCCATCATTTCCAAATTATTTGGTATTCCATGCAAGGGGTGTAAGTGCACAACCACTCTGCCACTGTGTTCAAAGTAGCCCATTTCATCTCAGCATTATGACGGCAACCATAAGATTTCTAGTGTGTTTTGACAAATGTTACCCGTGTTGTTCTGTCTCATGTTGAATGTGACTACTCTGCACTGCAAAAACCTAAGAGAAGTGTTTAAACTGCCATGCAAAATAAATTTGTACACAGTTTCAGCAAAGCAGAAGTGTTTGTTTCATTGTGCGTGCATGTTTCAAGTTTTTCCGTGCACTCACATTGGATTTCATGATATGGTCAGCTACAGGTATTGTAAAGTCAGTGAATGAAATACATAACAGGAACCAGGCTGGCGAATTTTCAGTCATTTGGCATTGTTCAGCCAAATTTCCTATCATTTCAACCAAAAAAGCTGTAAGTTTCACTCAAAGAAAATGAAAGAGGAAAAAGGTTGCACACACTGTCATGTGTCATGATACATCTAATGTCATATGAGACAGTCTAACTTTATTTTTGATGACCTGCATGTCACTTCCAAGGCAGTATTTTTCGTTTGGGTGCTAGGAGAGGCTAGTTCAGAGATCAAATTTTAGGCATTCCGTAGGCTACGAAATGCCTTTATAAATGCTAAAATCTGATCTCTGAAATGGGGCATTGCCCCTGTGTTCCCCCAGCAGGGCACTGCCCCTGCACCCCAGCCTAGGTTTCAGTCTTTTTCCCTCTGCAATTCCCCAGCCTGAGGAACATAAAAGACAGCCAAGCATATTTTCATAGCTTTCACTCAAATATTTTATACAGCTCATCTACATGCAATAGATCCTGTAAAAAGAATGTACAAAACGCCAACATCGGTCTGTCTACCACACCTGTTTGCATACATCCTGAAGAATCGGCACAATCATACATCTCGCATCCAAACTTTCTCGAGTATAAATCCTACTTCAATGTAACAGAAAGTAAACACACTTATGTGGCAGTCAAAACTTCAAAAGGCTTACTGATGCAAAAAAATCAACAAATTTTCCTTGCTGAGAGTTCAGAAATATTTGAGATTTGTACTCTTGTTTGGTAAAATTGTTCAAAATGTGTCACAGCTATGCAAAACTGTTGGTACTTCTTTTCCAGGATGTCATCCAATGTCGTCTTCAACACAAGAATTTGGACAACAGCACAGTCACATCTTTGCCTTTTCACCCTTGTCAATTGGGTCAAAGCCGTCTTTCTCTATTTTTTCCTTGTACTTGAGGTACTCTCGTCTCCGATCAAAATATTTGACCTGAAAAGCAAACACAGCGGTTACCTTAAATGTTCAAGGCATACGAAAGAGTCCAGGCAGACTACATCACGAAAGAAGTACCAGCTGTCTTTAACAAAGACAATGAAAGTGGTAATCTGATATTTCCTTTGTGACAGTGATGCTGAAACCGGAAAATGAAGGGACGTTGTCTTCAATCTAAGCCATTTAACCTTAAAGCAACAAAGAGCTTCGCAAGAGCAAAATGCAATGGTGAAGCCATACTGATAAAGCCTGCGAAACTACTGACAACTGTGGTTTTTCTGTCAGGCTGACTAATGAAATACATTTTAAGGGGTAGGCGGGTCTGCATTTACCAAGGGTGACTGTACCCACACCTACTAAGTCTGTTCATATGCTGAACATTTCTTTTACCATTGTACAAAGATATCACGTATCTGGAACCGTGTTGAATGTATATGCTCTGAGAAATGTCAACAAACAATCTGAATCTCTGTTGATCAAGCTTTACTTGGGTACAAAAATAACACTTTAGAAGCGACAGAAACCTTGTATATTAATCATGTACTTTTAGTTGCTAAAATGTGCATAAGTAAGTTCAAGTACGGCACACCGGTAGATATTGTCTGCATGCTTGAATCAGAGCTACACCTAAGAAGTCTGTATTGTTAAATTGCTCTCTCTCTCTCTCTCTCTCATATACACTCATACACACTCTCACACACACCAGACACTCTCACACACACCAGGCACTCTCATATACTCCACACACACGTGCACACACACACACACACACACACACACACAAAAAAAAAAAAAGAAGAAGAAAAAAAAAAGTCTGTTCAGAGAATCATGGCACTGGTAAATTCCATTCAACACAATGTCACACACTCAATACACTACTTTATCCATTAGGTGTTGACAGTGGGGTCCTACTAATTACCGAAAACAACCGAAAACAACTCTTAATACACGTAGAACGCAGTTAAAACATAGAAATAACAACACACAAACATGATTAAAGGTGAAACAGAGGCGTTAAACTAGTTTAAAGGAAAAAAGTACTTATTCACTCCAAGAGAACAGGACGAAATGAACGTGTCTCCCAAGGGAAGCAACTCTGGTCCGGACTGGTTATTTTCTGCAATATCACCTTTTTTTTTTCCTTTTAGCTTTTTTAAGGTCACTTTTTTCACCTTTAATCATGTTTGTGTGTTGTTATTTTGTTATTTCTATGTTTGAACCGTGTTCTATCCATATTAAGAGTTGTTTTCGGTCGTTTCGTTGTTTTCGGTAATTAGTAGGACCGTTGACAGTGCGGTAGTTGCGATATATACATGCTTTACCAAACAATCAAAAACGTTTGCAAGTGTTAATGAAATGCACAGTAATTAAAATAAGCTTCTTACCCATTGCTTTACACAGCTGTTTTCAAAGTCGGCACGCAGTTTGCTGCACTTGCTCTGATCCTCGCCGTTGTCAGCCAAGCACTGCCAGTAACTGTCACGCGCCGACCAGCACTTTTTACGCTCCTCCGACTTGGGGAAGGACATCGTGATGATCTGTCGTCTGAACAGAAAGGGTTAACAGTGAGATTACAGAAAGAGCATAATTAGTGCAGCTCAGAGCTGATCCATAACCCAGAGACCATACACATAGCACTGTATCTATGGCTGGCTTCAGCGTTGTTTTGTAACCAAACGTTAGACCGTCGATCGAATGGTCGGTTTCGTTTCAAATGCATTCAGTGGGCTTAGTTATCGTTGTGACAAATAAGTCAGTAACCTGGTTCTTACAGAGAGGGCCAGTTCAAACGACGTACATGATTTGCCCTTCGGGGTTACTTACCAAACACAACCCATGTGTATTCTTATATGGTTTACTTTCTCAAACCGTTCACTTCACATTGTCGGTCTGAGCTAAGGAACTGGATAGTGGATATGGATAAGTGATTGTTGTTTTCCCCGTCATAATGCAGTTCAGCACTCAGCCCGTCGAGGATTCACGTGTTCTCAGATTGTGGGGCTCGGAGGGTACCTCAGTTTTGAGTTGAATTAATCAGACCAGGGACTTACATGTAAGCCCCTGATCAGACTGAGTTCTGACCTGAATGGACACACACCCGCATTGCATCAGTCCCGGCATCCCGGCCAACGACAAGCGGCCAGACTTCATCAGTGTTCCTTATTACCACTGATACTATGCGCGTCATTTAGGCAGTGATTTCAAAGTATGACACAGATTTTGAGGCTGTACGTCACTGATTCTACAAAAATTAATGACTCTGAATTTGACAGATCGAGAGAGTCAAACTGAGTGACACTCAGGCACTGAACTGACTTGAGTTCATTGAACAGAGACTGACATACATAACATGTTATGCCGGTATGTCTCTGGTTTGGAAGAGGCTGTAAGGAAAACTGCCGGCATTGTTATCAGTATCACTGTGACCGTGACTAATGAGAAGAAGCCTTCAGTTTTAGATGGCCGGAGAGCCGCGGGTTATGACTCAGTACTAGTAATAGTGCCCCGTCGCAACAGCTTCAAATAAGAAGGAAGCTAGCTGTCTGTTGTTTTTCATGTCTTTTGTCATCCAGATGATCAACCGAGACGGTGTTTTAGTCATGCACATAATTATTACTGAGTAATCTCATATCATTAACAATCATCGTATCCACCAAAGTGATGGGCAGTGACTGATATTGATAATGAGCAAGGTTAATGAAGGTGTTAACTCCAAAACTGGTTTTGATTTCAAATAGTCGGAGGCGAGGGGTGGGGTGGGGGATTATCATTACCGTTATTTAAATTAAGGTACGACGGTTCCCATAGATTCAAAATCTGGTTTCACCTTTATTGCGCATAGTGTACTTTCGATTCCTTTCCGGCAGTTTGGAGATGGCGTTCTATTTGAGAACTACCGGAAGTGATTTTGTGCTTGAAACGGAAATCAATCCGCTAAAAATCAAAATAGTTCAGGACTGAAGCCCTCGGATTCAGAGGTTTGGGGCGTTTATCTTGACAAAACTATTTTTGTTTCTTATTACCCGGTCTGATGCTAACCTTTAGAAGTGGACATAATCACCTCGGTCTTGTTTTGTTCAACAGGAAGTTGAGAACTACATGCGAATGAATGCGCTTAGATCGCTGAGACAACATGGGGCATACGAGCCCAAACGACAGACTCATCTAAGCTTGTCTCCCGATGTTTCCAACTGTATGTGTCCTCGATCTGTGTGATGTTTTTCTTTAGCGTAAACGATTAACTCCGGTGACAATGGCTGAGTGTGATAGTGGGCAGCGTTCTTTATCGCCATGCCGAGGCGCCCAGGAACACGACGATGCGTTCTCCGTGATAACCTCAACAGAAACCTCGCAACCTGTGGATCACGCCTCAGAGGACAGGGAGGCATTGGACAGTGTAATCAAACACAAGAAACACCAAAACGGTTTAGTGACTCATCTATTGAAAACCACTGACGATGCAGACAATGGAGAGAGTGCCGATTCTGGCCATGGTAGCAGCTGCCAAGACTGTGAGTGTGTATCAACGTTGTCCCAACTTGCAATCGAGTCTGAGATGACGCAGCTATCGCTTTCTGACGATTTGTCCGCTGATGCAGCTGTATGTCAGCATGCTTCTGGAGCAACAGAACTGTGTGACGGGGAACCAGTCGAGGAAAACGTGGAGGGCATCCAATACGTTGTGTATGAATCAGAGGAGCAGATGCCAGACATAATCAGACTCATTACCAAAGACTTGTCAGAACCATATTCCATATACACTTACAGATATTTTATACATAACTGGCCCAAACTTTGTTTTTTGGTGAGTGATAACCATAGTAGTTTGTGTGTGTGGTGGTGTTGTTGGGGGGGGGGGAGGGGCTGAAGACAGCTGGTCTGTTACTATTACCAAATTTATGTATCCAGGTGTTTTAACATGTACTGACAACTTAACATGGACATTGTGTATCAGAGAGTAGTCTTTTTTTAAAAATCACTTCACATAAATACTTCCAAGTTTTCTTTGTTGCAACAACCCTGCTTGTAGACTTAAATACAGTATCATGGTTGGCAAGGACACACCCACTAAGCTGTATTGTTTTGTATTGCAGTGGGTAATTCATCCTAAACTCCAGTCTCTCTCTTTTTTTGTTTTCTCGATCCGTGTCATAATGATCCTAAGTGAAATTTAAGAGAGTGAGTTTTGGCAGTGACTGATGAGGGCAAGATGGACGAGAGAGTGGCAGAGAGAACATAAATGTTGACCACTGAGTGTACTATGTTTCAGGCTATGGATGGTGATCAGTGTGTGGGTGCCATTGTGTGTAAGCTGGATATGCACAAGAAGATGGTGCGACGTGGATACATTGCTATGCTGGCTGTGGATGCAAACTACAGGAGGAAAAAAATTGGTGAGCATATAAAATGTACATCACTACATGGCAGAGGTGCTTTAAAACTAATCTTTATGTCTGATTTGTACATGTATGTATTTGATACTATAGCCTCCCATCCAGTTACACAGCTGTTGTCATTTGTCTGCACAGCTGTTTGAGTGTTTCTTTGCATTCTGTGAAGCTATCATCTGTCGCTGTATTGCACTTGCTGAATAGGAGTTGGAGGCTTTGTTTAGAATAAAGTGCAGAAGTTCAGTTTGTCATGTGTGAATTTAGCACTTTTGGATTGCGTATTGAAGCAAAAAATGTGAAATTTGATGAGACTCAAATTGTGGTCAGGACAAATACCTGAGCTAAAGTTGTTTTTACACTGTATGTTCAGGGTCAAGCTTGGTGACAAAGGCTATCCGTGCGATGATTGCTGATGACTGTGATGAGGTAAGTGAAGATTTGCAATAGTAGTACAGGGATGGATTTACTCAAAAATGCCAATGAGACATTGTCTCCTTGACCAGTCATTTTTATGAGACATTTTCATTTTCTATGAGACAATCGAGTTCACCCCCATCACGCTGTCACATGTCTGTGCCGAGAGCCTGTTCCTAAGTGGAGTGACATTCAGGTTCTGAACGGAAAAGGACGTCTGGATCGCAGAACTGAGAAAATAACACGCCAATATTTTTTGCAACTCTTTCGAGCGAGAGTTCCTGGCAGCGCGCGTGGCGAGCAGGATAAGTAAGCCTCATTGCTAATATTAGATTAGGGTAGGCCTAACAGACTCTATGACTGACACGGACAGTGCATCTCTGCTTCGCGTTGTCAAGTGCGCTTGTGATGTCAAGTTCGTGCGACATATGACGCATTTTGCGAAATTTCTATGCGACATTTTATCAAAATATGACATAGTCGCACGGCGCGCGAGAAAATTGATCCCTGGTACTAATAACTCATATGCTACTGTGTGCAGTAATATTGCAGGGCTTCAGAGCTGCTCCAGACATTGGTAATGGACTTATATATATTCTATAATGCAGTTTAGGGATGGTAATGATATCCTCCTCTACAGAAAAAAGGTTGCCAACCTGGCCAAAATAAAATGTTGTTTGTCATTTGGAGAGATCATCTGGCTGATGTTGTGACTTGAGTTATATGTCAGTTGATTTACTTTGGTTCATACAGTTCAGTGTTTTACTCAGTGTTTCTGCTTGGCATGTTTCAGGTTGTCCTGGAGACAGAAATCACCAACAAGGCAGCGCTGCGCCTGTATGAAAATCTGGGTTTCATTCGCGACAAGCGTCTGTTTCGATACTACTTGAACGGAGTGGATGCTCTTAGGTTGAAGTTGTGGTTGAGATAGACCAGAGATTGTGGAAGACAAGCTACAGCCAGCTCAGCATCTGTGTCCCAATGCCTGCCAAATCTGCCCATGAATTCTTTTGACTATCATGTTCTGTTTGACTGCCAGCAAGATTGAAACTGCAGCGCTACTGTCTTGGACTGTCTCTCTCTCTCTCTCTCTTTTTTTTCTTTTTTCAGTTTCCTCTAGTGCTTGGGTAGCAGTAGTGATTTGACTTGAGTTTTACTTTTAGTGTTCTCTTTTACCACCATTTGCTTTTCAGTTAAAGTTTTCAGCTAAGATAGCCAAGGCTTTCTGTCTTTCCTGTTTCCTTGAATAGCAAGTGTGAGGTTGAAGCGATGAATGTTCAAAGGGAAATGCCACATTTGTATTACGGTTTGGATTCAGTTGAACAGCCGAGGCGTGCAGTGAAAAGGTGAGGATGAGCAGCAGCGCAGTGCTATTTGCACTGGCACTGAATGCTGCCCTGTCCTGGTGGCTTGTGGATTGGGACTGTTAGTGAGTAACTTGTTCACCCTAGTCGAAGGCAAATAATGATTTTGAAAAATCTAGCCAGACAATCTACCTGCACTAAACAGTCTTCAGCTGTACTGTTCAAATATCTAGGATAGTCATCGCTGTGACCCCATAAAATGCCTACTGCACTCATTGTGTGAACTTGTGCCATTTCCCCTTTATAGGAAGTGAAACTTTAACAGCCTTACATAGCCCATGCTTTATTTGCTGACATGACTGTGCCGCTAGTGTTGCAGTACACGTCACTCAAGGACTAGGGCTGTCTGCAGTGACGTCCGTGGCGAAGACATTTATGACATCAGTCACATGGTTTCCAGCAGTGTTAAGGTTAATTGAATGGGATCACTGAGATTAGTGAGAACACTATCGTGTTCTGTTGGTATGGCTGTAATTGGAAATCGTAGGCAACAGCTTGGCAGAGTACTGGTCACATGCAGTGAAGCTGGCCTATTGTAAAGAGTGTTGGTGGTCAGGGTTTTGGTTTCATCTCCAGATGTACTTGGAGAGGGATCTTTGAATAGCACTGTTAGCAGAGAAATCGGGGATGGGGTAAACTAAAACTAAAAGAGACTTAGGGTACACTATAATAACTGTGTATTAGTGCTCACGAGTACTGGTCGCCTTCAGAATAGCGTTGTCTTTGTAATCTGCGAAATAGGACTATGAAGTATGATGAAGATGGTTTTTATTCCAAAATTTGCTTTACATAAGGTCACTGGGGGGAACTTTTGTCTTCAAAATCTAAAGCCTTAACCACATTATAGTTGTTTCCACAGTGTACAGAACATGTAATGAAGCTAACCTATTCTTTTGGGATTTGGAGTGGATGGGGAGGGCCAAATTCTGCAGGATTGTTTCCTACATCAGCTATTACCTTGTTTACTGCCTTTGGTACAGACACTTCAGAAATATCAAAGGTTGCATTCCTTATACAATAATTAGCACCTGACCACTTTTCATTGTCAGTCTCAGAATCAAAAGCAGTGTTCACTTCCACCATTCAGACTAATCAGAGTGAAAACAGATCTTTATACTGTGCAAACTTGTACATTCAAGAGCAGAATGACCCTACAACTGCACAAGGTCCAACTAGTTACTTTGTAGATAGCTGTGGGAATGAACTGCACAGATGGGAGGTTGTTTTTAGTGTTGGTTACTTGTGCCAAATCAATGATCAGTTCTTCTTCTGTTGCATTTACTGTGCAAACTGGTCAGTTTGATTGCTGTCACACACCATCTCACAGGCACATGCAGTCTTCTTCTTGGTGTTGTGTGTTCTTAGGCGGCCTGTGGAACCGCAGTGGCCATGCGGTTTCTTGTCAGCAGCTGCTTTTTAGTCTATTCAAGGCATTATAAAAGCCAGTGAAGTTCACGTCTTTGCTTTGTAAAATTAAGTCAGTGAAAAGTGAGGCATACAACTTACAAGCAAAACTTTTGAAGTTCAAGCTAAAACCAAGGAGTTACCCTGTAATCTGCAGTTTCACTCTAGATTTGTCCATCAATGGATGTCCGCTGTTGTGAAAGAGCTGTAGCGTCATGCGGTGATAAAGTCCGATAAACTTTATTACGTATTGTTGTGGTCATTATTTCTTTCTTATTTAGAGAGGTAACACTGGCTGTGTTGTGTTGCTTTTCACTGGGAAGTGAAAACCTGGTAGGAGGCGGTTCATGAATTGGAGATACAGTTGTAACTGTAATTTTTCCAGTCAGAAACATGGTACAGTGTACAGAAATCCCTGCATTACAATGAAGTCCTGTCACGGTGGCCAGTTATGAAGATTGAACAGATAGGGCCCGTCTGGCAAATCGCATTTCTTTACAAAAAATTTCCGTTTGCTTCCATGTCAGAAGCATGCATACAGGCAATACAAGTACGTCTGTATTTGTACAATACACACACACACACACACACACACACACACACACACACACACACACAGCATTGATAATTTGCAAGTAGTGAAATGAGTGGTGTATCAGTTTGAGTAGTCCTGAGATCCAGTGACATTTGTCTCTGGAGGTATGGTTTGGTTTGTAGCTGTTTCTGAGAGTCTGAGATTGGCTCGCAATACCACTTTTGTAGAGGACATTGTGCAGGCACAGGCATCGCACGATGGAGTGTGGACTTCATTACCAGGCATAAATTATTTGTAACTGTTGTGTGATGAGCAGAATAAATACCAATATTTCCTTTTTACTTACTGTTGTTGTGTAACAAGTTTGTGTTCATTCATTATTTCTGTTCTTTTTACATAAATCATTGTGAGTTCAAAGCCCGGCTGGGGTCAAATATTTGTGCTGGACATTTTCTTGTTTCCCTGTCTTGGATGTCGTCCATGTGTGGTGGATTAAGACGTCAAATTGTGAAACACACACCCCACCTTTACAAATTACATATATAATGATACCAAAAACTCAGTCATAATATTTGAATTGGCAGTGTGGCAAACAGCATGCCAAGGACTTTGTGTGGGGAGGACCATAATCTTCGATCATGCACCAGTGACAATATGCAATAACACCACTTACAATGAACAGACCAAGTGTAAGAACACAGTGAATGCTCATTTGAAATGCATGCAAAACAACCACCAATCATTATATACATGTAGTTCTCTACTCATTTTTTTTTTTTTTTTTTTTTTGCACCCGTTCTTGAATGTGAATGGTAAGTTACGGAAGGGTAATTAAACGATCAATTCCACTGCGTGCGCTTGACAATACACTGACACTAAATATATAATCATTCAGATGATGAAATTGTCCACGAAACATTCACCATTGCAGAAATTCATGATTATGATTTTAATAGGAGCAGTGGATACAGCCACATGTATCCACCAAAGGTTATGGTACTCCTACGGCTGCCACTGATCATCTTTGCATCCACCGTGTTATTTTCGGAAGACACCCAGGGCTAAAAGAACATATGCGCCACCGTGGACACTGTTGACCTCACAGGTTATGTTCCGAGTGCGCATGTGTAACCAAGCCTAGCCTAGGCTTCCGGTGAGAGAAGGAATGAGAAAGTTGGCTCGGTGCTCGACATTTTCGCAGGGCTGTTGCTGTTGAGGGGGACGAGTCAGTCAAAATTGGGAAGAGTATGTCCAAGGTTCGCCGGGCAACGCATGCAGGCACCTGGTACACAGATGTCCGTAAGTGAGCTTCAAAACATACGAAAGAAAACTGCCTTCTCTAGCGGATTTGAGAGAATCATAAAAGCCTAGCGAACAAAGGCCCGTCAGGTAGTCAGCTGGGAGAGAAAAGTAAACAGACACCTGCCTTTGCCTTCTGAAAGGCTTTTTTTTTTTTTTTTTTGACGCTGTACCGCGACTGTACATGCCACCTTCGCGAAAAGCAGCCTTCCTTGGTCGTTCCGTTTTTGCTTTAGATTTTGGACGTTTTATTGTGCATGCACCTGCAAATCGGATATTTTTAGACATCTCGCGACGGGTCGTGCGGTCCCGGCCTGGCATACGTCATTTTGACAGCTCTTCCAGAGCTGTGCGACCGTAGCCACCGCCCAAGTTCTCAGAGGCACAACGAAGACAATGAGATTCAAAACAGCCGGTTTATTTTTACATATATTTATGATTCCCCCAACATAAAGTGATAAATGCAAGTCAGTTAATTACAAATCAAATTACAGTATATTTTGTGGTTTGTATGACTGTGAATAGCCTTCATCCTGAAGCCTGAAAAGTAATAAGTGATATGATGATTATGCAGGAAGATATGTCTACATATACAGTAATTTACGTCACACCTAAGTGTCTTTACTTCACACTTTTCAGGAGAGGAGCTAAGCGGCCAGCTTGATGGCTGGCTGGCTAAGGCCAAGGACACACAGAAACCAGCTCGGGCCATTATTGCTCCGTAAGTCAATTTAATGCAGGCTGGGGAATTTTCATTCATTTGGCAGTTCAGCGTTGAGTTGTATTTATTAGCCCTATATGACTTTCAGTAGACTTTCAGTAATCTTTCAGTAGACTGCAAGCATGACATGTTACTAGTGTTGCACTGTTTCACAGTATTCTCACAGACCGATATTGTTCATACACATAACAAAGTGTTGTAGAATATTGGTAGCCTTGCTGATGTTGGTTGGGCGAACTGTCAGTGTCAGAATTTACCTGTGTTTGCAGGCATGCCGGGTACTACTACTGTGGAGCATGTGGTGCACACGCTTATCGGCAGGTCGACCCTTCCTCTGTGTGAGTTAGCAAGCTGTTTAGTGCTTTGCAGTGGTAATGTGGAGTTGGAATTGTGGTGCCTTCCAGTAAAAGGGTCACAAAGTTATGCAACAGATTTCTGGTACATGCTGATTTAAATCTGTGCAAGTGTTGCACACAGTTTTCCTAAGTGATGTAGGACTGTAGCATTTGTACAATGTTACTGGCTGTATTAATGTTACAGAATTGGTTAATTTAGCTTGTATTGAATTTGGCGGAGAATGTGCTGTTGTGAAAGATTATTGATTAATAATATATCTGTGATATATCCTATGGCTGCCATAGTCTTTGCATCCACCATGTTATTTTCGGATACACTGTGGCTTGTAGCCAATATAGGGCAAGGCGGACTTGTCCAGTGGCATACAAAGCACACATCTCCTAGATCTAGGGAGCACTCTCAGCTTTACTTACTTCCCCTATTTTCAATTTGACTTGATTGAGCGCATGTTTTCGGCTTAAGCGACGCCATTGTTCCTATTCTCTCTCTCTCTCTCTATATATGTGTGCAATCATGTGTTTCAGAAAACGTGTTTTCATCTTGGGGCCTTCTCACCATGTGCGGATGTCTGGCTGTGCTCTGTCGGCCACAGAGACCTATCAGACTCCTCTTTATGATCTCGTAATAGACAAAGACAGTAAGTAATGCTGCTTTTTTATCTTTTTTTTTTGCATATATATATGTCATGCATCATTCTATAAAGTAAGAAAAAAGTAAATAATGCTTTTTTCATGTTTATCATGTCGCCGTTAATTATGTATGCTGTAGATCATGGGTGTCTGTACACCCATGCTGTACTATAGGATCCACCCATGCCATATGTTGTTGCATTAACACATCCGTACTTCATGCTTTGTATTGCAAATCCAGATTCTTGCCACATGTTTTGCGTGTTGGCTCAGGCATGCTTTTGCGTAGCACTTTGTAAATATCTAACCTTGCTTTTCATTTCTCTGTTTACCAGAAAAAAACACAAGCCTTGATAGGTCAGTTTATAAATAAGGCAGGTCTGTTCTACACAGAGCTGGGCTTTTTAAGTCTACTGTATAAGGATAGCTGCGCATTGTACTAAAGTCCAAGCATATATGCTTGTGTCTAATTGTTAATTACTGCTTGACTGTGTTTTTTTCTTGTGTGTCAGTTTATGAAAAACTCTATGCAACTGGTGCTTTCGACACAATGTCCATCAGCACAGACGAAGGGGAACACAGCATCGAAATGCACCTGCCTTACGTTGCAAAAGTTATGGAAAGGTAGGGGTTTGTCAAAATGTCCTTGTAATTCGTCATTGAGTTTACCTGTAAAAACTGTTTCTCTGGACGTGGACGACAGATTTACTTGCAGGCACAAATACATTGATGTGATAGGATTTTAAAAACATTTCTGTGTCCCAATGGTTTCATGAGATCTCAGGATTTACTATGGCAGATTATGAAGGGAAACTCCTTGCCAAAAAAAAAAAATAAAAATAAATAAAAAAAATAAAATTTGAAAAAGAGTAGATATATATAACTGAGAATATTTTTTGGTCCATTTTACCAGGTGGCTTCAGCATTATTCAGGTCTGATTCTAATCATGTTGCGTAACACTTGACATGTGCAGCCGCAGAAACCAGTTTACCATCGTTCCCATCTTGGTCGGCTCCCTCTCACCAGAGAAGGAGCAGCAGTATGGCGCCATCCTCAGCAGCTATTTGGCCAACCCAGAGAAC
Organism: Batillaria attramentaria; assembly: GCA_018292915.2. NCBI lineage: Eukaryota > Metazoa > Mollusca > Gastropoda > Batillariidae > Batillaria > Batillaria attramentaria. The sequence continues at coordinate 27,062 of JACVVK020000461.1, read as the reverse complement.
CTTTTCGTCGTCTCCTCAGATTTCTGCCACTGGGGTAATGTCCTCAGTCAAAACAGTGCTGTAGTTCTGGTAAAGAGATGTGGATGGGTGATCATACCATTGAAAGAGGTGGTTTCCCATGGGTTTGGGATTTTGGGTTTGAGATATATAATTATATACTTGCAAGTAGTACTGGAGACATATCAGGTTTTCACTGCATTTTGCTTACAGGTAAAAGGTTCAACTACACATTCTACGACAAATCCTGTGGAAAGATATGGCAGTCAATCGAGGCATTAGACAAGGCAGTAAGTTCATGTTGTTCTTAATGTGAAGTTAAAACTAGCTGTGTGTCAGTAGCTCTGTCTCAAATGTATTGTTCCTCTAGTTTTCAAAAACACATCCAGCGTCTGGCTAGATTCCTTCATGTGTATGCAGGAAGGGGTTAACTCTGTTGTCACTGGCTGCCTGAACACTGCCCATGCCTGGGACTGCCGCCATAAAACTGCAGTAAACTGACTATATGTAAACAAACCTCTCTAGCAAGGTTCATTTAAGACACAGACACACCTCCGACATTTTCAACTGTAGTTTATGAAAACTGGATGGAGAATTCAATTTTGATGAGTCATGGTGGATGCGTGTCTGAACCTTTCATGGACATGTCCCATCAGAAATGAGTTATAAATTGCCTCCCTTGCGTGGAAGTCTACTTTTGGTAGTTTTGTTTGCTGTGAACTGGTGTCACCAATCTTTGCTGCAGGGAATGAGTATCATTGAGAGAATGGACCCAGCAGGCTTCACCAGCTACCTACGAGATTACCAGAACACTATATGTGGCAGACACCCCATAGGGGTCCTGCTCAATGTAAGTTGTTAGTAATGTTACTGTTGGTTGCCATTGGCTTCACTGTCAGGGCAGAATTTTGCAGATACAGAGATAGTGTAGGTGGACCAGAACTTTCTTTGGCAGCATTCATTGTTTTTTCTTTCTTTTTTTGCTGTGACTTGCTTTGAAGTTAACTGCTGTTCTGTTTAAGTTTGCAGATAGAAATTCAACTTTAGATTTGGAGCACCTTTTTTTTTTTTTTTCATCTCGAAAGATTAGATGTAAATCAGTATTTATGGTTTAGGCACTGTTCAGATACTTTTCAACAGATGTTTGACACAGTTTATATAAACAGGGTGCAAATGCTGTCCAAGATGCTGGAAAAACTGGAAATTTTTACCTGTAGGTTTAAACAGATTCGTATTCAGGCTGTTGGTCAACAGCCCATCTGATCTCTCTGAGTGGCTGGTTGCTGTTTTGTCATGGGTGATTTTTGTATGGGCAGGCGATCAACAGTCTTCGTGAGAATGGCAATGGGCTGAAGATGGACATGAAGTTCCTCAAATACGCCCAATCAAGCCAGTGCACCAGCTCCTCAGACTCCTCCGTCAGCTATGCAGCCGGTGCTCTCCTGATTCAGTGACGACACGCACAGTGCTTATCAACTTACATGTACTTTGTTACAGTGGACTCCTCTTTTTACAAAAGCCTCTAGGAAGAAATGGATCCATAGTGTTCTGATTATTTATGAGCAAGAAATCACTATTCATGGTAGAATTTCAAGCCATTGCTACAACTGGATTGTGAATGGTATTTCACTGCTGTGTGCCACAAAAATAGTGTGCATCGCAGTTTGTCCTTGTACATGGCATAGCTGTTTTGGAATTTACTACTTAGGTAGCAGGGACCTTTCTTATTTAGAAAATTGCACTCTGTGTATGTGTGTGTGTTTGCAGATGGGCATTACCAGCAAACCTTTTTGAAGTAACTGCATTCTAGGAAGAGAAAGATATTCTTCTTTGCCATAATGATCTAGTTTCATGTATACAGTCTAAACAACAGTAACTTCACAGAGAATTGTTCCCGAGATTTTGTAAAGAGAGGACGCTGCTGCATTTTGCTCTTCTTCCTTTATTCTTATGGATCTGGAATATGTGTCTTTTGACAGACTGACCTCTCATGTTGACTCCAGTGTAGTTTGCTAATAGAGTGAGGGTTTTCCAAGTTTTGTTGGTGGTAATTAAAACTGTAATGGTCTGAGCTGCACGTGGAACCGGAGAGAAAGTGGTTGCACTTTGGGCTTTGGACATGGGTGTGATTAGCAGTTTTCACATTCAGTCCCCACTCTACCAGTACTGTCACAAAAGAAGTTACTTAAGTATTTCATCTGTTAACTTACGGATAATGGAACAGGACGTTCAGGGTGGTTTGTGGTTGACATTTTGAAATTGCGCTTTGGGAATGACCAGGGAGGAACTGAAACCAGATGGCCATTTTTCAGCATGATTGTAAGTTTTATGGGTAGAGAACACAGCGCTGGTTTCAGTTTATGGGCTCAACACTTTCAAGGTGACACTGTCAAGTGCTTCAGCAAACACTGAAACTGCAAGTGGGGTGGGGGTGAAATCATTATTATAATTTATATACTGTTTGGGTAGTGATCTGTGTCATTTAAGGGTTGAATCAGGTAATGCATGTACTTGGTCCTTCAATTTGAACAGGAACAAATGGAAAGGTGGTAGTTGGAGAGGAGTGTCTGGAAGAATAACCTTTGTTTTTTTTACTGTACCATTTGTAATATGGACTGCCATCTTTATGGAATGTTTGTGATGCCAATCCATGTGACAAACAATAGATAATATGCTTTCATTCCATAGTCTTCCTCTTCTGTTTTTGTCACGCTCTTCTCGAGTTGATTTCATACAGCACATCATGTTAGTGCCGTTTTCCACAGATGATTTCAGAGTTGCCTTCCAACATTTTGTCAGCACCGTGGAATTAAGAGTTTAAAGTGTAGATATATCCACTTTGTAGTAGTTACATGTTTTCACTTGGACTCTCTGAACACAGATCTGTCAATTTGAGGCGCTGTTGGCCTACCACTCATCCACCTGTAAATAATACATGAGGTCAAAATGCGTTTGAGCAGGGCTGAATTTGCTTCCACACAAATTTTACCAAGCATGTACATGAGAAAACACCAAAATATTAAGAATAACTGGATATATACATATGCTTTCATTTGGACGGATTTTCACCCATTTGAAAATAGCCAAATCTTTCTCCAAAAGTTTGTTTCAACTTGTGCAGTATCAGGTAATAGTGTTCACAAGTACATTCTCGATGTCATGTCATGTTCTTTGGATTGTTTTCAGAGTTAACAGGCTTGGAACAGGTAGCTTTAGTGTAGTTTGAATATACAAACCATGATTTGTCACCTGTAATGAATTGCGCATGTACTTGCAGTTAATGGTTCATGGCCAGAACAAGGGTCCGTGTTCTAGTCATAAACCCTTCTCGTCACTCCTGATCAAATGCATGTATGTTTGCAGTCTTTTTTTCACAAGTACTTGAACGTTTTAGAAAACTAGAGTATACCCTGGGATCGCCTCTTTATGAAATGAGTAATTCAGGCAGGAATGCATTATCGCATATTGTGTGCATGTCTGAAGATTTTACTGTGGATTTGGTCCCTTTTGGGGCCGGAGATGGGTGTGTGCATATGTGTTAAACTTTTTTCCCACTTTCATTCTGTATTCAACTTCTATTTCACATAATAACTGGACAATAAACTTGCAATGCATTTGAACGGTCTAGGTTATGTGTGTGTGTGAGTAATGTTTATATTAGTTTCCCATCTCAGCAGTTAAAGTGCAATGGCAGCATAGGACGGTTTGCCAGACAAACTGGTATTTGCAATGATGCATCTGTAAATGAACCAGCACCGACTGCATTTCAAATTATCGTTTGAAATCAAATGGCAAACCATTCCTGCCTGCCAGTGCGCTTAGCAGCCTGAGATATCATTAGCTGGCACATGTATATATATGGGCAATTCAACTTGTCACCAGATTTCTCGTAACAAGGAATGAGATCAGAAAATATTCAACTTGCTTGTTGCATTTTCAACTTTCCTCGGGTATGGAGATACGTGTATAGATTAAATAAATTAATTTATTACGCCCTTGCCCAGCCTTGCTGGCAAACACATGTATAATCCAAGCCATTGTGCTTTTTCATAGCAAATCAAATTTTATTGTTGCCCTTTGAATAGCCCAACATTTAAAATGCTTGTTAAAGCATCCCTTTGAACGAAGCATACCATGTGCACATGTGATCCTGCAATGAAAAAATTTAAAAAAAAAAACACGATGATGATGCAGTGCTCCATACACGGGAAAGACGAGGTCTCCCATCATCCGGGCACTGCATATCGGTTAAACGGCAACAATTTCATCTAAATTCAGAACGTGTGCTAAAATAGCATATTACTATAAATGCCCTGCCCAATTTCCTCAACCCCGTATGTTTTTCAGACATTCAAACATTATTTAAAAAACATTAGTGTTCACCACTTTAACTTAGTGACGGCAACGGGGTATGTAGTGTTTCTGAGCAAGTCAACATGAGACTGATGCAAAACAGACATACATTGTACTGCTAAGTTCATGTGAAAAAAGAAATATACATACATGTACAGATGAAAAGTTATGATTCAGAGAAAACCGATCTGTTAATATGAAGCTACTCATGTAAGCAACGTCATCCTCGGCATGCAGGGCATAATTGTAATTCTAAAAGATCAGTAACAGGTTGTCAACAAAATTTTAACAAGGATCCTGCAAAGTGGCAAAAACTTGGCATCCAACCTTTTCGAAGTTTTCATGTACAATAAAACTGGAACACCCAGTACAATGCTGAAAGCCTTACAGCATGATATAGGTACCAAGCAGTCCACAACACTCATGTCTTTCTCTTCAGGTGACCACATTTATCTTCAACACCCAGCACAATCACAAGGCCACATTTTCTGTACTCGTAGCAGGAGTACCACATTCACACCAGTACCTCGTCGTACCTAGCCGTCATCATTTTCTTTTGTTTTTAAACCTTTTAGTCTGATTATAACTGAATTCTGTAAACTGAAATATCTACAGGAGCTCTGGATCTGAAACAGAAAATGTAAACAGTACTGAAACACATCAATACATCACACTGCTGCTGGTGGTGCTAGAAACATGCACTCCCAACATGTGCTGTTCACACCCAATTATCCTAATAAAAACACACTTAGAAAAACACTGATGTCTTCAGCACCAGCAGTCACTAGTACAGAAACTACCAATAGCCGAGTCAAAATTCTGAGAAGAAAAAAAAAAGAAAATTACAGTAGCTGAACCGTTTCATTGTGAGTGATTAGCAGCTTTCAACTTCAAGCAATAAATCTGTTATAGCCCAGTCCAGCCCAATGTATCATAAGGTATCATTAAAAAACATACAAACTTCACATACATTAATCAGATACCATCATCAGTGCTGTCGGCAGGGTCTTCATTTGCAGGAGCCTCTGCAGGTGGGGCTGCATTGGAGTTTTCCTCCATGCCAACCAGTTCCTCAAAATCCACCGGCTCCAGGGAGAAGTCCACAGGGTCACCCTCCGGGTCAACACCAAGGTCTGGAGAGCCTGACATTTGGCCAGGCTCTTCCTCCACCAGCAGGCTGGGCTCCTCCCCCAGGTCTGCTTCAAGGGAGAGGGTGCTGGTCGACGGATTAATAGCCGATGTGCTGCTAAGCAGAGTGTCCTTCACAGCAAGCGAGTCCACGGAATCTGTGCGCTGTAGTGCGTCCGAGGACGAAATCTGAGAAGGGGGCGACTGAGCCATTTCAAGAAGATCAGCCACATCTTCACATGCGGCTGATCCCAAAGAGGATAACGACACATTCGAATGAGTGTCCGGCAGAGGCAGGCGCACCAGCCGAACGGAAAGATCCATAGGCATTTCCAGTGAGGTGGATGTCGAGTTCTTTGCCTTGGAACTACTAGATGTGCTAAGATCCTGGGGCTCTGCCCTGGCACTCAAATCTTCAGGCTCTGTCTGCTCCACAACGCGGCCACGTCTAGCTCTTCTCTGCTGTGGGGGCACAGTCAGGTTAAGGGCACTATCCTCAGAAACAGAGACCTGTTCAGCAGGTGCTGGCTCTGATGGCACAGCAGTAACAGGCTGATCTTCGCTGGGCGTGCGACACTGTGCCTCTGAGGCAGAGCTTTCTGCTGCAGTGACAGAGGATGATGTGACTTCTGTTCCGATAAGAGACTGGACACTACTGTCCACTGGTGGGTTAGTCAAGTCCAGCACACAGCCTCGGCTGGGAGAAGACTGGGTCACCACCACCGCTACAGCCTCATGTGAATCTGCCGTTTCTTTTTTCAGAGGGGACTTCTTAGCTCTACCTGCCCTTTTCCCTGTGGCAGGACGTGCTCTCGGTGTGGCCTCACCAGCTTCAGAGGAGAGATCCTGTGAGTCTGGTCTCTCTGTAACTGACTCCTCACAGGCAGAATCATCTTCTGTGGACACCGTATCTGCGGCTGCTGGAGAAGCTGATTCAACAGCACCAGCTGCTCGGCGAGCTGTGAGAGAGCGTGTCTGCCGTGCTGGAGCCTGACTTTTGGCTTGTGCCCGTGTGCGCGCTCGTCTCCCTCGAGGACTGTCATTCGTTGGGGAGTCTTCCGTTGCTGGTGCTAGGGCCTCCAGTGAAGATTCGCCTAGAGGAGCAGCAGACTGTGTTTCTGAAACTGCCTGCGTTGTTGCAACAGATGGAGGAGGTTCTGGCGTGGTGACGGCTTCTGCCGAAGGGGCTGGCTGTGTTGATGTCACGGTGCTGCTGCGGACATCAGTGCCAGACTCTGGAGCAGGAACAGGAACACTAACACTTGCAAGTGCACTAGAAACTTCCTCAGCAGAAATACTTGATTCTGCTGTGGGCGCTTGATATGGCTCAACAGAGCCTGTACTGGTGGCAGCAGTTTCTGTCCGATCTGGCGAGTTAGCCACTTCAGAAGTCACAGCTCCACCACTACTACTGGAAGATTCTGGAGCTGGCAAACTGTCAGGTGTGGGTACAGCTTCAACTGGTGGAGGAGGAGTTTTTGAAGCAGGCGTGCTGGTGGCTGAAGCATCAGAAGCAGCAGCTACAGATGTGGGAGGTGCAGGGGTTTTTGAAACAAACCCTTCACACTGAGGGGCAGCTACAGTTGGGTGTGCATCAGCTGTTGTGGGAGGGGGAGGGGGAGGGGGAGGGCCAGCAGTCACTGGCATTTCAGATGGAAGAGGAGGCGCAGACATCCAGTTGGTCATGCTGGGATACATTGGTGGAGGTGGCATGTTATACATTGGCATCTGCCCACTGTAGGGTAGCATGGGAGGGAATGGTGGTGGTGGCTGTGCCATGCTACATGAAGGCATCGGGGGAATGTAGCCTCCTGGTGGTTGTGCGTCTGGTGAAGGTAACAGTGTTGTGTGGCCAGCAAAAGATGGTGGTGGATGGGAAAATGCACCCACTGAAGATGCTGCAGTGGGTAGTGGAGCAGGGCTCACACTGGCAAAGGTTGTGCTTGGTTGAGCCGCTACCTCCATGAGCGAGGGTATCACCTTAGGTAGGGGTGCACTAGGTTGGGGTGGGGCATCTGCTGGCAGTGGAATCGAGTCAAGCACTGGCAGAGTTTTACTGTCCTTTTTGTCAGTGCCTGCATCGTCGTCGTCATCCTCATCCAAGTCCATGTCACTGTCAGCCGCAGCTTCCGCAGTCTTCCTGTACTTAACTGAATCATAACTATCAGTATCACTGCTGCTGGTGCTGGCTTTGGGCTGTGGATGCTCTGGGATGGAATCCAGGTCCGAGTCCTGTTTAGCACTGGGCGGTGATTTCACGGTGACATCACTGGTGGATTCTGTGCTATCCTTGCCGACCTGACTCTCACTAGACAATGCAGCCTGCGGGTTTGGCTGCAGCTCAGGAGGCAAGGAGAGGTTCTGCGAAGGTGGCGGGGGCACTACTGGGGTAACACTGGGCAACAAAGACTGTGGGTCAATGCCCATCTGCTTCATCTCCTCAGCCTGTGCTGTGTGTTCTGTCTCCACTTTCCCGGTCTTTGGATCTTTTGGGGCCGGAAGGTCTTTGGCAGCTGGGGAGTCAGGCACCACAGGCAATGGTTTGTTTTGCTTTGTCCCCAGCGTCAGGAATTCTTCTAAGGGAACAGGGTCCTCATTGGGCGGTGCAGGCCCAGGGACTGCGCTGCTTGTGGATGCTGGTGTCTGAACTCTGGCGTTCAGAAGGCGTGATCGGATGGACTGCTTAGGAATGGGGCGGGTAAGTACCTTTAAAAACGAGGGCACTGTAGCGGGCTTTATGCCCGACTTTCCCGTTAGTTTGATGGGAATTTTGATTTTGCTATCAGTCTCTGTCTCTTTTTTCTCACCAGCAGCTGGTGGCTCAGGTTTGTCTGTACCTTTTTCACCTTTCCCTTGCACAACTTCTGAATCTTTGCTTTCTGAAGATGGTGGTGGGGCTGCAGTCCTCTCCGCTTTGGACTCTTGAGGCATAGACTCTTCTTTTGAGGAAGATGCTGAATTTGCATCACCTTTAGGAGACTGTCTGCGGTCACCACTTCTTTCTGAAGTCTTGTAGTCTTTCTTTCGATCAGAGTCTCTCCTACGCTCTTCCCTATCAGCATACATACAATCTTCATCTGGGATTCCTCTAAAATCCTTCTTGTCACGCTTCTTCTTATCATCCCTATCATACTTTTTTCCATCTCTGTCATATTTCTTTTCATCTCGATCTCGGTCGTAGTCTCTGTCATAGTCTCTCTCGTCATCTTTCCTATCCCTGTCAGTCTTCTTTTCGTCCTTATCTGATTTTCTTCTGTCTTTATCCTTCTTTTTATCATCCTTGTCAGACTTGGGTTTCTTTTCATCTTTCTGGGATTTCCTGTCAACACTCGAGCCACGCCCAGCCTTTTTCTTGGAAGGCAGAACGTTGGCATCATCATCAGAACTTTCCTCTTCCGGCTCGGGACTGTAGGGTCTCTGCATTGACAGTGAGGCAGAGCGTTCCAACATGTAGCGCTTCTCATAATATGGGTGTTCTCTGATGTACTCCTGTCCAACAGAATAAATATCAGCATTTATATCAGTAAATGTGAGAGACAAATAAACTCTTTAAAATTTAAGTAATAACAAAATCTGCCAAGACTCAAAATTGTCCCCAAATAACATCAATTTAACCCTCTACAGTTAAAGGAAAAGAACAAATTATGGGCGTATACAGGCACCTACAACCTTTCAGACTCAGATTCTTCCACAACATCCCATCATTTGAGCATCAGTACCCTTGCCCTCTGACCTATCATAAAAGCTTAAATAAGTTAGTCAGTAACAACAAAACAAATGACTGATCACTTTATTATGATGTTTCTAAAGATCAGCTGTACAAATGGAGTCTTCAACTTCAAGCAGTCACTGGCCATGAGGGCAGGAGGCAACCTGGCCAAAACAAAAGCTTCACACTGATTAAAATGATCAAAAAATGTGGCACCAGGAACTGCATTCGGCATAGGACACCTGTCACATATAAATAATTAGTATTAAATTATGAAGTGTGTCCGTGTGCATTGTGCAGAACACAATTAAGGCCAGAGGTGGGTGCGGGGCCATGGGGTGGTGGTGCATTTGCAGATGTCTGTGACTGCGCCTCCAGTACAAGAACAATTGCAGAATTCTACCTGAGACAGGAAACTCACCCTATACTTCTGAGTGTGTTCGTCACTCTTCATGTGGGACTCCGCGACACTGAGGTCCCCACAGAACTCCTTACACAGACAGCAGTAGAACGCACGTGTGGCCATCATGAACTCCAAACCTGATCCAACACCGGGGAAGCTTATACGTTCAAAATTAAAGTCATAATGGTATATGTTCAACAACAGCACAATCGTTCTTTTTACACAACAGATAGAATACCAAAAAGACAGAAATGAACAAAGAAAATGGTAAGCAAATGTTGAAACTTAAAGGAACTGCTAAGTGTTCATCTGAATCCACAGAATATTCTGACAGGTTGAAATGTAAAATACAAAGGTACAGGCATAGCTGAGAGAATTAACATATTACAAAACCTTTTAATTTAATAGTTTTCAAGCACATGATCAATTGGTTTCTCTGTAGTTTCTGAATCAGAAATTCTTGATGGCTAAGAATAAAGAATTAATGGCAGTAAGTAAACGGCATATTTATAAATGTGTTTTTCAACATTAATCAGCCATCCTCGCTTAAAAACATTTTTTCAAAAAGGCACACAGCACCGAAATGGAATGAATTAGATAGAGTGTAAAAAAAACAAGAAAAAAAGAAGACGTCTTGACTACAAGTACGAAAAACAAATTCAGTAACTACAAAAAGGAAGAATAAAAAACTAAGTACAGCATTTGGAAAGACACACGTACCAGTTCACAACTTTTCATGCCTCAAGATGCGACTCTCAATCATGAAACTGACGGACGTCAGTCAATGCGTATTTGCTTTTTCACGCATTAGTGCTCAAGGTTACTATGCACATCTGAAAGGGCATCACGGCACCCTTAATATCAGACAAGCTTACGTTCAGTTTCGCAACAATCATGTGAATGGCAGTATTTTTTTTTTCTTTCTTTTTCGGTAAAACATGACTGTGAAGCAAGTTTGTTTGACCTTTAATAGGATGTGCTTGTACGGGTCCTTCTTTGATTTTCCCTTCGCTTTTCTGTAACGCTTCCATCAGCCATGGTTTGTCGAACGGGTCCAATTTCTGCAGAGGAAAAGTAACCAAAATTATACAAGGAAAAGCAGATGTACAACTGTTTGTTAAATTCTCCTAGAACTCTGCCGCAACAAGTTCGCTTGCAACTCTGATCTTCAGCTATGCAGACACCAATGCCTGTTCTAATACGCATGGACGTAAACGACATACACTATGCAGCAAAGTATACGGGAAAATGCTGATTACCTGCTGGTGTCTCTTGGATTCAATGTGTTTGAAAAAGTCAAACATGTGTCCACACATGACGTTACAGGGTTGGCACCAGTGACTTCCTGGATCGAAGTACTCGTACTGCACTTTAGGTTCCTCCTTCTTGGCCTGCACAAATATGGCAGGCATCAAACTTGTGAATAATTTGTGAAAAAACATTTTTTTTAAAAGCCTTTTTTTCAGCCCATGCCAGTTTGTCTATAAGCCAGCATTCAAGCACAGCCACAAGCTGTGGTGGTAAAGATTTGTCAGAACAGAAGAAAATTCTTACATGGCACCTCATCTCAAAGTCAAACGCGAGGCAAAAATGCACTGCTTTGTAGAACTTCGTCCAAACCACGTTTACATATATTTCATTATTGTCTGCTTGAATTCCTGCATGTTTAAGTCCAACCTCATTAAAAAAAAATACTTAATTGTTTTAAATTGTGTTTTAAATGCACTGCAAGTATGTGTGATAGAAAATGGGGATACAATATAAAACACCTGTAGCAAAAATGGTGAGAATAATCTGAAACATGTCACATGAGAACAACTGCCTACTAGCGACTTGCACACTGTAAAGAAACATACCACTGTTGACTTATCTGCTGTTCTGGTGCTAGCATCAGCATCAGTAGCACTCTTTGTCTTCACTAGCGGGGTACATCCTGCAGTGACTTGTCTGTGGCATCCCGCGAACGCGACGCAACATCCCTACCCTCAAGCAATGCTTTAATCTGACTCGCGATCTCATCTTGCAGTTTCGTATTCTCAGACAGCAGCGGATCTTTGTGGCCATCTTTCTGGCGACGGCGCTTGCGGAGCAGCTCATTGTGTTGCTGCTTGAGCGCGGCTAACTCCTGCTCCAAGATTCGGAGCTTCTCTTTACGCTCTTCTAGCGCACGGATCTTCTGTTTTTGTTCTTCCTGCTGCTTAAGAAGCTTCATTTTCTCTATAGCTAATTTCTTAGCATGTTCCACGTCTGCTTTAAGGGGTTCAGGCTGAGCCTTCACAGGCTCCCACCTACTCTTGACTGCTTCAGGTTTAGGTCTGGGGGCTTCAGGGATGGCTTTCTCTTTAGAAAATGTGTCTCGAGGCGATTCGCCCCGGGGGTGCTTTGCCTGCTTTGTGGGTGCCGCGGGGGATGCTGCTCGTTTGAAAGTTCTGGAAGAAGGAGATTCCATCCGCTTTGGAGAAGCCACAGGGGAGGCAGCTCTTTTGTAATTTTTAGAGCCTCCAGCAGGGGACTCCATTCTCTTTGAAATCAGTGGCGAGCCTGTGGGGGAAGCAGATCGCCTGATGACCTCCCTCGGTGTATCAGAATCAGATGCACGAATCTGCAGGTTTTTCTTCTCCTTTGGAGGCAACACGATGCGACGGTTGAAACTCGTGTCAGACCCAGGAGATTCGCTGCCTTTGTCTTCTACTTTCTTCACGATCAGAATGCGCTCTCCTGCTCGTTTGTAACTGGGCTCCACCTTAGGGCCGATTTCCTCCTGGCGCCCACCTGATCGTTTTAGACTGCTGTCTTCCTGCCGCTCTGTTGCTCGCTTGTAACTTCCCTCTATCTGATGCTGCTCTCCTGATCTTTTGTAGCTCCTTTCATCTGATGCTCGCCTGTAGCTGCTTTCATCCTTTCTGCTTCTTCTATCAAGGTCACTGGTTCTCTCAGCTGACCTTTCTCTTGGCTGCCATGGTGACCCACTCTCTTTCCTCACAACTGCTTCTCTTTTACTGCCGACAGCTTCTTCAGCGTGGCTGCTCTCTCCCCCTAGAGCTATAAGGTTGGATGCCCGGACTGGCTTGGGTAGGCGAGGTCTTCGTAGTCTTGAGGGTATCTGCTGGAGCTCGAGTAGTAGTCAAAATTTTCATAGCCGTACTCACCATACTGTTCAGAGTATGTCTCTGGGTAATGACGATCTTGGGGTTGTGCTGGTTCATATGGAGGATGCGCTGCAATTTTCGGGACGTACATAGCCTGGTCTTGGACTCGCTCCCCAGACTCGTGCCTGAGAGGTGATGCCCTTCGTCCCCTCGACTCCCCCTTCTGACTACTGTCTCTCTCATGTGAGGAATCCTTTCGTGTTTTCAGGTGTCGTTCTTCTAATTCTTTTGCCTTTCGTGCTTTTTCCTGGGCCAGCTTTGTTGCCATTCTGACTTCTTCCACAAGGCTAGCTACATCGCCTTGCAGATCTGGTTTTGTGTCCTTCTGGAACACGCTGGCTGTGATGTCATGAGGTAAGCCGCCACTCCCTAAGAAGGAAGCGGACTGGTTGATCGTCAGGCCTTGCTGCTCCTGCTCTTTCTTCTGACGAGCGAGCTCTTGCATGCGTCGTGACAGGTCAAAGTTGAAGCCGATGGACTTCAGGATGTTTTCCACTGTTGAACTGAGGTTTTCGCTTGATTCAGCATTCTCCCCTTTGACTGGCACTGTTGGGTCAGGTGCTTTGGGCATTTCTGCCTTAGGTTTTTGGAAGATAGCTGCTCGCCACTGTTCATAGCTTTTTTCTTTGTCTTCAAAGTTGTCAAAAGCAGATGGTGGCTTTTTTTCTGGTTCCTTCTGAGCAGTCAACTCTTCAAACATGTCAAATGGATGCTTACGCGCCTCAGGCTGAGGCTTCTTTGGCTCTGCTGCATTCTTTTCCAAACTATCCCGAGGCTCCTCTTGAAAACGATTTGCTGACCAGAAGGGTAAAGATGGTTTGTCCTTCTCCCCTGCTTTTTCCCCTTTCGAAGAGTTGCCATACAGGAACTCCTCTTCGTCTTCAATGTCATCCACATAAGAGGACAACTGCCGCAGCGCACCAGTAGGAGGGGGAGTTGGCTCTTTTTCAATTTCAGGGTCAAGTTCCGGTTTGGTGCCTTTTCTCAGCGACTGAATTACTTTCTCGATCTGAGTGAGTGGTTTCTCTGCAGGAGGAGGACTAGGGTTACGATCTCTGGAGTGGGGAGGAGACATCGAGTCGCCCTTCCTTTTTAAAATGGAGCGCAGAGGTTTAGACTCTCCCAAATCTGATGACATCTCTTCTGCGTTGGGCTCCGCTGCGTGGCCCTGTGCTGGTTCCTCTTCACGTGGCATTAAAACCATTGCAGATAGATTTCCAGCATTCTTCGACATGAACTGCCTAAAGAGCACTGGAGACAGCTTCGCCATTTCTCGGATATGCTTAGCAATTCGCTCTTCGCGTTCTTTGGGATCAGCGTAAATTTGCAGAGAGCTCAGACTTCAGGCGCTGGTACATTTCTTTTTCATACTCCTTCTCCGAGATCTCTGACTGACCAGGTTCACTAGGGCTAGATCTGCTGGATGAGCTGCTGCTTCCACTAGAGTCCACAGGTTCTCTGCGTCTGGGCACATCTTCTTTTCTGTCATCCCCTCTGTCTGAAATATCTGGTAAAACTGGGCCTTGGGCTCTGCTGATGGCATCCTGACTATAATTTGGCGGGTCGATCTGGGCTCCTGCTTCTACTTCTGCTGTAACTCCTCCCTCGGCTTCTACTTCTGCTGATGCTTCGTCTTTCCTGACTTCTTCTCTCTCTACTGATACTTCTTCTATCCCTGCTGTAGCTTCTTCCTCTGCTTTGACTTCTTCCGCGACTCAAGCTTCTTCTCCCTCGGCTGAAGCTCCGGCCCCGACTGTGACTTCTGCTCCTGGTGTAGCTCCTACTCCCTCGACTGCCACTTCTGCCTCTGCTGAAACTTCGCCTCCCCCTGCTGTAACTTCTTCCTCGACTGTAACTTCTTCTTCTGCTGTGACTCCTGCCACGACTGCGGCTGCGGCTGAAGCGCTCCCTGCTGCGTCTTCCTCTAAAGGGACTGTGTCGCCCTGGGCTCCTGCTCCGCCTGCGTTCTCGGCTGTAGCTGCGCTGGAGGTGTTCAGGTCGGTGCTTGCTACCCCAGTCACGCTCTCTGTCATAGTGTCTCTCAGACTGGCCATAACCTCCTCGACCCCTACCCCTGTGGCTGTCTCCAAAGGACTCATCTCTCCCACTAGGCCATCGCCCTCCTCGCTGCCCCCTCGATGGATCAAAGCCCCTAGCACGATAAGGACGGCCCCGTCCCCTGCCTCTGTAACCACTATCATACTCTCTCTCTTGATATGGTTCAGACTGATGCTCTCTCCTGTCATCATAATGGTCTCGATCATCTTCTCGGCTTCTGTCATCATGTCTCTCCTCACGCCAGTCATCTCTTCTTTCCTGCCATCTGTCTTCCCTTGCCCCTCCCTCCCGACCCCAATCGATTTGTTCACTATAGTGTGACCCATCTGCAGGTGGGTTGCGTCTCTCAGCCCCCTGCCCTTCACTACACAACTCATTGCCTACAGTGATGCGCAAAGACTCCTCCGGCATGTCCTGTTTTAAAACAAAGCAAATTTAAAGGTCAAAATGTGTAAACAGTAAGAAGCTTCACACAGAGACAAATGTCTCCAACACTACAATCTAAACGTCATACACATCTTATGTACACACATAAGTCACAGCTCGATCTTCAAATAAAGTATTCTTTTCCCATTGTGCTGTACTAAAAATCTGAAGGTGCAACTGTGATGTCACCGATACTGATTTGTGTCTGTGGTTAATTGTTTTAATTGTGAAGCACTTAGAGCCAGCATCATGCTGGGATAGTGCGCTTTAGAAAAGTGATATTATTATTACTGAAAGAGTTTACTCTTATCTCAACTAGTACTTGCAGCTGACCCTTTTTATTTTACAGGCATAATAAATCAATATGCAAGGAAGATCGTCCTTAAGCAGAAAGTAATTATTATCCTAATTAGCATTATAAATAATGGAACAAACTGCTGGCATTACTGAATCCACATGCGGACGCTTGCGTGGGGGTGACACTCCTGAATCGTGTGACTCCCTGCGAGGCCTGTCGTCACCATAGCCTTCCTCTTCATAAGCTTCTTGCTGTCCGTAGCTTTCTTCCCCGTAATCATACTCTTCGCGTCTTCCCGACTCGTGATCGCGGGGATCAGAACGTCTGTCGTAATCAGGGCCTTCGCGTCGACCTCGCTGCGAACCGCCGCCGACATTTCGGAGGGTGATCCGCAAACCCTCTTCTTGATGTGCACCACGGCTTGCACCACGGCCACGATACGGTCTCCAGCCGCGACCCCGTGCACGAAACGGTCGACCACGCCCTCTGGCTCGTGGGGGTGGTCCGCCACGGTATACCATGGCGCATATAACAAAAACTGATCAAAACAATAGCAATTTTTATCTGCAAAACACCAAGAGATCTGCAGAGCGGAAATGGCGACACGTTTGCACAGAGCGCATGCGCGTATAATTTTCTCTGAGTGCGACAACAAAAGTCATCAAACATTCGAAAATTAGAGCCTTCTTAGCAGTATTAGTAATAAATTTAGCGAAAGGAGAGATAAAGTGATGGACGAAAGCTTCAGTTTGTGTATTTTACAAAAAATTAATGTCGCAACTATCTACCGTAAAGGAGTGGCGGCGGCGCGTTGGAAATGTGGTCGGGGAAGCGTCCGAAGCGTGAGTCAGGCGGCTGAGTCGGCCGCGATCAGCCGCTTGCCTTGTTGTCTCTGGTGACTTATCGGCTGCTTTTGTGTTTGTGTGAGAAAAAAAACAACAGCAAAAAATGGAGTCTGTAATAGGCAGACCGACGTTATCCTCTCAGGGTAAGTGAAAAATTTGGATTTTGACAGAGATCGTCTGCTATCGTTTACCAGCGATCAATGGCACATTAGCTGCCCGCTGGATCAGCGGGTGCATTACCGCAGCTCCCACTTGCAGACGGCAGTCGGACGCTGGCAGCGAGCAGACAATGCCTTTGTGGTGTCAGGAAACGCCGAGTACGTCTGTACGCGGAGTGTCCATATCAGAAACCTTGCAATAGTCTCAAGAGGCGCCAGTCGTGTAAATCAGTCTTTTATTGCCGCCTGCAACCCCTCTCACGCCGATCCTTTATGTGTTTAGCTGTGTTGTGAGTGTACACTGCAAGTGCAACCCGAGCTGGCATCGGTGCGATGCTACTGCTAGAGGGACCTTGTATTGTGTCAGGCAGCTTGGAGTAATTGATGTTAGATTTCACTTAAAAAATGTGTATGAAATTGATAAAGAAGGAAAGAAGATGTGTTATATTCTCTATGGGCTCACAAGACTTTGCCTGGACATATCATGAGACACATTTTTGTGGAACCAGACAATTAAACCAATCCCTCTCGCACTCCCGCACTCCCAGTCTCTCCAAAGTCCCAAAAGGCTGTTACAACACCATGCCGGCCTCTACTTTTGAATGAGTCTCTCCTGTAACAGTTATTGGCTGTACTTTCAGTGTGTCATTGATTATGCTGGTCTGTGGCTGATGTGTCTTACTAACCCCCACTTCATATATTTTGCAGGAACCCGCCCTGAAGATGGAGTACGAGACATGATCGTCATCAGTGACATTGATGAAAATGGGATAAATACCAATCTCCATGTTCGCTACAAAACGGATATAATTTATGTATCCTTTCCTGTAGTGTGACTGTTGTTTTGTGGGGTTTGTTTTTGTTTTTCATCTGCGCTTCAGGTGAAATATGTTTTCAATGCTGTCCTTGTATTCTTCTTTTTATGTGTACTGTTTAACTCTGCTTGAGCCACTTATACTGTAGACTTGTATGTTTCACTGTGGCTTATTTATTATTAGTGGTTTGCCTTAGTTTATTGTCATAATGTGCTATGCTACAGTTGATAAGTAGTGACATTTCCTGTTGATCTGTTTCTACGTGCAGTGTGGTCATATTGTGGGATGCTCAAATTGATAAATTTGACTTAAGTTTTCCTTGTTTTCTGAACTAAAAGTTTCCCCCTTTTTGAGAAAAGAGGATTTGCATCCGGAAACACACTCCTTAATCACAGGGTAAAATTTCTCAGACTTGTTTGTAGTGGACTGTTTTAAACTGATGGTTACTTACATTGCTGGGTTTCGATGGCCAGATGGATGTCTGTCATACCTCCTATTAAATTTAATTTGGTATTAATAGTAAGAATAATTCAAAGTTCATTGTTAATCTTGTTGGTGCCTTTTATCATGAACGTGGTGCGCTTTACTGAAAGAAAGTTCTCCCTGGGAGCAGAATCAGGATCGCGTGCATCTGATAGGAAAGTTGCATGGCCTTGTTTACTGGTACATACAGTAGCAAAGAGACTAGCTTGGCCAGCTGAAACGCATTATATGCGGAAGACGCATTATATGCGGAAGACGCATTATAAGCGGAAACTTCTAGTTCTGATGAACTAAGGTACAGCTGGTCTCCCAAACAACTTAGAAAATTTTCTATTGGGCGTGCTTGGGATCTTGCCAGGATATTAAGAGCTACCCAAAGGTCAAGACATCCGTAGGGAAGCAGGATCCTTTTACTTAGTTGATCTGCATGCATGTACTGACCACCAGCTTGTAATCATACGGTGAGAACTGGCTATGCAGTGCGTTTTCGATGGGGCTGGGCCTTTCATTTTCAAGGCTTGATGCGAGTAAAGTGACGCCATCCGTCAGTGAAGACTGACAGGAAGCCGGCCTATGTCTGATAGGTTGTAACAGCAGGAAGTGTCCACTTCTGACTCCAGACCTCTTTCAGGTTACAGCACCGCAACCACACTTCATCCAGCCCTGTTTGTTGGCACTCCCATTGTAGCTGATCACTGTGGCACAAGAAAGTTGAAAATTTTGACCAATAACACTTGGAAGTGAAAAACAAGAGTAAAAGAGGAAATTTCTCAGTAGGTGATGTGGCGATGTAGTCATTTGGTTCCCATGTATTTAGTCGTTTTACTGTGGCCCACAGTACGTACGTTGTAGCGGTCGCTGTCACTCAGTGAAATGGCCCCTGTGGTACAGTTTTGGTTGGTTGGTTGGTTCGTTGTGGCTTGACCCTACGCAGTTTTTTGCAACAGTGTACATTGCTTAGAGTGTTGCCGGTGACACATCATGTTAAAAGCCTGATCTGACATTGCACAGTGATGTTACTTTACACAGCTAAGGCTTGTAGTTGTAGGAGCACAGATGTCACTCATTCAGCAAACGCTTTTCTTCAGCTTTGTTGTATGCCAGACGTGCATAGTTAACTGCTTGAGAAATCGTGCTCATTTTATTTCCACGCATCCTCTCACCAACCATCACCGCCACCATCCCAAATGAAGAAACAAGGATCAGAGAACACCACCACCCTCCCTGCTTCCGCTCTGGGAAAACTAAAAAAAAGACGTTAAAACAAAAGGACTAACTACCAAATGATGCCCTTTGTTACCGGTAGTGCAATATGAGTAGCGGCCGTTTGCAGCCTAACAGTTTCATTATCAGATCAGCCCTACCTCCTTGCCACTATAACCGGTCCCTTATCTCTGCGCTGGATGGGATCAGCGTGTGTCAACATAGGCATTGTTAATGCCGTTTGATTGTCCGAAGTGTGATGGCTGCACTGTGTGGTCTGCGTGCTGGCCCAGGCACGGGTTGAATTTGGCCAGCCTGTTTTTCAGGTTACTTTTTCGGAAGGTACATGTACTGGGTGCTTAAGCCAGGAGAAGGCACTTATCGAACGGAACACCAGTGACATAAGCATGGCAGGTGCAAGGGAAAGTTTCAGTTGGTTCATAGGAGAAAACCACTTGATTCTGCCAGAAGCAGTTTTTTTTTTTTTTTTTTTTTTGAACATAGAAATCATCGTAGGACTTGTTGTGGAAAATTGTTTGATCGTCTAAAACTTTCGACTAAATACAGGATCTGTGTTGCCTGAGGAATAGCCTACTCAGTGTAGCTAGGGACGCCAACTAGACACTCATTTGTGCCCACTGCTGAAGACTTACATTAGACAAGATTGTACCCCATACTTTTGATCACAGATGAGAATTTCCAGCTTCCCTACTTTAAATCTGTAAATCACTGAGGAAGCAGTTGGAGACAGTTTAAACGCCAAACATTTAGTAAAAGCCATTCGTTAGTATGTTACCTCACATGGTGGTAGAGTAAACGTAGCTAATACCCAGATTAAAAAAGGGGCGGGGGGGGGGGGGTAGGGTTTCTAGGCTACCAGTACTTACGAGACAAATGGCAATAAAAAAAATCGATGTTCACCCGACTCCTGTGTGCTGTTTAGTATGACCCAGATCAGCACCGATATTCTATTACTGCAGTAGGCGGTAGCTTTAAACACTAACTGGATGACCTCACTTTGTGGCTAACGAAACCATTTGTGCCGACAGTTTCGATCGGTGATACGGGGGAGGGGGCGGGAGGATCGTCGCCCCATTGACCCAGATTCCAGTGATAACGCGAAAAAAAGAGGCTGGATGGAGAAGCTTGTTGGTGTTACAGTTCTCAGTCTCTACTGTCTAGAGCTTATCAAGATGCTCGAAGCCTCAGTGTAGGCTGGGTTCAGATGTGGGCAAGACTGGCTTGGTCTGTGAGAATTCCGGCGGTGAATTCCGCAGTCTTTGTTGTTCTCATTCTTGTGATGATTATCTTCATGATGTTCTGAGTTCATCACTGAAAGGTACAGTTCAAACAAAGGTAAAACCAGAATCTCGTACGGTAATATTGGTGCCGGTTTGATTCATACCTGGATACGGAATTCCGATGACTATTTCAATAATCGGGCCATTACCACTGACGTTGAGGTGTGTGTGTGTGTGGGGGGGGGGGGGGGGGGGGACAAAAACAAAAAACAAAAACATGAAATCAAAGCGCCACTAGGAATACTAACTTACGTTCAGTCTGTCCATTAGACTGTCATAATTATTCAGTTACTCACAGATTTAATCTGAAGTTTATAATCTGAGTGGTCATTAGTCTGATGTATACATTCCGCGTCCCTCCCCCTTCTTCCCACATGTCAGCACTTCGGTAGTATAAACCCAGATCGGAATACTGTTTACAGAGGCTTCGTCTACAGCGCCGTTACAAGGGACTAGAGAGGTTCAAAGACTATCGGTGAGTGGGAGGGCAGGTGGAGCAGTGTAAGAGTGGGCAGATGGGCGGGTGTGCCGGCAGAGCAGACGAGTTCAGTTACCTCATGTTTATTGTCTCATGTCAGGACGGGCCGGTCGTGGTCATTATCATTATCGGCCCCCTTTTGCTTCCTGGCGCTTCTGTTATGTGTTGATCTTCGGTACAACGCAATACTGAAGGATTCATTGCAAGTTGAAAATACATACACGTGTACAACCAAGAGTCCTTGTCGGATTCTTGGTACATACATGTACATGTACAACTCAACTGTTATCCACGCTGAGATTTGCCCGATGCCGCTTCTATAGCAAGGTGTCGAATGAAGGATTTATAGTTTGTAAGTTTGTGCCTTTGGCAGACTGTTCTTTCCTCATACGACCAGCGGATGTCGGAAAACCCAGTAGCAGTAGTTGTTCAGTTTAGCTTCAATTAGCTACGCCGTAACTGATTGACGGATGCAGACTGCCAGATGGGTGACTGTGGAAAAAACCCGTCACTGAGCGGTAATACTGAAACAGCTGACAGCTGGAATTCCGGCTCCAAAGTCGCAGTGGTAACAGGAAAGTTCATCGCTGAACACTGTCAGAGTGCCTCGTGTTACGTAGATTTCCTGCTGTACCATTTTAAGTTGCACGTGTATTACAAACAAAAGTTCCACTGCCCAGAACCAACGAGAAGCAAATCGAATTTCAGATTTGTTTCCTTACAGTTTCGGTTGCACTGACGAGGACTGGGTGGTCCAAGCTGCCGGTGTTAGCGAAGGGGAGGTCGTTAAAAGTTGCCTGTAACTGCCGTCATTCAGTCTAAAAAAAAAAAAAAATTACAGTCTTTGCTGCTAGTCTAAGTACTCTAACGTCAAGTTGTTCTCTGCCACAATAACACGCCCGTTTTTCTTTTTGCTCCCAGCTGATGACTCAGTGTCATAGCCTGCCTCCTCATGGTCTTTAAGAAAAGAAAGAAGTCTATCGTGAATGCTAATGCCGCCCTGTTGTTGAAGGGAAATGCTCGGTATGCGTCGGGAGGGTAGCACTGTACTGACACCCCCAGTCCGGTTACCGACCCCTACTGGGTGTCTTTTCAGGCTTCCTTTTGTGGCGCAGCATCTGTTGATCGTGTGTTGACTGACACGCGTGTATAAGTGTAGCGGCTGCGAGCCTGCGTCCCAGCCAGCGCACCCCTGTCGTAAAGTGAGTGGTCGTGTATCCTGACCAAGCCCAGGTCATTATGGCTATTGAAATAAAGCAAAACGTTTTACGCCACAGAATGTGAAAGAATAACCCACGCCTGTCGTCAGATAGTAAAAAGAGCATAAGCGCTATTATGATACGATAAGCACTTACGCCCTTTTACCATTTGACGTCAGACTAATATTTACCAACCCACCTTTTTGTCCCACCTCTGTAGTCGTTTTAATGGCGATAAGAGAGCGGTATTTTCTTTTTCACTGTACTAGCAGGATATAATATATGTAACGCCGCACAAATCATACTCACTGGGAAGGACCAGTAGTTGTTATATCCTCAGTCAGGCCATTTACACGTCAGTTCTTAAAATAGACACCGCCCATTATATGCTTTTTGAAACTGCGCCGAGTGCAGGTTGCACCCTTGAATTACTCAGTGGGTAAACATTCTGTGCATTTGACGCCTAGCATTTTTCATCCACATTTTTGTGTGTGGATTTACTACACATGCAGGATAAGCTATCCTAAATAATTGTAGACGTAGTACATGTGTTGGGTCAGGACACCTCAGGCTTGAAGCAGTGGTATTCATGTATGATCATCTAGATTGACAAGCGTTCAGGTGTGTTAGCCCGCCAGCATTAATTTTATTCAGTGTAATTTCCGCTTCTGAGCCGTAGTCCTTACGCGCTGTGTCTATTCAGTCGTGTACACACACACACACACACACACACACACACACACACACACACACACACACACACACACACACACACACTCACTCTCTCTCTCTCTCTCTCTCTCTCTCTCTCTTTGTGTGTGTGTGTCTGTCTCTCTCTCTCTCGCTCTCTGAACCAGGGATTCTGTACGCTAGGTGTGCAAATTGCGGCTTTTAAGCTGCTTCGTCAAAGAGACGAAGCTGCTTCGTCAAAGAGACCTGTCGATATATGAGAAGATAATGGTCTGTACCGTCCGCCCTTTCTTAAAAATCCCAGACGTTTTAACGGCCGCACATATTAGAATTCAATCAATGCGCGAAAGCTGCGCTGACTTGCGTGACTAATTTGATTTAGACGAGGGCACTCGGCATTGACACCAGAGGCTAAGTCAATATTTAAAGACAATATTTTCGCTTGTTAAACGGTGTGCTTTCTCAGTCAGCGCTGCCTTGACCATGGTGAGCGCTCCGTGGCGTGGGTTCCGTCCCGCTGTAGAGTTACGGCCACTTACGGGGCAGGTGTTAGCGCACTGTGCTTTGTCCCGTGGATTTTTTTTTTTTTTAACTTTTGGAAAAGGTTTTGTCAGCACAGTTGTTGCGTTTTTGTCGGTAATGACTCCGACCTCTGTCCGTTTTCAGTTTCTGTATTCAGTGCTTGTCCCATGCCAGTGACTGGGTTTCGGTGTCGGGGCTTGTCGCTGTGAAGTAAGCCTTTCACTTTGCCCACTTCTATTTGGAGTGTCAATCATTGTGTTGTAGTTTGTCCCTTTTGTTCCACTTGTCAACCGGTGCAGAGTCGCGTGGGGCGTGTTTTAGTGAGTTGTCGCTATTTGATGACTCTCATTTTTTCCCCGGTTAAGTCTGCTTTTATTATTGATGCAATGTTGTCGGCGACTATAAACAACTTACATTGTTGGGTGGAGGAAACATCGTGTCAGGCTGGTGGTTAATCTTAGCTTACCTAATGAGATGGCGTTAATTTCAAACCTTGGTATTTCTGGTGTTAAAAAACCTGATGATGTTCGTACTGGCTGTCGATGCATGAAATCTTTTGGTCAGCACGTCTTCAAGCAGCAACAACGCGCCGCTGGGAACAGGCCAGACAATTTCATATTTCTGTCTTGCCTGAAATTCTTGATCGAGTGAGTGAATCGAACTGAGTCTTTTGCGCCCAGCGCGATCTGCTTTGTGAACGCTTTTATCACCAACCCGAACCGCCCGCCCATTACAAGCGTCCGCGCCGGAAGGTCTTCCCGCCTCTTGCATAGATCTGCGGATCGAAGTGTACCAGTGACCGCGGCCACCTTCTGAATCCCTGTGATGCCTCGGGGGGGGGGGGGGGGGGGGGGGGGGGGGGGGGGGGGGGGGGGGGGGGGGGGGGGGGGGGGGGGGGGGGGTGGGGGGGGGGGGGGGTGGGGGGGGGGGGGGGGGGGAAGCTTGATTGGATTGAGGGATGCATGCGGTGCTAGTTATGCACACACCGCTAACCTTATTTTGTCGCGCCGACCACAGCGCAGGAGCACACACGCAATAGGGTTTACAACCTCAGGGGCGATCGGTCGTAATTTGACGTTGACATCAAGGACAAGGAAGAGCTGGCCTTTACAGTAGGGCCGGAGTGCCACTCACCGGAACTCTCTGTATCCACTCAGTTCTCCACTGTCCACTGTGGAATGCCGTGACACCTTCCCCCGTGGCCTGTTAGCTCGGCTTCATGCTTGGTTACGTCTCTATGCCTTAGGCTCAGTTCGTTTCAGCTTCATTACCTCAATGAGCAGTCAGGGGCGTTAGCTACTCAGACTGCCCTCTCTCGTTTTTTTGTTGATACGTTTTGCCAGTGAAATGCTGAGGTTTACGAGACCTTTGTGAATGCGCTTACAGCTGTGTGATGAATTGAGCAATAGAGAGGACGGCACGCTAGTTGCCAACGTACATTTTGATAAGTGATCGTGGCGGGAAGTGGGGCCCTGTTATGTTTCCAGCCGTAACAGTGTGAAATTTTGTCATCTTTGATCATAACTTTTGCATTTTCTGCGAAGTGTCGTCTGCTCGTAACTCCAAGGGAGATCGTAGCGACATTCGCTTTTATGTGAATCCGAAGAGAAAGTGTTCGAAAATGGACAGCGTTTGACGAAAGGATGAACGACTGTAGTTAGATAACGCGAGTAGACCGTAGACGTATGCAAATGAACATATTTTAGAGTGTTTGGGGACGGGGAAAGCCCTACAAGTCCACCCTCTGTGTGGCACATTGTATTAGTAACAGCAGTGTATTGCCCTCATAGAAAAGCTTGACGTTCGTGAAGTCGGAGGCTGCTAGTGATAGCCCATAGCTCAAACCTCCCACCAACATACGGTCTGTCTGTGTCCAAAAGAGTGTCAGCTTACAAGAGAAGCGTCAAACCTGACAGCTAGTGTATCGCCGGGGTCCCTAAATTGCCTCTTGTCCTGGTGGTCGCACTTGTCAAGCCCTGGACACCGGCTGAACAGGCTTTTCAGTTTTGAGAACGCAAACCTACTTTAGTATTTACCCCCTTGCCCTTGCCCTCGCCTCCGCCCCCCCCCCCCCCCCCCCCACACACACACAACTAGGAGTAGGACCCTGAAAACAGATTTTCCATTTCCATTTCAGAGTTCGGTATTGGTAGGTTGAAGATGTATTTGTATGTGGAAGGTCACATCAGTACAGATGTAAGGTGTTCTTCGAATGTCTCGCCCCCAAAAAACCCAAACAACAAACAACAACAACCAAAAACTGTTAGTGGTACGTCTTTCTCAGTGTTGTAAATCTCATCATCTATTCTCGCTGAATCTCGTCCGCTCGCTACAAATACGGACACCACAAAGCAAACAAACTCACCCCACAGAATCTAAGCAAGGAAAACCAGAGAGCAATCGCCGTGTAACAAATGGGAAAACCCGGCCGTTTCTCACCGCAGTGGTACTGTGCCCGGTGTAGTGGCAATGGTGCTGTCCACAGGGTAACGTTTCAGGCTAATTGCTGATGGATACATCATTGATTTTCCTCACCCCTGCTAGCGCGATACGGTCCCATGTGCGTCCTGTACAAGGCTTTGCATTTACATGAAGTCTGGAGTCTTCTTTTCCGTCGAGGAAAACAAATGGCTTGCGCTTTCTTCCTACTACTATTTTCTTTATAAAGCGTTGCATTGTTACGGACTTATTCTTCGTTTGTTCGCAGACAGTTAATGCCATACTTGCCGCTTTTGATGCTACTTGCCGCTTTTGCATAGTTAGCGGCATCTCTCTTTTTATTTGCTCGCTGACAATATTTTCTGCGTGATGCATAGCCACGTGCCTTTCGTGAATAGGCGTTGCCTCTATTACGTTTGCTCTGTTTAATATTATTGGAGAAATATTAGAGTCGTATATATATATATATATATATATATATATATATATATATATATATATATATTTATGCTGTATATAATTATATGTCTAATATGCGTCAGTTCTGTTTGCCGTGACCCTAGTGGAGAGCCGGGATAGCCGAATGATAAAGCGTTGGACTTTCAGTGCTCGGGTCGTGAGTTCGAATCCCGGCAAGGGTCAGATATTTGCCCTGGCCTGTTTTTTTCTCGTTGCTCCGCCTTTGAGGTCACCCATACGTGGTGGAAAAGGACGTTAAACTCCCATACACCC
Source organism: Batillaria attramentaria (assembly GCA_018292915.2). Classification (NCBI taxonomy): domain Eukaryota; kingdom Metazoa; phylum Mollusca; class Gastropoda; family Batillariidae; genus Batillaria; species Batillaria attramentaria. The sequence goes on along the minus strand of JACVVK020000461.1, from coordinate 676 downwards.
TCGCACCCAACCACCCCCTGACCCTAGCAGAATCTGTGGGAAAAGACACTTATGCTTTTTTTCCTCTCAGCGCGACCGGGTATCAAATTCACTTACAACCTTATTACCAGGTCTGATAAGGTTCTGCAAAGCAATCTTGCTGCCGTTCTGTGGTGGTTTTGTAGACACTTTGCGTAGGCGAAATGGAAACTAGTTATAGCTGTGCCACCTCCACGGCCGTTTGTGTCACTCGGAGATCGTCGTTTTTAATTTGATTTTTCGGTGAAAGTTGAGACTTGTGCGTGCTTTTCAGAAGTTCAGCTAGTTCTGTAGTTTGTCCATTTTGAGCTGCGACGCGGATTTTTTTTTTTTTTTTTTTTTTTTTAGCCCGAAAACAAGAAATGCCAGTGGCGAGTCAGAGCTCCGCTGTCATTTTAAGCAGATGGTTTTAATTGGCTCATGCCTTATTTTCTTTCCTTTTCCCCCTGCTTTTTTCGTGGTTAGAATGAAATAGCCTCTGTGTGTGTGTGTGTGTTTGTGTGGTGTGTGTGTGTGTGTGTGTGTGTGTGTGTGTGTGAGAGAGAGAGAGATTTCATACAGCGACAGTTCGCGTGTTTTCGTTTACTTATGCAGTTCGTTTTATGGACGCTGAATAAAATACACATTTTGCAGGCACACCGATCCTATAGCGGAGGGC
>JACVVK020000460.1:425000-542934 GCA_018292915.2 Batillaria attramentaria | reverse complement strand
CAAATTGTTAGGTTCCTGCAATCACAAAGAGAGACAAATATGTGAATTGAAGGCAAGAAATATAAGTGAATTACATATCTCAAGCAGGAGTGGTATGATACTGGTAAGGATTTGAAGGGTAAAATCATGTAATTTGCCCCCCCCCCCCCCTCCATTCGAACTACAGCGCATTAGTCATTAAATAGACTGTAAACCTTTCCCTACTGTGCAAAAGAATGTTAAGCAGTTAACAGCCATCTGTTTGAAAGCAGGAAAGTAAGGTTTTGTGAATCACAATCCTGCAATGACGGTTTTACTAATTTCCCCTGTGTAAACGAGAGGGGGTGGGTGGGTGTTTGGGGGTTTAACGTCCTTTTCCACCACATAGGGTGATATCAAAGACGGGGCAACGACGAAAAAGCCATCACAAATTTTTGGCCCCAGCCGGGATCGAACTCACGACCCAAGCATTAGAAGTCCAACGCTCTACCATTCGACCACCCCGGCTCCCCGTGTAAACGAGAGAGAAGTCACGACACATACACGTGTGAAGTTTTGCCTGTTCCTTTTCAAAAGGTATGAAGAGCAGTTGCGGACAATCAACCACTGAAGGTCAGCTGAAGCCATGATGCTGAAACACAAGATTTGATTTTGAGTGACATTTCTGTGACAGTAGTACAGGAGAGCTGAAATTCATGGAAAGGTGAGAAATATTTTTTAAAAACTATGATTTCATGACTCTGACTTATCCTTGAAGACAAGAGTTATACTTTTCATAGGTAGGTGTACAGCAGTGATCACTCACTACTACAGCTGTACCACATTCTTCCACTCGTTTTAGTATCAGTCGGCAGAAACGTGGACATGTGCCCGACTGTGAGGCCAAAAAAAAACAAGGCAAAATAGACAGAGGGGTAGGTTGGTGCATTTTACATTATTTCCGAAAATTTACGGTAAACATATTGTAGTATTCATAATACTGTGTTGTTCAAAACGATGGTATTAAATTTTTAGCACATTTTTTGTGGAAAAGTTCTTGTTATAAAATGCTGCAGGCCAGAACGAGACTATGTTGAGGAAACGAACGTCAACACGACTAAAACACACGTTGAAGTCAAGATGCTGACTGAAACAAGGGCTGCCACAAAGCAGAAAGTAACAGAATACTTTTATAAATTAGCAAAACACAAACATATACTCAAAGAGATTCAAAATAAAGACTTTGGGGCAAAAAAACGAGAGAGGATCGACAACAGCCATGCGGTACCTTGCGTGGTGGTAGAAAAGAGGCCGTTTCCGGCGGACAGAGTTTGTATCACTACACTTAAAAATGGCAAAGACATTATTCGTGGGTCAGTGATGCCATATATTTCATTTTTTATGAAAATGACTTAAGTAACGCAATACATTGAAACTCAATCACGTAAATTGTATTCCTGTTAAATTCTTGATCTCAAACATGAGAACTATTTTCTTTATGGGCACCATTTAGCGAACTAGCTGTATAGGAAATCGGCTGAATAAGAATTCATTGGAAGTAGCAGACGGCCTTCCAAACTGCGATTAAAATGGTGTGATTTCTCATTTACATGTGTGGCAAACTTTACGATATCCGTTTAATTTTGACCTTGGGGTGGCGGGAGGGGGGAGGGGGAATAGTTTGTATTGGATCGTTTCTTTGCACTGCAATTCCTCACCATAAATTATTAACTTGAGAAATTAGAATTAACGCTAGCTGTTAGAGCAATATACTGATGCTGTTTGTCAAAGACACCATTAACGTGTGGTTTAAGAACATGCACAGCACTAACATAGTGACTATAACGCCAAAATTATAGATATTGGCGACAAAACTGAATGGGGTAAATTATGATGTGTGTGAAAACTTGAACATGACATGTATGCAGAAACATTCATGACAGGTTAACTGATCATGATTGTTTTTCACCTTTTCAGTTGAGAATATATAGTCATCGCGGGAACTTGCAGTTGACAGATTCCAACTGCTTTCATCATGCATAGTGATGGCAGACCCCGCCACAACAGATATAAAGCAGCCGTTCAGTTCAACTGCTTTACCAAGTCAAGATGACCTTGTTGATTCTGAGCAAAATGCCTTTCAAAACTCTTCAAGTGCCTGTGGACCGCCAACCACTCTTGAAGTTCTCGGAGATCATCTGTTTGCCAAAATTGAGGACCTTAATCAATTGGAGGTCACAGATCTGGATGTGCCAAAGCTGACAGGGATTTTATTGGAACTCGGGGAGAGAGAGGTAAAAACCACAGTGACTTCCGTGGCGTTCTTCTGCACGCGCTGAAGTTGACTCTCTCCTGTCCAAAATGCAGTCATGTACACTTGCTGTTAAAGAGTGGACTCTCCATAACAAACTGCAGTTGAACGAGGATAAGACGGAGGCTCTTTTGGTTTTTTCAAAATGTTCAGATCTGCCCTCTTCTTTTAAGATTGGACAGACTGACATTCATTTTTCTCAATCTGCAAGGAATTTAGGGGTCATTTTTGACAGCACTCTGTCGATGAGGGAACAGGTGAATAAGGTCTGTCAGTGTTGCTACTTTGAGCTTCGGCGCATTTCGTCCATTAGGAAGTACCTGACCACTGACTCTACAAAGACCTTAGTGACTTCACTCGTTCTCTCTCGCCTAGATTATTGTAACTCGCTCCTTGCCGGTCTTCCTCAAAATCAGTTAGACAAAATTCAAAAAGTAATGAACTGTGCCGCCTGTCTTATCTTCAAAACACCAAAGCGCCAACATGTCTCTCCTCTCCTATCTGATCTGCACTGGCTGTCCATCCAAAACAGAATTCATTATAAACTTGCCACTCTCTGCTACAACATTATCTCAGGTTCTGCTCCCCCCTATCTGTCCGCTCTCATTCAGCTCTACACACCATCCCGCAACCTCCGTTCTTCCTCTGACACCCGCCTTCTCCGTATTCCCATCCGCCGGAAAAAGTTTCAGGGCCAGCGTGCTTTTTCATACATTGGTCCTGTGGTTTGGAACGGCTCCCCTCTCACATCCGCCATGCTCAGTCGTTAGCAGTCTTTAAATCTAAACTTAAATCACATCTTTTCTCCAGGCAGTAGAACCAACCCCCCCTCCATCTCTGCATGCCACCTGCAAAAAAAATCAGTGTGTGTGTGTGTGTGTGTGTGTGTGTGTTGATGTGTTTTGTAAGTTATATACGCTGTTTTTATGTTATGTTTATGTACGCGCCCTGAGCTCTTGCGAGATGGGGCGCCACAAATACCCTTTATTATTATTATTATTATTTATATATATACATAGATGTATATATACCAGATGCAGTGTATCCTGGCCAGATACACCTGTCCACCATTGAATTTCTTTTGCTTAACTGTTCAAAAAAGTTAATGTGTGGTTTTAAAAAAAAACAGAAAAAAACCCATGCTGAAGTTTAAGAGAGGTTAATTGTGGTTGTGAACATTTTTTTTAGAAATAGTACATGTATAGGAAAAATGTGCAATGATTATCAATGTGCCTGAGCTTTTCTCAAAATCCGTTCATGCCAAAATTCCACAAAGACATTTATATTCAGAACTGTGCATCATTTTCAGCATATATATGCATGTATGCACTGGTTCAGTTGCTTAAATCTTTTGTGTGAAAAAAAAAGATTCGTTGTTTCTTATCTTGATTTATTACATAATATAGTATTTATATGAATTGTTTCAGGTTCTGAGAATGTTGACAGATAAGCAACACCTACAACAGTGCGTGCTAAAAGCAGTGGAGCATGTTCCAAGTGCTCGCAGGTTTAAATTCTGAATTACGTAAATTTATCTCGTGATAAAACTTTCATGTACATGTATGTAATCAGGATAGTAAAAAAGAACGCATCACATGCCACTTTGTCATTTACAGACAGAAATCGGAATCATTACAGATTACTTTTCAGTGAGGGGTACAGTGTTCCTGAGTACGCACAGGTGTGCATATTTGTACGCACAAAACTCTCAAATTGACGCACAAATTCGAGAACAGCGCACTCATAATGGTCTGTCAATAATGCGCTATTTGGTATGCGTGTGGGTTCCTCACCTTGCTGATTCGCTGTGGCTGACTAGCTACAATTCACAATCCTGCTTGTATGCTTTTGTAAACAAGAAGAAGAAGAAGAGATGGTTTTGACTTTCAGACAAAAGACCATGGCTCCCTTAAAATTTACAAAAAGGACCCTTAGAAGCATTTTCGATTCACAGGGAACACGTGGATAAATAAAAAAAAAGTTGGCACTTGGGGGGTTTCGGGGTTTTTTGGGTTTTTTTTTTTCCTGTTTTAGTGTGTGCGGGTCTTTGAATGAAACAGACACTAAGTATATATAACTTTGTCTTTTCAGGGGTGCTGATGAAAGTCCTCAGAAAGGAAGCGTAGAGGAAGATGTGGCAGAGTGTCTGTATGCAGAAGTAGATAAGCTGGAGCCACGGTTCAGCGCACAAATCACTGGTGCGTATCTCCAGAAAGAGAGCGTAGAAGATGTGGCAGAACGTCTGTATGCAGAAGTACACAAACTGGAGCCAGAGTACAGCGCACAAGTTGCCGGTGCGCATCACTATTAGTCAGTTTTTTGGAACCTGACATTGACTTATTTTCGTTTTTTTTTTTTGTTGTTGTTTGTTTGGAAAATGGGTTTGCTTCCGTAGTGGGGGGAGCCGGGGTGGCCGAATGGTAGAGCGTTGGACTTCTAATGCTCGGGTCGTGAGTTCGTATCCTGGCTGGGGCCAAATATTTGTGCTGGCTTTTTCATCTTTGCCCCATCTTTGATATCGCCCGTATGACGTGGAAAAGGACGTTAAACCCCCACCCCACCCCACCCACCCGCTTTCCCCCGTGGAAGTGCATCACCGTAGAGCCGCACCACCACCGTACCCTTTTTCAAAAATCAAGCTGGGAGAGAAAAGCCAGGGAACCTGGTGAGAAGCCCTCGATGAGCAGCCCCAAAACCATAGGTTGACCTGTGTTGTAACCAACATTTTACCATGACTGCTGTCAAGGCCTTTCAGTAACACACCGGCTTAGGTTGGACATCGATCCACTGTACACCTTGAAAATACACTTTCAGTTTTTTTCTCTGTGTTACAAAGGTAGTCATTGTTTAGCTTTTTCTATAGTATGTGTGTTTGTGCCTGTTGTGTAGTCATGCATGCAGGCATAATTTTTTCAGCCATTCAGCTGAATTCTGCCACTGCCTCAAGAACAATGTCTGCCTTTTTTTTTTTTTAATCAGTCATTAGGCTGTCGAGAACGGAAAAAAGTAGGACAAGCAGGACAATTTATTAGGATCACGCATCATTTAGGCATATTTTTTTTTTTTTTTACCCCTGGGTATATTTCCGCCTTTTTTGTTGTTACTGTTAGTGTTTTCCTGCTGCCAGGGAAAGAAAAAAGAAAAAAGTGGAAAAGGAGGGCGATCGCTGCGTCTTCCAGGCATGGACCTTTAAAGATATGCTCTTTCCAGTGACACTGACTTTTGACTTTCTGCGGCTATGTTGTAATACATGTATTATGGTGGTTGTTTTTCAGGCATGTTGCTAGAGATGGGGCAATCACAAGTCACCACACTCCTGTCATCACCCTCCAAACTCCAACAAGCAGTGGTGCGGGCTAAAACAGCTCTTCTGTCTCATAACACAGTCCCTGAACATGGATACACGCGTTCAGACTCGCCTGAATCAGGATCTTCAAGCTCCCTGTCATGTCACTCATCTGACTTGGTGGCTGGCAGTACGGGAGCCCGAGAATACCAAAATTCCAGCCAGGTATCGGGCAGTATAGGAGTCCAAGACTGTCAAAAATCTTGTCAGAGTTCAAGCAGAGTTGAAGATGTGGAAGAGAAAGTAGGGGAGAGGGTGTACGCGGAAGCAGCAACGCTTTATCCTGATTACGCTGAGAAAATTACAGGTATGTGATGATAGTTATATGAGACAGGGTGAATGTGCATGCGTGTTTCCTTATGTGGTGGAAAGGGACGTTAAACTCCCAAACACCCACCCACCTGCCCGCATGCGTGTTTCAGTGTTTGGCATTTTCTTTTTTCGAAACTGCAGCCTACATCTGGATAACCCAAACTTTAAGTAAGAACATTGTTTTTGCGTGGTACAGACAGAACTTACCCACTCAGAGAAGAAAAATACAGACCAAATCCTTATCTCAGGCTTCCATCTCTCCCTCACACACATAAACACACACACACACATGTATACACAAGCATTGCGTGCACAAACACACACCAATCCCGCTATGCCAGTAAGGCAATGTCTGTTAAAAGTAAAAACACCTACATTAGAACAGTCTTAAATACTTGATTGCATCAAGAAGTGGCCTAAAGGGAAAGTACATGTATGTATTCATGCATGCATCTGCTGTTTCATCAGGTATGGTTCTGGAAATGGGTGTGGACCAAGTCGGCATACTTCTCCAGGATGTTCCACTGTTGCGTAAGACGCTCGGTCTTGCGTTTGACACTCTACAAAACTCGAGGTAACAGTCAGTCTTGGAAGGAGGACACTTGTCGGCTGGCTGAACCACCTTGTGGTGATGGCTGCACAGTCATCCCAGCTCCTTTTGAAACTGCAGGTTTTTCATGTGCGCAGTGTCTACGGTTATGTGACCGTAGATCCGTACCCCGGACTAGCTATATATGTAATAGTTGCTGTGTACTGTTGGCAGGGGAAACATTTCACTCACGTGTGTTTGTGACTGACACCCCTTGCCTTGCACCCCCACTCCCCTCTACTGAGGTAACACAAGAGTTGGCCACTACACACTGCCACCTTCTCTGTCGGTGTTTGTGATCACGGGATCCAGAACAAAGCCAGGTGATAGAGAACGACTTTCCCTCTCCCACCTCTTCTCTTCAACTGGACAGTAGGTCGGCCTCATTCAGGCTTACTACTGCTATGAAAACCCATGACTCCAAGTGGAGCATAGGCCATTGATGACCCTTCGCCATCGCACTCAGTTCTGGGCTACTCTTGCCACTCCAGGCCAGTTGATCCCCTGCTCACATAGCTCTGCCTCAGTGTCCCGCCCCCAGCTGTTGCGAGGCCAGCCTCTCTTCCTTTTCCCCTGCGGGTTCCATGTCAAGGCTTGGCGTGTGGTGCTGGATGCTGGCTTCCTGAGGGTGTGTCCAATCCAGCCCCACTTCCTCCGCAGGATCTGCTTGGCCAGTTCATTCAGGCTTAGAGATTACGAAAACTGCATTTGAACCAGCTGTCGCTGATGTACAGTATGAGACATGGAAAGCTAGTCTGGGGTACAGATCTACAGTCACGTCACCGTAGACACTGCGTTTCATGTGCATTGGTTATGATGAACTCCATGTTAGGGAGAAGGCCATTGAATCCAGATACTGGTAGGCAAATCCCTGTGTACTGTGACTGAATAATGCAGGTTTGCATTAGGAGGGCTGGATGATTTCTGTTATTTTGACATTGCAGTATGGTACTGTGTATTTTTGTCGCCCAATAGTGCACAAGAAATCCAGCCTTCTTTTCTCGGAGCATGGCACAAAGAAACTGTATACTATATGTAGACATTGTCATGGAATTTGTGTTTCTCGATTTTGATAGTACAGGCACCTCAGGTGACACACTTTTAGCTCCTTCTCCGGAGCTGTTCTCAAAATCGAATTACGCCAGAATTCCTCCAAAATGGCCGTGCACTGTATGCAGTAAAGTAGCATTGTACAAGTGTTGACTTTGTGAAATATTGGATCAGACATTTTAATAATCATTTTCGATTTTGATGTCATTATCTCACTGAAAATGCCACCCAAAAAATGTGATCACTTTAAGAGGAGAAATGCTGCAAATACAATGAATATTGACTAGAACTATGCACTTTCTCTGGTGAGGAAGATAATTGCTGATGGTTGTGTGCTGAAGGGTGTGTCTGCTTTTTGTTAAAATTCAATAATGACAGCACACTTTGTGCATGTGTATGCGGTGGTAACCCTGTATGTGCGGCTGCTGCACTGGGGGGGGGAGGGGGGGGGCATGTTGGTTTGGTTTGGGCACAGTTTCTTGTGACAATCACTTGTAAAAGTTTTAAAAAAAAAAAAAAAATCCATTTTGAAGAATGCAATCACTTTGACTGCAGATGCTAAAGAAAATCGTGTTTGTACATGTATACATGTATACAAGTATAATTATTGATAGAATGTTGCTCATACTGATGTGGGTATGGTGCATGCATGTTTATCGACTTTCTCCTTTGAAGTCCATACGTTTGCTTTTTATTTATTTTGGAAGAGATTCTATGGGTCGCCTATTGCGTACAGTGAAACCTGTTATCAGAGCTTTTTTCCCCATGGGTACTACAGTACAGTATGACAGATGTCCTGGCTGACTGTACAAGTACATACTTGTGTATAGGACATTTGTCCTGAATATTGTGCACTACCGAAAACAACCGAAAACAACTCTTAATACGGGCAGAACGCAGTTAAAACATAGAAATAACAACACACAAACATGATTAAAGGTGAAAAAGAGGCATTAAACTAGTTTAAAGGAAAAAAGTACTTATTCACTCCAAGAGAACAGGACGGAATGAAGATGTCTCCCAAGGGAAGCGACTCTGGTCCGGACTGGTTATTTTCTGCAATATCACCTTTTTTTCCCTTTTAGCTTTTTTAAGGTCACTTTTTTTCACCTTTAATCATGTTTGTGTGTTGTTATATCTATGTTTGAACCGCGTTCTATCCGTATTAAGAGTTGTTTTCGGTCGTTTCGTTGTTTTCGGTAATTAGTAGGACCGATAATTATTATTAATGATGTCTGCTTTGGTAAGAAAGTAACTGGACATTTAAAACATGAATTCGTCTATGACTGAAGTCTCTGACATGGATTTAAATACGTGGATTATGGTCAATCAGCTTTATGGCTCCCATGGTAAAAGGTTTATTTTCATGTATCCCGCGAGTGAACATCAGAATAACACAGAAATGTATATTGCAGTTGAACTCTTTGGGAGATCTCAAAGACAGTCATAACAAACACTGAAGACCATCTGTACTACATATATAGTCCCTAACTGATCTATTATTCATGAGGTGGATGCAGTCCCTAGTTTTTAGTGGCAAATAAACTGTGATAATGGTGTCTTTTAACCTGCAACACATGACAAAGAGATCTATTTTTTTGGCTCCCTTGTGTAACAATGGGAGTCTATGTTGTAACCCTCCGTCGTCTGTCTGTGTGTGTGTGTGTGTGTGTGTCTGTCTGTGGGTGTGTCCGCAGTAAACCTTAACATTGGCATTTTCTCAGAATCTACAAAGAGCAGAGTCACCAAACTTGGCATACCGATAGGCAGCCATAAGACCTTTCAAAATATATAATTTTGAATGACCTTGACTCAAGGTCAAGGTCACTAAAGCTGTCTGTTTGAAAATTTTACATAGGCATTTTCTTGGAGTCTACAAATGCCAGAGGTTTTGAACTTTGCATGATGATAGACATTGATAAGAACTTTACAGATATACATGTATTCAATGGCCTTGTGTGAAGGTCAAGGTCAGACAAGTTATTTTCCGCATTTCCGTAGAAAACCTTAACATTGGCATTTTCTCAGAATCTACAAACAGCACAGGCACCAAACTTGGCATGCTGATAGACAGCCATAAGGCCTTTCAAAATATATCATTCTGAGTGACCTTGACTCAAGGTCAAGGTCACTAAAGCTGTTTGTTTTAAAATTTTGCATTGGCATTTTCTTGGAATCTACAAAAACCGGAGGTTTTAAACTTTGCATGATGATAGACATTGATAACAACTTTACAGAGGTACATGTATTCAGTGGCCTTGTGTCAAGGTCAAGGCTGTACAAGCTATTTTCCGCATTTCCGCAGTAAACCTTAACATGGGCATTTTCTCAGAATCTACAAAAAGCAGAGGCACCAAACTTGGCATGCTGATAGACAGCCGTAAGACCTTTCAAAATATAACATGTTGAATGACCTTGACTCAAGGTCAAGGCCACTAAAGCTGTCTGTTTTAAAATTTTGCATTGGCATTTTCTTGGAATCTACAAAAACCAGAGGTTTTAAACTTTATATGGTGATAGACATTGATAAGAACTTAACCGATATACATGTATTCAATAGCCTTGTGTCAAGGTCAAGGCCGTACAAGCTATTTTTGTGAAACCGTAACATTGGCATTTTCTCAGAAACAACAAACAGCAGAGGCGCCAAACTTGCCATGCTAATAGACATTGATAAGAACTATATACCCATACCACTTTAAATGACCTTGACTTTGAGTCAAGGTCATTAAAGCTGTCTGTTGTCAATTTCAATATTACCGTCTTTGGAGAAACTACAAATACTAGAGGCATCCAACTTGGTGTAATGATAGACGTCTTATTTGAATGACCTTGGCCCAAGGTCAAGGCCATATAGTCAGTTTGGGGGAAAAGTGTAATATTGCCAGGAACTAAGAACACCAGAGACACCTTACTTGGCTTGATGATAGTGGTAAGATTTTTTACTCTTGAATGACCTTGACCCATGTCACAAGGGAGCCATGGAGGCTTTTGCCTCTCTAGTTGTATACTTGTTATTGTGTACAGCTTGTTAATTTTGAAGTGTTTCTATTAGTGCATTTCCGCTTCCGCAAATAGCAAGTATTTTAATGTTTCGTGTCTGTTAGTAACATCCAAATTGCATGCAGCAGCTACACTACAGAAAACACACACACATACACACTCACAAACTATATACACTAAAAAGCTGCAATTACAGGAAACTCCACTTATCACAAAGGAGTTTTTTTGTTTGTCATCCAAGTTTTACGCACTTGTGTGATGGTGGTGGCAATTTATCATATACATAACTATATAGATAAATATTACAGGTCATTTCACACAAATATCCTGAGTTTATTTTGAAATTTTCGTTTTCATATTTTTGTTTTGTTTGTTTCTCTGTGTGTGCATGTCAAGTGAAAGTGAGTTACACAGGAATCGTCGTCATCTTCGTCCACAAAGTAAAACTAAAAGCAGGTTTTTACTGACTTCAAGACATGTTTTATCAACTTTCTTTGACAGATCATAACCTCGGCAATACGTACAGTATCATGTCATAATCACAGAAAACCAATTTACATATCACAACTTGGAATATGTCACTACAATTGTATTGGTCAGTCGAGCTGCAAAATGTCTTTCTCAGCCTCCCCCCACAACACGATGGCACATGTACAGAGTCGGTTCATGTGTTGAGAAATTCCTCCATCGCATGATTCGTCTGATTGCATCCCTGAGTTTAGTCGTCCATGAAGAAATACGTCACTGCTGCTGCTGCTGCTACGACGCCACTCGCTACCACACCTGTAATCAAGCAGACAGATCTACAAGGCTACTGTGAAATGAGGGTAAATGAAGGTCATTATGTGACAATGGTACTGTGAACTGGAGGCGAATAAATGTGACAATGGTACTGTGAAATGGAGACAAATATGACAATGGTACTGTGAAATGGAGGTAAATAAATGTGACCATGGTACTGTAAAATGGAGGTAAATAAATGTGACAATGGTACTGTGAAATGGAGACAAATAAATATGACAATGGTACTGTGAAATGGAGGTAAATAAATGTGACCATGGTACTGTAAAATGGAGGAAAATAAATGTGACAATGGTACTGTGAAATGGAGGTAAATAAATATGACAATGGTACTGTGAAATGGAGACAAATAAATATGACAATGGTACTGTGAAATGGAGGTAAATAAATGTGACAACGGTACTGTGAAATGGGGGTAAATAAATGTGACAATGGTACTGTGAAATGGAGGTAAATAAATGTGACCATGGTACTGTGAAATGGAGGTAAATAAATGTGACAACGGTACTGTGAAATGGAGGTAAATAAATGTGACCATGGTACTGTGAAATGGAGGTAAATAAATATGACAATGGTACTGTGAAATGGAGGTAAATAAATGTGACAATGGTACTGTGAAATGGAGGTAAATAAATATGACAACGGTACTGTGAAATGGAGGTAAATAAATGTGACAATGGTACTGTGAAATGGAGGTAAATAAATATGACAATGGTACTGTGAAATGGAGGTAAATAAATGTGACCATGGTACTGTGAAATGGAGACAAATAAATATGACAATGGTACTGTGAAATGGAGGTAAATAAATGTGACAATGGTACTGTGAAATGGAGGTAAATAAATGTGACCATGATACTGTGAAATGGAGGTAAATAAATATGACAATGGTACTGTGAAATGGAGGTAAATAAATGTGACAATGGTACTGTGAAATGGAGGTAAATAAATGTGACCATGGTACTGTGAAATGGAGACAAATAAATATGACAATGGTACTGTGAAATGGAGACAAATAAATATGACAATGGTACTGTGAAATGGAGGTAAATAAATGTGACAATGGTACTGTGAAATGGAGGTAAATAAATGTGACAACGGTACTGTGAAATGGAGACAAATAAATATGACAATGGTACTGTGAAATGGAGGTAAATAAATGTGACCATGATACTGTGAAATGGAGGTAAATAAATGTGACAATGGTACTGTGAAATGGAGACAAATAAATATGACAATGGTACTGTGAAATGGAGACAAATAATGAGGTAAATAAATGTGACCATGATACTGTGAAATGGAGGTAAATAAATGTGACAATGGTACTGTGAAACAGGTACATGTAATGAGGTAAATAAATGTGACCATGGTACTGTGAAATGGAGGTAAATAAATGTGACAATGGTACTGTGAAACAGGTACATGTAATGAGGTAAATAAATGTGACAACGGTACTGTAAAACGGAGGCAAATAAATGTGACAATGGTACCGTGAAATGGAGATACATAAATGTGATACTGTTAACAGTGCTGCAGAGCCCTTCACTACTTTCCCAAGCTGGAGATAGCAGACTGGCTCTAGTGTCTACAGACATTCCACCCAATCTGGCACACGCAGAACTTGCCCCGTGTTTCACGGGTACGATGACGAACCAATTATACAGCTGCTCTCTGAGGTACACCACTCGAGCGCGACAAAAGAGTGATCTGATTGGTGCAGGTGTCACATCTAAGAGGAGATCACTACGCCTGCGTGCGCCATTTTCAGTAGAATTTTCTAGTCAGTGTGATAACCACTAGTCTGATCCATCTGATTCAGGATGTCCGAGTCAGATTCCTACATTCACAAGGTCTGTTTGGAGCACACTGTCGGTGGCGTGGATTTTGACTGTGTTGGTTGGGTAGCAACCTGGGTTGGAATCAAATGTGTGACAACTGTAAGATCCTACTGTGACACTACCACCCTTAGAAATCCCAAACAAAGTCACTGTACGTTTTCGGTGTCGCCTGACAGGTCCACAAAGATGAAATTATAGATGTGGGAAATCCGAGACGAGGAAAAGGGACTGTACTGTTTAATGATGACGGCTGGTACAAATCTCCACCGCAATATCGTAAATCAACACTTGAAACACTCATCTACCCGCGCACAGACAACTTTTCAACCGTAAGATGTGTTCTTTTTCAGGTTCTTCTTCGTTTCACTTTTGCTTTGTTGCTCCCTGCTGCACGAACTTGGATGCGCCACGGACAGAAGATTTCAACCGTGTTTTCCCAATAGTCTGTTACAAACTGTAGTCTAAAACGCCCAAACACTCTCTTCCTTTAAGAGCAGCCTCTTCAAACATCTAATGTATGCGGGTTCGCAGCCACTTTCGTAAACACCACCATGCATCCGACAACTTATGTTGGTACATGAATAGTGTGTGTGTGTGTTGATACCTATATACTGTTACGTGTATGTGTTGCTTATATACTGTGCCTTTTACCTCTCATGTGTTTTGCATTTGATACCTATATCCTTTTGTATGTCGTGTCTGTGAGCGAGTGTAGATAGATTTTGTGTGTGTGTGTGTGTGTGTCATTAGCAACGGCAAGAATGAAAACTGGACCACTGGACCAATGTCTATTACCGTTGACAAATAAAGTTTCATTTCATTTCAGTCTACACAGTTTGTAGCATGTAAACTAGCTTCCCACTGCACCTACGAAACCTATGCGTACTGTAACTTACTCAACTTGATCATATCCCGGTAGACACTAAGTAACACACACACACACACACACACACACACACACACACACACACACACACACACACACATGTACGCCGCAATTGCACGCAAATTGGCTTGCTTGTAAAGTTGGTGTTACTGTGTACGTTCTATATAAAAGCTGTATTAACTTAAAAATTTGCTGGCAATATTTGTTTAAAAAAAAAGAAGAAGGTAGCAAGAAAGAAAAAAAACAAAGATTAAAACTAAGGGAAGATGATGATGGAAGGAACAAAAAAGGAAAAAAAGAAGAGAAAAGAACAAAAACAAAAATCAAACCTTCCAAAACGGTCCTATCCGGACCCCCTTTCTGATTAAAAAAAAAAAGATAAAAAAAGGTAACTTACTCAACACAAGGGACATCTTGGACTGACTGGCCGCTGGTGGAGATTCCTCGTGAAAACTGTTCAGATTAAACTCGGATGACGATGCCGTCACCCAGTCGTTGTCCCCTGCAACCCAGACAAAAACAAACCACACATGTATGATGTATGCATATTTAACCCTTATGTCCTGGCGGAACAATACAACTGTATAAACCACTTTGTATGTAGTGGATGCAGACACTCCCATGTTGGTAACTTAGTGTGTGCCTTTAAGTTAGTCCGAAGTGTAGCATGCGTCTTGCACTGTACAAAAAAAGTAGCCGTTTTCTTTCAGTTTTGACCTCAAAATGAGGACATATCACACAAGCAAGCCCAATATAAACCTAGTTTGAGAGTCTGCCAGGTACTTGAGGATAAGGCTCATGTCGCACAGAGATGTTCAAGTCTGAAGAAACAGCGAACATGGTGTTTTTCTGTTTCTTGTGTGATAAGCGGCTACAACTTGCCTTTGCCCTAATTTTCCCAAAGCATGTTTTAAGCTGTTTTTCATATTTGTTCAAACAAAAACATCGCCTGAGAGTCATTAAGCCAAAGCCGACATAAAAACTTTCAAAGAGGTGGTCACCCACTTGCTGGGCGTTCGCAGTCCATCTCCAGCGTCTCGGCGCGAACGCGAACATCGGTCAGTTCTTTGATGCGGTCCAGTATCTCCTCCACTTTCTCGTCTTGGAACATGTAGTCGCACAGTTCTGCTCCGCCAGAGCCGAACGGGCTGAATACTCGCACAGGTGTGTCAAAAATCTGTCCTGATTCTGATGACAGTGAACAGATCATACTGGCATTAGCAAATACATACGATAGCTAAAAAAAGAAAAGAAAAAAAAAAAAGCCTTGCAACAGGTTATATATGGAACATGACTGTCTGCCGGATTGTTGCAAAGCTGCCATGTTTATTTAGTTACGTTTAAAATTTTTCTTTTTTTTGCAAGACCAAAGACACTGGAAGTCTTAATACGTTTGACAGGGATACAAAAACACTGCAGAAAACTTTTCATCAAATAATAAGAATAAATGGCATCTGTAGAGCGCATTTCTTTAAATAAAACTCAAAAGTGCTTAATCCATGCATCAGAATCACGTGGGACACCCGAAACCATTTTCATGACCCGGGTTGGCGTATGTGTTGTTCTACGAACGTGGAAGCACACCGTGTACTGAGCAGACGTTATTTGGTTGCGGACTGAACACTAACTGGACAGCGTTGATCGGTGGCTATTTTTAGTGGGTGGGTGTTCAACATCCTTTCCCACCACATATGGGTGATATCAAAGATGGGGCAACGATGAAAAAGCCAGCACAAATATTTGGCCCCAGCCGGGATACGAACTCACGACCCGAGCATTAGAAGTCCAACGCTCTACCATTCGGCCACCCCGGCTCCCCCTATTGTTAGTTACTTTGTCATGTCGACGTGTAGTACATGTACAGGTATGGAAGCGTTAGGCCCAGGAAAGTCATATTTCTCTACTGTTAGGCCCAGGAAAGTCATATTTCTCTACTGTTAGGCCCAGGAAAGTCATATTTCTCTACTGTTAGGCCCAGGAAAGTCATATTTCTCTACTGTTAGAAACTGAAGTCACAAAAACGGTCGCAATAGCCAAAAGGAACATTGTTTGGCTAACAGGCTTACAGCTTTGTAAGCGGCACTTTTCACCCTTAGAACTCATTACGAACATCGAGACTTGGAAGACAACATTTTCAGGGTTCGCGCTAGGATTTTTCAAAACCAGTCCCCTCGCCTCCTACCCCGGCCATTTTTCAGCGACTCTGAGCAAAACAGTCCCTGTGAAAAAAATTCCGGTAGCACTGCAAATAATGATGTAAATTTTTGCAAGCACAATTCAGAGAGATAGGGCAAGTGCCGCTAGTCAAGCCTGGACCACAAAATTTGTATGAACGATTGACATTTTTTTTTTTTTTTTTTTTTTTTTTTACGATCAGCCTGTTCATTTTTATTTTTTCTCCCATAACTCTGTAACCAGTCCCAGCAAAATAAAACCAGTCCCCGGGACTGACAGCTAAAAATTTTCCAGTATTTCCTCTTTATAGCCAGTAATTTACTGGTAATTGCCAGTTAACGCGAACCCTGCATTTTGTCACATCAACAGATGCTGCCAATTTGAAGACCACAAGCTTTAGGCACATGGATGTACATACTAGGCGTATGTATATGGCTGAGTGAACGGAAAGAGCAGAAAAAAACATGAGGAACTTACCGCTCATTTCATCCATCAGCTCAATGTCTTCACTCAGCAGCTCACAACGTGCACACAGGCTGCGAACCACATCCGATTTGATTGCCTGCACACACACACACACACACACACACACAGAGATGCTAATCACTGTCACAATCCAATTCATGTGCTAAGAGGGAAACACAAATTGATAAGGTGGGCTGCAAAGAAACATTTTGCCATAACCAGGGGTCGCATTTATCGGATATTTTTGCGTATATTTTGCATTTTGTGGATGCCCTACGCATTTCCAAGGGACCTTTGCATACTCTACACATTTTGAAAAGGCCCTGACTGCACCAACATGTCACATTGTCAGCGCTTTGACAGCCTCCCTGCTTGCTGGGCAAATCCCTTGTCAATTACCGCTGGAGGGCAGTCAGCGGTGCGCAACGCCGGTTTGATTACGCTAGTCGCTAGCCAGTCGAATAACAACAGGAAACATTCTGTGCAACTTTCTGGCACTTTGGTTTCATTCACAGGCTGATGTCATAAAAATTAAAAACCTTCCGTCTGATGTGGACACATTTATTTAAGTGCCGTACGCAATTTTACCGGCCTCATGCCTTTTCTACTGCAAAATGCAAAACACCAGAGTGACCCCTGCACAACCTTTGAGTCAAACAGAGAAAGTTATTTGCTGCATGATGTATCAGTAAGCCTTTTGATAAAACTTGCCCTTATGATGATTTTACCAAGACAATCTGGACGTAATATATGTCTGTATATTCCAAACACAAAATTAAGAAAGAAGTAAATCTGGACTGTACCTCTAAAGCCTCCTTGACTGTTGCCTTCCAGTTGACGAAAGCCCGACACACTGTGATGCCTCGGACAGACACCAGTTCCTTCACTTCATTCACTTTGGGGTCAGGAATGTCCTCTGATCCATTCTGAAAACAAGTACATACACAATTACAGGGTTGCACATTTTCCACAGCTTCTATAGGACAAAGTGTCCTGGAAACAGCAAAGTGATAGGACACAGTGTCCTAGCCACTTAGTGGCAATAAAAATTTTAATATGACAAATGTCCGCTTGAGGTGGGAAAAATAGGACATTTGAAATTTTTATAGGTCAATGTCCTGGGACCAACTTAAATGTGCAACCCTGCAATTATATATATATATATATATATATGGTATATATATATATATATATACCACTCTACCACTATTACAAGTCATGGTATAAATTCCATAATTCACCACATGTGGTATAAACATTGTACCCATGACAACCACGCGTGAATTTTATGGCTGTACCTAAAGAGTGAACATGTATTACCCCTGGCAGTGTTCCAGCAGTATGTTCTGGTGAAAGGATTTGCGTCACAATATGACGCGAAAAGGGACTAAAGAATAATTTACATCACGACATGACGTAGTTCGACTTCGTACGGAAATGGGGACGAAGAAGCTTTGCCAGTCGCTTGACGTGGAATTGTTGATCTTTTGCTACGTTTTATCAACAAGCGGTCGTGTTTGTGACAAGCGTAAGCCTAGTTCCAGTTCTCTACGTAAGCCTAGTTCCAGTTCTCATGTAGACGGAGGCTTCGAAACGGACCAGCTGACTTCTCAAAGCCTATGGACAAAGCGAGGTAAAGCACCTCAGCCAGTGATGTCACGTGAAGCATTTGGATTGCTGATGTCAGCTTTCAAATCAAAGAAATGCAGGTAGGGACGTGGTATAAATAATTTTCCCAATTCGGTGCCCTTGATTACGTAAAATACACCACACTCGTTTGTTGATTTCAACCGTAAAACTGCTCGTTAAAACTCGCAGTTTTACGGTCGAAATCAACAAACTCGTGTGGTGTATTTTCCGTAATTGGGGGCACCTCACTGTGAAAACTATATATATATATATATATATATATATATATATATGACCGATTATGCTGAAAGAAAAGCCCTACACTGCTTCCAGCCCCAGCTTAGGACAACACATATAGGTATTACATGAACACCGCATTGCTTGTCAAGTCCACTACATATTACTATACACTATAGTTTCGCTGACTTACCAAGGACAAAAGAAAGTCTACACTGAATCTCTCCTGTGTGGGGCTCTCCCGCTCTCTTCCCTTTCCCTTCTTGCTGTCTGGGAACGCGGCGAGTAAATCACTAGGGTTGCGCATTTCCCCGTCTATCAGCGCAACACTTTTCCAGATATCCTTACAGAACGGAGCAATGGCATTCTGAAAAAAAAAAAAAGGAACCGTCAGTGATGAGCCTGAGACAAAAGCAGTAGAAATTTTTTTTTTTCAGTAAAATATAATAATAATGATGAGTATTGTATTGGCGCTTTACCCAATTTCATGAATCGGCTCAAAGCGCCGCGAACTAAACCCAACACGCACGCTCACGTGAATCACACGCATTCTCTCACACACTGGACATAAACATATTACAATCACGTTGTGCAAAGGGTCAGCTCAGCTATTTAAATTTCGGAATTTAGAATTGTATTTATTTTTCAAATTTGGTGGGCTGAACATTTCCAAAGCAGAGGGGGAGGAAGCCGGAGTACCCGGAGAGAACCCCTGACGATCGGCCCGAATGAACAGTGCCACATACAAGAGGGAAAAATTGTTTGCCTCGAGTGGGACTCGAACCCCTGACCTCTCGCATTGGTGACAAGTCTCTTAACCACTAGACCACCGATATCTTTCTCCTACAGATATTACCAGATGGCATGATACTATATGTTGTCATCTAGTAATATCCACCCGAAGAACAAGTTCCCTTGGCTATTTCTGAGTCTGAATTTGGCGAATGGTTTGACTCATATCCATGAAGCACACCAGATCGAAAGCAAACAAGCCGTTAACTTCAAATGCACTGGAGGCAGAGACACCTCCTGGTCCAATTTTTGTTGTTGTTGTTGTTGACTTGCAACTTTTTTAACTTTGAAGTTTGGCTAGTAAGTTTCCTAGTTTGGCTAGTAAAATTTGGAGTCACTAGCCAAGGGCTAGTGTGGGAAAAAATCAGAATTTCAGGGCTGTATATATATATGTGACCGTCCACGAGAAAACCCGGCGTAAGACGCACGCTGCTGTTCCGAGCTAGAGGCTAACAAAGGTCAGCGGGTGCTATCTGGTCGATATTGGGATTTTGCCAAAATCAGGAGTTTTGCCCTTAAATTATGTTGTCTGAAAAGGAATTTTTTGGCACTGTAAAGAGCAAGGCTGTTTCTTCAAGACGGCTCCAAAAACAAAAAATTGAAATTTTTGCACTTAAACCAGGTTTTCTCATGGAAGGTCACATATATTCCTCCACTGCGAAGAATAAAACTCACAAGAGCAGAGAGACAGATCCCACCAGAAACTCACCTGCATCTTTTTAAGTAATGTCTGTTGCCGAGATTCCTGAGGCAAGGGGAACGAAACGTCCACAGCGACTGCGGTTTCCAGGCGAAGCCACTTGGTGGGACATCCTGTGTATCGCCACTCGGCTGGACGGAGTGTGCTCTGTGCCAGTAGACAAACAATAACACAGCAATAAAGCAACGCAAATAATGCTATAATGATAATAACAATAATGATCAGGGATGACAACAACTTTTAAGAAAGCAGAGGAGATTTTCCCGGGGGTCTGGGGCCGGCTTGCGTAGAAGGAAAGCCAGAAAAAATTGACAAGCGGGCGGGGGGGGGGGGGGGGGGGGGGGGGGGGGGGGGGGGGGGGGGGGGGGGGGGGACGGCAAGGCAGCTTACCGCAGCAGTCCTGAAACTGAATTGGCCCTCGAAATCGGAATGCAAGTCACGCCGAAAAAATTGACAATCGATTTTTTTCCGCGGAGATTTTTTTAGAACAGCGGAGATTTTTTTAAAAGACAGCGGAACGGCGGAGAACGGCGGGACTGTTGTCATCCCTGATGATACAGGCTACGTAACTGCAGAGGAAAAAAAAAAAAAAAAGACTGAAACCTAGGCCGGGTTGCTGAGGCAGCACCCTGTTTGGAGACCCAGGGCTGAGATTTAGCAAGCCCGACTAAGGAGCCAGTCGGGCTGCCAACCAGGGAAGCTGAGGGAGCCCGACAATTTTTCAAGGAGCCCGACTCTTTGATGAGAAATTTTGCTGTATCTGCGCTATTTTTAGACCAGTCTGCGCGATGGTGAAATGAGAGCTCTGGACGCTGAGGTGGTCAGCGGGTTCAGCGACGGCATACGTGTGTATTGCCGCATATTACCAGTCCAGTGCAGGTGTGTCAGTAAGCGGAATCTACCGATCGGGCCTGGAAATATCATGGTGCCAGCCGGGTGATTGAAACTGTGATCCGAGGGAGCCCGACGTGATTTTTAGGTGCCTCGGGCGCCCGCTAAAGCTCAGCCCTGGGGACCACGGGGGCAACACCTCACTTCAGGAAAAAAATTGTAGCTTTTAATATTATATCCTGGCACCTGAAAGTAATATACTGCCTTGGTACTGACATGCAAGTGTTTAAAAATGATGTTAGACTGTCCCATATGGCAATACATATGTCATGATACCTTACTGTGTGTGCAACCTTTTTCCCCTTCCTATTTCTTGGGCTGAAACTTTGATTTGGTTTGGCTGAAAGGATAGGAAATTTGGCTGAAAAGTACCAAATGACTACACGTTCCCCAGTCTGATGGTAACAAGAATGCATCCGAGTGTGAGTGTGAGAGTGTGTGTGTGTGTGTGCACGCGCGCACGTGTGAAAGTGTGTGCGTGGGTGTATCAAAACAAGCCCAACCTGACCAGACACAAAATGCATGACTTATGTTGTTTACCTTTGCATTTGAAACATCAAGTGAGCTGCATAAAATTCTGAAAAAAAAGCAAAAGAAAAGAGACAGATCAATGCAAAACATCGCACATACCCGGATCAGTCGCTTGTAAATTATGTTAAGCAAGATGACGCAGAGATTAAAAGCGATTTTCTTTACTTCAATGCGTATGTCTGAGTTTAGTATACAATATAAGCTAAGATTATTTTCAAAACAGTAAAAAGTAACGATCACAAAGCACATACCATACAGTGCTAACTGCAAATGCCTCTTAGTTTTAAAGTGGTTTTCATGCTCATCATAAAAGATCGAACCATCATTCTGTGATTTTGATTAAAAAGAATTTGTGTGAACACTAACTTGCTGGATATCGAATCAACCTGAAGAAGGATACGGTCCACGATACTGTCTGCCGGAAATACGGGCATGTTCTTGGTGACAGCTTTCTGTACAGCAAACATCATCTGAAAATGGACACACCAGTGAAATTCAAGTCAGTGATGACTCTGTAGGATAAAATAAACACACAAACAAACAAACTGGTAATACTGCTAGTATTCTGCAAAATAAAAATAAATGCAATTCTATTGCTGAATTCTGAAACTTAAACTGCAAAGCTGACCCTTCGCAATGTGTTCATGTCTGATGTGTGAGAGAATGTGTGTGGTTCACCTGAGCGTGCGTGTGGGGTTCAGTTCGTGGTCCTTCGAGTAAATTAGAGAAATTGGGTAAAGCACCTACATAGTACACAGCAATTATGATTATAATTATTCTCTTTATCCTGGCGATGCTGAGAACGTTCAGAATATTCCAGACTACCTCTATAGCTTTTTCGGCACTACACAGGTGAATTCAGCAAGATCAGGGTTAAAATGACTGGACTATAAGTGAAACAATAAAAACAGTAGGAAAAAACCTAAAAAAGACAGAAGGAGGAAGAAATTAAGCGAGGCAAAAAGACATGAAAAGCTAAGCAATGGTTCAACAGATAGTGCATCCAACAAGTATGTTAGTGAACTGACACTTCTGCTGTCACAGTTAACTGATTGTCTGGTCTATCTAGCTTCAGATACCAAAACTGCTCCCATTTTCTTTGCAAGGTTTAGGTATCTGACCTCGGATCTTCAGCCGTCCGGTTCGAATCCGTGGTGGGCAGGAATTTGGATGAATTTTTCCTTTCCAAATCGAGTCAAAATCACACGCAGACTTGTTCACAGTGCCTGTCCCATTCTAGTGTACACAAGCACATGTAAGAAACAAGTGTGCACGCTAAAAACCCCACGTCCATCTTACAAAGAAAAGTAGGCTGTGGCCGGTGTCGTGGAAAACAGAAATACTGCCGTACACACCAGAGTGAATAGCAGGGTGGAGGTTTGCACATAACGTAGCGCTTAGCGGCAGCAGGCTTTCACTGCTTTGTCTTCCAGCCCTGCGGTGCCATGAGCATTTCAGAAGAGATGGATATATATACATAGGCAACATCCAACATACCATACCATAGCAAGCAGCGAACCTTTGAA
This sequence comes from Batillaria attramentaria, assembly GCA_018292915.2. Lineage (NCBI taxonomy): Eukaryota > Metazoa > Mollusca > Gastropoda > Batillariidae > Batillaria > Batillaria attramentaria. The sequence continues at coordinate 519,895 of JACVVK020000460.1, read as the reverse complement.
TGGATAAACTACTTTTTTAACCACTACCGACAGAATCTGGGGGTGACTGTAGATTCCCAACTGACCTGACGTAGTTTTGCCTGCGAGTCCTTCAGCATCTGGGCGGGTGCCACCACAAACAGTCCTATGACATCCAGCCCTCCAGGCAGCATCCGTGTCACCTGCAGAAGAAATGCCATCTCTATGTCACCAGCATACTTTCCCAGGGATATATTTTTATATCATGGGCTAAGTCAGCTTATGTATTGCTTGTGAATAAGCCTGTACCCTCAAAATACTCTATCTTGATGATTAGACATCATCAGTACGGCTCTTAATGTGAAACAATGTTGTTTACGCTCTGCGCAAGCAGCTAGCTGAACATTCAAATTCTGTGGTTGTTGTTACACAGCTAAGGCGCTCAGTGTGCCGGCCACATCTCTGAGCACGCTTCTGTTGGCTCAATGCCAGCATTATACTACAGACGCTGTTACTGTCCAGGTGTCTAAGCGGAGTGACTAACACCACGAAAACAGCTCAAAATTATCTGTGAGCATAAAAAGGTAGCTTTAGCCCCTATTACAATACCAGCACAACCGGAGCATTTGATGCTGTTGTTGTGTTTTGAGGATAATGTTTTATATTCTTATTTCATTATTTATTTAATAATAATAATAATAATGGGTATTTAAGGGACGCCCTCCCTCCCACAGGAGCTCAGGGTGCCTTAAATTAACAGTCAACATGCAGTCACTCACACAGAAACAGAAACACACGCAACATTCCTTCACACATACATTTAACTACAAACACATAATGTGCAGCATCACACACGGTCTCCGCTGCCCCCGGCACACACACACACACGACCAGCAAGATGATGATGTGGCAACAGCTATTGGTTAGGGGCAGTGAAGAGGTGGGTTTTCAGATTTTGTGTCTGCATATCTGAGGGTGGTGGAATGGGTGTAAATGAAATCAGCTGATCTGGAAACATGCAAACCTGCGTATAACACAGGGGTTGCAAATGAAACTGGTTAATCTGGAAACATTGTCAAACCTGTTTGGCATGTGTAGCGACCCACTGCTCATCTGCAGCGTCCAGTGACTTAGGCCGAGCGGGTTTGGATCTTTTCTTGGGTTGTGCACCATTCTCCCCTCCCTCAATCTGCGACTCCTCACACACCTCATCCTCTGCTGGGTCTGGTGTGCGGGCTATCCTCAGTACAAAGTCCTTCTGCGTTGTGAGCTGTTAGAAATAAGAGTAAGAATGGAGCATGGTGAATGCTGTTTGCTCTTACTGTATACAAAGAGTAAGTAAAAGTTGTCGGTAATCTTGAAGAATAGTATACGAATTTCTGACGTGCCCATGTGATCAGCAACCAAAATGGCGCATTGGATTTGCATGCATATCCCTACTTGTGAAATGAAATAAATTATTTTCACCCACATGTGGGGAAGGAGAGGTCAAAGTGAGCAGGTGAGGGTGTCTTACGTCTCTTTGCATCGAGCAGAACCGAAAGCACCCGAAAAAGTGCGTGCAAATAGCGCCCAGAATTTCGTACGCTATTCTTCAAGATTACCAAAGTGGTCTTTAGCTGCTGTTATTTCACTCCCTGTGGATGCGTCAAAATTAAAACGTCTTGAACTAGAACTCACGAAGAATGTTACCAGCCGGCATACGAAAAGTAGACAATTTACCAACCTGTCCCAGGATAAGTCCGACGTACCACTGCTTTCTTTTGATCAGATCCTGTATATACGCTTCCGTCGACTCGTCAGCATACACTGAGCGCCCCATCGTTCGGAAATGGAGCCCAAAACACTCTTGCAAAACTCAGAAAAACAGCTGTTTCGTGCACGACGACAGAATTCTTACTTCCGGTAGGGACTTTTAATTTTCACTGAAGACAAGTTACTAAAATTTAATTACTTTAATTTAAAAGCGGTATTCCATCCAAATGAACGCAATACATTAGACTAAAAGTCTTTTTGTCGCACTCAAGGACCATAAAAAAGACTGATCAGATGAGCAATATGTTCACAACATATTACTGCAAGCAATGATCCCTAACTGGGGAACTAACCCAAATAAATGATCATTTCTGTAAGACTTGCAGAGTTATTGCCCCTTATTACAGATTTTGGCCTTGCTACTAACACTAGTCATGGCCCTTTCAATTCCTTTTTCTGCACTGCCTTGTATCATGCTTGTATCATGTTAAAGTAGTATTGTTGGACTCCCATTAGTGCTGTTTTGCTACAATGTACCCCACAAACACATTCCAAGTCTCACATAATGTAATGTCCTGTAAACTTGGTAAGTTAGACGCCCTCTTGATTTTCATCATAGTTCCGTCACCACACAAGCGCACAGGGCTTCATATTCGTGGGAACAATGATTGGATGAAATATCATGGCTCACAGTAAAAGTATAGGACATTTGTACTGAATGTTGTCAATTGTTAAGCAGAAATAATCAGACATATTTCTGCCTTTCTAAGAAAGTAATCGGTCCATGACTGACTGACCCCATCGATGAGTGCATCCTTGCCGTTGGAGATGGGGCTTGCGTGTCTCCATGACCCCGAGAGCTATGCCGGCGGGAGATTCGTCTCCTGGTAGGGCCACCCATGCTGGACAGGTCGAAGGGTAGAGGCCAGACGAAGCGTACTCACTGGTCCTCCAGGTTGGGGGTTTGAGTAGGGCTAACAACCCAACTCTTTAAAAACAAAACCTGTTACAGAAACTACAACCACAGATCTACAACGCAACTTGGTCCAGAAAGAGTCCTCTCTAGTAGAGCCCATGACGCGAGCTGGTGAAAGCCCTCGGGAAGCCAGTGCGCCGACTACTCTTCTGACGGCCAAGACCAAAGCCAGGATAGGGACCTGGAACATCCGAACCCTATACGAAACAGGAAAGACAGCACAAGTGAGTCAAGAAATGCATAGATACAATCTGAAGCTGCTCGGCCTATGTGAGACAAGATGGACAGGAACAGGACGCACTTGACTCACCTCCGGAGACACCATCCTCTACTCCGGACACGAAGATGGCCAACCACACATGCACGGAGTAGCGTTGCTGATGACACCTGAAGCAACACAAGCACTATTGTCCTGGGAACCAGTGTCACCAAGGATCCTGAGCGCCAGATTCAACTCGAAGGGCAGGAAAGTCACCATCCTCCAGTGCTACGCTCCCACCAACATGGCGGATGAGGAAGAAAAGGAGAACTTCTACGAGCAGCTCCAAGCCGTCCTCGACAAAGCACCGAGAAGAGACCTGAAGATCCTCATGGGAGACCTCAACGCCAAAGTGGGCACCGACAACACAGACAGAGAACTCATCATGGGCAAACACGGAACAGGGACACAGAACGAGAACGGAGAGCTCTTCACAGAATTCTGCACCACCAACGACCTGGTCATCGGAGGCACCATATTCCCCCACAAGACCATCCACAAAACCACTTGGACATCACCGGACGGAAGAACTGTAAACCAGATCGACCACATCACCATCGGCAGGAAGTGGCGAAGAAGCTTGCTGGACGTCCGAGCAAAGCGGGGAGCTGATGCAGCCTCAGACCATCACCTCGTCATTGCAGCGATCAAGATCAAGCTGAAGGCCTACAGAGACCAGGCGGACAGACCATCCCACAAGTACAACGTGCACAGTCTGAAGGAGAGCGTCAAGACCAACGCCTTCAGATGTGAGCTGAGGAACAGATTCAGCGCTCTCGACACACTACCTGAAGAGACAATCGAGGAGCACTGGCACGACCTGCGAGAAACCTGGACAGCAACATGCAGGGAAGTGCTGGGAAAGAAGACGAGACAACACAAAGAGTGGCTTACATCTGACACCTGGGACCTCATCACGGAGAGGAAACGCCTGAAAGACCTGATCAACCACACTGACGACCAAGACCACAAGCGCGACCTGCAGGCTCAATACTGGGACGTCAACCGGCAGGTCAAGAGGAGCGCAAGGAACGACAAGAGGAACTTCATCAACGACCTCACAGAAGAAGCAGAAACAGCAGCAGGACAACGGAACATGAAACGGCTCTACGAAATAACAAGGACACTCTCTGGGAAAAATAACAACCCCACCAGACCAGTCAAAGACAAGAACGGACAAATCACCACCAAAGAGGAAGACCAAAGGACAAGGTGGGCTGAACACTTTAAGGAAACGCTCAACAGGCCTCCACCACCAGTCCCACCAGACATACCACCGACAGCCCAGCTACTCGACATCAGCACCAACCCCCCTACCAAGACCGAGATCATCAAAGCCATCAAGTCCCTCAAGTCTGGCAAAGCAGCAGGCCCCGACGGCATACCACCCGAAGCCCTCAAGGCCGACATCCAGACCTCCACCGACATGCTGCACCCGCTCCTGAGGAAGATCTGGGAGAGCGAGAGCGTGCCACAAGACTGGAAGAAGGGACACCTGGTAAAGCTGCCAAAGAAAGGGGACCTCTCATCCTGTAGCAACTGGCGAGGCATCATGCTCCTGTCCATACCAGGGAAGGTTCTCACCAGGATCATCCTGGAGAGGCTGAAGACCGCACTGGACAAGACACTCCGGGAGGAACAGGCAGGATTCCGCAACGACCGATCCTGCACTGATCACATAGCCACGATGAGGATCATCATCGAGCAGTCCCTGGAGTGGCAGACCCCCCTGTACAGCACCTTCGTTGACTTCCAGAAGGCGTTCGACAGTGTTGACAGGGAGGTCATCTGGAAGCTGATGTCTCACTACGGTTTTCCACCAAAGTTTGTCAACATCATCCGACAGCTGTACGAAGATGCCACCTGCCAGGTAATCCACGACGGGAAACTGACAGAACCATTCACAGTACGGACCGGCGTTCGTCAAGGCTGCATCCTCTCACCCACAATCTTCCTGATGGTGGTTGACTGGGTCATGAGGCAAGCCACCGACGGTAAGAGGACAGGGATCCAGTGGACCTTCAGCAAACAGCTCGAGGACCTGGATTTCGCGGACGACATCGCCCTCCTCTCCCACAAGCAACAAGATGCGCAGGAGAAGCTGAACAGAGTCGCCGAAGAAGCTGAGAAGACCGGCCTCAAGATCAACATCAGCAAGACCGAAGTCATGAGAGTCAACCACAAACAGCACGACCCCATCCAGCTGCACCAGGAAGACATCAAAGAGGTGGACAAGTTCATCTACCTCGGCAGCGTTGTCAGCAAGGATGGAGGAACGGACGAAGACATCAAGAGCCGCACCAACAAAGCCAGACATGCCTTTCGCACTCTGCGCCCCATCTGGAGATCCACAGCCCTATCCCTGCGAAACAAGATCCGGATCTTCAACTCAAATGTGAAGTCGGTCCTACTCTATGGCTCGGAGACATGGCGCACCACCAAGACAGGCTCCCACAGGCTGCAAACCTTCATCAACAGATGCCTCCGCAACATTCTCAACATCAGATACCCACTGGTGATCACCAACCAAGACCTCTGGGAGCGAACAAGACAGGTCCCCATCGAGCAGGAGATCAAGAAAAGGAAATGGGGATGGATCGGACACACTTTGCGAAAGCCAACATCAAATGTCACCAGGCAGTCCCTTGATTGGAACCCCCAGGGAAAGCGCAAAGTGGGCCGACCGAAGCAGACCTGGCGGAGGAGTACGGACGCTGAAGCCAAGGCCGCCGGAACGACGTGGGCCGAACTAAAGAGGGCGTCCCAGAACCGAGTGCGCTGGCGGAGTGTGGTTGCAGCCCTATGTTCCCCAGGGAATAAAGAGGACTAAACTAACTAACTAAACTAAACCATGACTGACTGATGTCCCGGCGACACCAATACACAGACCTGCACACACACACAAACACAGAGCAAACTTGGTTATCAAATTTGTAAAATGATACTGGTCTTTATTTGTTTGATGAACTGAAGAAAACGAGAAAACACTTTCACCACCTCAGAGCAAAGAAAATACATCATGCATTTTATTAATAATAATATAAAAAAAGTATAATGAACCAAATCAAAGGAACAAATCATCAAAGTAACACTGGCCTTGTGTCAGCAAAATGAGGTGAAGTATTGCAAATGGCACTCATAAATGGCGGTCTGCCATTTTTTGATGAAAGAACACAAAGTCAAATCCTTATCTAGTTAGACATTGTATTGTAGTTCTGAATTAAAAGCAAACATATGTGACCCTCCACCTTGGAATGAGTCTTCTTGTGCTATTTGTTCATGTTACAAGACGACTCATTTCGTGGTGGAGGGTCACACATTATGTCCACACATAAACAAAAACGCTACAGTCAAACCTGTGTAAGGCGGTCACCCAAGGGACTGGGTCAAACTGACCACCTTAGACAGGTGACCGGGTTATCCAGGGTGTCATGTCAACAGCTAGCATGTCAGGGGATCCTCTGGGGTGACCAGGTTAGACAGTGGTTTGGCTTATACAGGTGACCGCCTTGGCAGGTTCGACTGTACCAACAACACAAAAATATTTATCATAAAAACGTCCCGATCTACCCTCTTTCGCGTTAAAAACAAACACCGCATTACAAAACATGAATTACTAGTAAGTGATTAAAAACAAAATATATAACTGTGTGTTTATAACTCATATAAACTGTGCTGATTATCACGTTTATCATTTTTGTGACATACATTTCATGTGACCCGTTCTCACAAAAGGGACCGTAAGTCGCGCTAGGCCGAACGCCGCTACAGGCGAAAAGAGTGCCGGGGGTCCGTACGGCCGCCCTGTGAGTAGCCAACTTCAACTGCTGATATCTCAATTTTAGTAGTACAGCTTTTATTCTTATATTGAATTAAACTGCGTAACCAGTAGATTGCAGTATATGCATATCTCAAAATCGATAATTTTCGACTTATGGTCCCTTTTGTGAGAACGGGCCACTAATGACTATGCTACATGTACATGTTTAAAAGTTGTTAAGGTCAGTTAAAATGAAGGAGCGAAATAAAAATTCATGACGAAATAAGAAGAACACTAACTGGCAGTGTGAGGCAGCTGCAGAAGGAAACTCATGATAAAATAAACTTAATAAATGCAATGGCAGTATCTGAAACACCTGGTGTGAAAAATAGAAATTAAAAAAGAAAGAAAAAGGTAACTCTTGCAACGCCGCTTTGATTTAAGTTGGTAAAATACAGAAAAATATGTACTGAAAAGGTTGATTAAGAGGTCAAAGGTTGTTCCACGTGGCAAAACAATACTTGCTTGAGAGTAAAAGGCACATAACCACACACACAGAGTTTTATCATCAGCATCATCATCAACATCTCTCTCTCTCTCTCTCCTTATTTTAGTAGACAGTCATAGATTTTAGCAACTGCAAGTTCGTAAATTGATAAATTTCTCTGTGAAAACTTTTACCGTTTAAAAATAGAGTTTTATCATCATCATCAGCAGCAGCAGCATCTCTCTCTCTCACACACACACAGAGACACACACACAGAGACACACACACACACAGACAGACAGACAGACAGACAGACAGACAGACAGACACAGACAGACAGACACACACACACACACACACACACACACACACACACACGCGGGCTTGTTTTGATTGTATGGGGAAGACATCCAGGAAAATAAAGTGAATGTCATGTCACAAACACTTCAAACATAACATGACCACCATACGGACGGAAAGGATGACGTTTTGATTTGATACTCCTTCAGACTGTACAAAAAGATACACCTGCAGGCAGCCTGCTTGATTCAACGTTAAGCTGGTATTACTAATCTGGCCGAAGTATTCAAATAATGCTACTCGGTAGCACAACAAAATAAAGTGCGGACTGGCAGTGCACTGGTGAAGGCTCGCAGACAACAGAAAAAGACTTACGGTAACAGAGGTATAGCAATACCGAGATCATGCTATCTTACCATTGATGTTTAAAATGCCCTTTAATTCAGCTGCCTCATATTCATAAATGTATTGCAGTAAAACAATGTCACAAATAGTTGAACTATGGTCATTCTTTGTCATTTTTTTAGCTCAAAATGTGCCTTTCAGCTGCCTTGTCGGAACAGTTCCATGAGTGATGTATGATAACAAGCGACATGGTAATATAAAAATCGGCATCACCCATAACAATGTTATAAGATGGAAATGATTTTCATGATTGTACCAGTGGTTCCTGATTACGCACGGGTGTGCGTATGTGTATGCATAAAACCCGTAAATTGACGCGCAAATTTGAGAACACCGCGTCATGGGGGACGCACGTTTTTGGTCTCTAATAATGAGCTATTTGGCAACCGTGCCGGTCCCTTGTCTTGCCGATACGCTATAGCCGACATGCTACAATTCACACACATATATATATATATATATCTCTCTCACGCGCGCTACTGGAATGCTTTTGTAAACAACCTCAACAAATGGTTTTGACTGACTTTTGTAAACAACAACAACAAATGGTTTGACTGAGACTTTTGTAAACAACCACAACAAATGGTTTTGACCGAGACTTTTTTAAACAACAACAAATGGTTCTGACTTTGACTTTTTATACCGACAGACCATGGCCGCCATAAACTTTACAAAAATATGGAGAGAGAGTCCCAGGGACCCTTGTATTTTCCAAGCCCACTGTTTACACCATACACTACGTGTCTACGACATCAACATACCCACAGCCATACTGTATTGTCATTCAAACTGTTGCTTCTCTAATCTGCACTACGTGTCTACATCATCAACATACCCACAGCCATACTGTATTGTCATTCAAACTGTTGCTTCTCTAATCTGCACTACGTGTCTACATCATCAACATACCCACAGCCATACTGTATTGTCATTCAAACTGTTGCTTCTCTAATCTGCACTACGTGTCTACATCATCAACATACCCACAGCCATACTGTATTGTCATTCAAACTGTTGCTTCTCTAATCTGCACTACGTGTCTACATCATCAACATACCCACAGCCATACTGTATTGTCATTCAAACTGTTGCTTCTCTAATCTGCACTACGTGTCTACATCATCAACATACCCACAGCCATACTGTATTGTCATTCAAACTGTTGCTTCTCTAATCTGCACTACGTGTCTACATCATCAACATACCCACAGCCATACTGTATTGTCATTCAAACTGTTGCTTCTCTAATCTGCACTACGTGTCTACATCATCAACATACCCACAGCCATACTGTATTGTCATTCAAACTGTTGCTTCTCTAATCTGCACTACGTGTCTACATCATCAACATACCCACAGCCATACTGTATTGTCATTCAAACTGTTGCTTCTCTAATCTGCACTACGTGTCTACATCATCAACATACCCACAGCCATACTGTATTGTCATTCAAACTGTTGCTTCTCTAATCTGCACTACGTGTCTACATCATCAACATACCCACAGCCATACTGTATTGTCATTCAAACTGTTGCTTCTCTAATCTGCACTACGTGTCTACATCATCAACATACCCACAGCCATACTGTATTGTCATTCAAACTGTTGCTTCTCTAATCTGCAAATCTGATTAGAAACGGGTCGACTAAAAGCTCTCGCTGAAACGATCTCATGGAAATCCCTCATGTCCGCAGTCTTCACTTGGCTTTCAGTTTCAGGTTTCGGAGTTCTTCCCTCAAGCAGCGAATTTCATCCTTGTACTTTGCCTCCTCGTCCAGGGTTATGAGCTGACGAACGTCCTGAAACGTAAGTGAAATGCACATCAGCGAACCATACGCTGGAACGCCAGGAGGAACGTACTGCATGTCGACATTTACTTCTATGAGGGGATTTTTATTCCACAAATCCAACAAGAAGACTGCTCTTTTTAAAAAAAAAAAAAAAAAAAAAAGAAGAAGAGGAGGAATGGATATCTATGTAGTGCTTACACTTAGCGAGCTCTCTGTGATCACAAAGTTAGGAAAAATAAAATAAAATGGTATGAAAAAAATGCCAGATAAAAGACACACAATGACTGTGGCACACGCATGTACACAGAGAGTTCTGTCAAATCTGGCAGGATACCCACAATCCTGTGCTCCAGAATCAACTCTGTGTATGCTCCACTACCTACCCTGTCCCAAAATCTATGTTAATAATAATAATAATAATACATCATATTTATAAGGTGCCCGTCTCTGAAGGACAGACTCAGAGCGCACAAACCCACACACATACCCACACACACACCACACACACACATGAACATGGACAGAGGGTCCTAGTTATCTATGGAAAGGCCTGACGGAACAGGTATGTTTTGAGTTGTTATTTAAAGGATGAGAGTGTGGGGACATTACGGAGGGCAGAAGGCAGTGAGTTCCATTGATATGACAGTGATCGTTTCTGCAAGACCTATGTACTTCTTTATGACCTGTACCTGTACGCTGAGTTTCGTGGTGTGTGGTCCAAACCGGTGCCAGCAGTGTCCGCTCTTTGAGATATTGTATATAGTGCTGTCAGAGGCCTTGATGAGGATTTCTGTGGAAGAAAATATTCACAAATCAGTACGTACGAGTACACAAAAATTATTCAACACATAACCGTGATCGCCGATGCGATCCCCAAACCAGCACTGTAGCTGGATCAGTCTGTCTTCAGCAGGCTGGATCAAGTTTTCTGTTGGGGGTGTTCAAGATTGAAAAGTCGTACCCTGTGAGCACAGAGGGATGTGAGAGTTTGGGGATGCCTCCCCTAGACAGACTGCCTACCTAGGCTGACAAAACTCCTCTCTCCAGGAAAAATTATTCAGGCATGACAAAGGGAAAAAGAGGCAATCCTGTTTAGAGAGGGGACATGAGCGCGCTCTCTCTCTCTCTCCAGAAATTTTGAAAATAAAACAAAAAAATATCTATGTTATCATGTGCATGCATGGTTTTTTTTTTGGTTTTTTTTTTAAATTTTACAACAGAGATGTTTGCTGAGCAGCAGAGAAAAGGAGTGGAGGTTTGAACACATCAACATGGTGCAGTTGAAGCCATTATGGTTAACCATTAACGATTCTTGATTGCAAACAAATCTGAGAAAAAATCTGAGTCATAGGCAACACAATGACTGAGTGGGTGGGTGTTTGGGAGTTTTACGTCCTTTTCCACCATGTATGGGTGATATCAAAGACGGGACAACGAGACGAAGGCCAGCACAAATATTTTTCCCCAGCCACCGGTTCAAACTCATAACTTTTTATTATAACCCAAGCACTGAAAGTCCAACGCTCTACCATCTGGCTATCCCGGCTCCCATGGCAACACACTGGATCACACTAAATTACCGGACTCACCAACAACAAAGAGGTCGACGAAGGTGGCAAACTGTCTGTTCTCCAGCCGTTTGAACACGGGCTTGTAAATAATATCCAGTTGGTTGTGGAAAACAGGTGGCACAAAACAGTTGGTCATAAGATGATCGATGCCCAGTCGCATTTCGTCTCGCTCGTCCCTCGTCAGTTTGATCCCTTGCACCTGTCCGTCCTTCGTGAGGCCGAAGTACACCGAGCCACCCAGACCTGCGACCATCATGGAAGAAAAAAAATTAATCAATCGAATTACTTGATTATCCCCAACGGGAAATTCAAATGGAGTGTCAGCACACACACACACACACACACACGCACACGCGCACACACACACACACACTCTCTCTCTCACACACACACACACACACACACACACACACACACACACACACACACACACACACACACACACACACACAGACTGAAACCCAGGACGGGGGGGACCAGGGGGGTGGGTGGGTGTTTGGGTGTTTAACGTCCTTTTCCACCACATACAGGTGATATCAAAGACGGGGCAACGATGAAAAAGCCAGCACAAATATTTGGCCCCAGCCGGGATACGAACTCACAACCCGAGCATTAGAAATCCAACGCTCTACCATTTGGCCACCCCGGCTCCCCACCAGGGGGTAGAGGAAACAAATTTACCAATAATTTCAAATACAGTTAGTGGCGTCTCCTGGCACCCAGAAGTAAAATACATGTAACGAACATGACATTTACACCTGGCGGTTTCTTCCGCAGAAACTTCAAGGCTTTTTTTTTTTTTTTTTTTAGGCTGAACGGATAGGAAATTGGCTGAAAATTACCAAATTCCCCAGCCTAACACACACACACACACACAACATTCAACACCAACGAGAGTTTGCTCCCCTGCTACACTGTGGCGGGGTCGGAAACTGGGACCCTCTCAACTCCAAGGCGATGTCCCAGATACACTACACACGCGGACTGATGGAGTGACATTTCTACGCAAGGATCGAGCGGTCTGCTGTTGATTCTGAAGGTTGACACATTTGCTGTAGTTGCACTTTAGCGAGATGAGCGTGCGATTGGCTACGCACAGTGAGGCGCCGGTCGTCGAACAAAGAACGCAATGAAAAGGCACACACACACACACACACACACACACACACACACACACACACACACACACACACACACACTATGCACACGCAAACACATTTGTATACACGAGCATCTAATGTTCTCACCACTGTTCATCATGCCACACACAATCTCCGCCAAATGTTCCCTTGAGATCCTTGACAGCCGATTCTCCTTGTAAATGTGATGTGTTTCATCATCCCTGTATGGCACAGTTGTGTCTGAAAGAAACAACAACAAAAATGTGAGCGGAAAACAAAGTCACGACGCCACTGAAACAGGATCTGTGATTTCAAATACAAAATAAAAGTTGCACGACCAGATGCATGGCGCAAAAATTCACCAATATCATCTACCCATTCAGGTTAATGTTTGTAGCGAAAACCGGTGTAAAGTTTATAATAACTGGTTGCGTTTTTTTTTTTCTTTTGCGAATACTGTTGATGCCAGTTACTTACGAATTTCATAAGCGTTGAGACCAATAGCGGACTGTATGCCACCGTCCACAGGAAGGATTGTGCTGTCGGACTGTTCCCCTGCCAGCAAAACTACAAACAAAAGACCCAGTAAATTGTAAAGTAAGATGATAAAAATAATAATAATAATACAGATGCAGTTTTCTCGATTACGCACACTTGTGCATATTTGTACACACAAAACTCTGAAATTGATGAACAAATTTGAGAACAGCATATCACACGGGACTTCTTTTTTTTTTTCTCGCCGTGACAAACACTCTCCCGGAAATGCGATGAATATAAAGTGATTTGTAACTAGCAGTGGACACTTGCAGCATCGCAGTTCCGCTGGGGACTTTTTGTCCAGTCATAATTCTCTTTTTGGAAAGCGTGCGGGTTCCTGGCATTGCCAATTCGCTTTGGCTCACAGGCTAGAATTCACACCCATCTTTCCTACTTGAATACTTTTGTAAACAGCAACAGATGGTTTTGACTTTCAGGCTTTTCATACCAAAAGACCATGGACCCTCCAAATTTACAAAAGGACCACGAAAATATGGAGAGAGGGTTCCAAGGAAGCGGTCTTGTACTTTCGAAACGCAAGGAACAATGCAGATGGCTTATCGGGTGCCGATACGCGTCACATAGGAAAAAAGAGAAGAAAATATCAAGGAAAAGAAGTAGGAAAAAGAAACATCACCAGGTGAAGTGTCTTCAGAATCAGCCTTGTCGTCTTCCTCATCATCACTGCTGACCCTCAACTGCTGCAAATATTTGTAAGTAGATCAGTTTCGCCGTGGATTCTTGCTAAGGTAAGTACGGGGGAGGGGGGGGGGGGGCGCCCAATTTTCAAAAGGTGGAAGATATAATGGCCCCTGCAGTTGCATTTATGAGGGCGCCTTTTAAGCTCAAATAGTCTACTGTAATGACAGTGCAGAGCCGTAGCACAGCTCCTAAAAGTGCTCCGGCCATAAAAAATAAATAAAAAGGTACGGTCCCTGGCCATTATGTTCTCCTCAACTTCAACGGAAAACAAAAGAATTACTTGTTACTTGTTTGAACGGGGAAACGCAAGTTAAAAAAATATTTTGATGAGGAGGCTTTATTTTGGAAGAACTTTTGCTTTAGAAACCCTCCTGACCGTACTCATGAAGACGAGTTGTTTTTTTGTTGTTGTTGTTTTTGCCAAAAAAGTGGTCCGGCCATGGCCGGAGTGGCCGGTAGGGCTGCTACGGCCCTGCAGGGGGCTGAATGTAATACACTGACGTCAGCTGGCTGGGCAAATAAAACTGATGCATGGATTTAAAATTACCTGAGTGGGAGTGATTACACTCGAGTTTGCTGCAGTAAGAGCCACCAAGTAACCATGAATTTTGCCTTTTTTTTCTTTTTTTTTTTGCTGCCACAACTCTTTGCCGGCTCCAGTGGTGTTCCTTCCTGGTAATGGGTGGAATCCATAGAGGGCTCGGAAGCTGCGGCAATTTTTTTTTTATTATGCATGATGATGGAGATGAGGATGATGGTAAGATGATGCTGTGGAGGTCTGTGTGGTCTGGGACCGCGGAACAGGGCTGTATTCCACGATTCCTGTCATAAACATCCCGGCATCAACCAGGCCCAGGAACCACGGCACCTGCGGTGCCGGCCGTGCAATCATCCACATCACAAGACGTGTCATACCAATGGAAGCACCCCCAAAGTCGCACCCGTGAAGTGGGTGAATCTCGGCTGTGTGGCAACAGCTTCCCCATTGGGCCCACCCACAGCACACCTGCTCTGGGTAGGAGCCGACCTAGGTAGGAAAAATCCCACTTGCCTCGGCTGGGACTCGAACCCAGGTCTCCCGGTCCATGGTCTGAAGTGCTAACCACTACATTACGGGGGCCGGTAATTTTGCCTGATTTTCGCTTAACGGGCAAAAAAAAAAAAAAAAAAAGGTGTAACAAGTGGGATACTGATGCATGATACCAAAATGTGTTAAAGGGCATCAGAAAGAAGGCCAGGGCATTATGTGAGCTGCGTGTTGTTTGATACAGAATAGGTGCTAGTGACAAACCTGCTTGTGCCCTGTGTAGAATTTCAGTTTGACTGGTGAACTGCCCTTGCCTACGGCACCTAGGTCAAGCCTTTACACTTACCTGCATCTGCGTCATCCGTTCCATCAGGTCTATGTGCTCGTCATCAGAGCTGTTGTACTGATCCTGAAGCAAAGGACTGTTGTCCGCTGCCTGCTCGTGGTCGTCCTCCTTTTCAAATGCGCTATAGTCAGCTCGCAAGTCAGCCCGCAAGTCACCTCTGTACAGAAATATTTCCCCCTAAATCTCTCAGACTGAAGATGTATACACTTATGAACTAGTTAACACATTGACTCTCCTTCTAAATGAGGTGATTCTCCCCTTTATTGAATCCTCATACCATCCTTAAATTTCAACTACAGCTGTAATACAATAGAATACAATAACAATATCTTATTGTCTATTTTATGTTACATGTACATAAAAAAGAAATTTCTCTTCTACAGTACAGCCCCTGACAGTGTATAAGATAATAAATAAAATCATGCAGTTAACTCTCTCTCTCTCTCTCTCCACACACACAAGAACAATATAAAGACTGCATATTTCTTTTCCGAAGGCAAGGGGAAAATTGTGGATGACCGCTGTTGTCCAGTCTAGCTGCTAAGAAACTATGCTAGAATCATTCTGTCTAAGGGGACAGTGTTACGAGCAGGGATGGATTTACTCAAATATGCCAATGAGACCTTGTCTCCTTGACCAGTCATTTTTATGAGACATTTTCATTTTCTATGATACAATCAAGTTCACCCGCATCACTCTGTCACATATCATGTCTGTGCCGAGAGCCTGTTCCTAAGTGCAGTGACGTTCAGGTTCTGAAAGGAAAAGGACCTCTCGATCGCAGAACTGAGAATACTGATTACGCGCCAATATTTTTTGCAACTCTTTCGAGCGAGAGTTCCTGGCAGCGCGCGCGGCAAGCGGGATAAGTAAGCCTCATCACTAATTATTAGATTAGTGTAACAGACTCTATGACTGACACAGACAGCGCATCTCTGCTTCGCGTTGTCAAATGCGCTTGTGATGTTATGTTCGTGCGACATATGACGCATTTTGCAAAATTTCTATGCGACATTTTATCAAAATATGAGACATAGTCGCACGGCGCACGAGAAAATTGATCCCTGTACGAGTGTGGCTGTGTGTTTTGTTTGTGTTTTGTCTGTGTGCTGAAAGATAACAGTTGTGTTGTTTTTTTAGAAGGTTGAATGGAACAGAGAAGTTGCCTCATTTAGTTCACATTGTTTCACTGTTTCAATAATGTAGATCTGTTTTCTGTGTTCTAGAAGTTTCTCTTGTTTTTCACGAAAATTCTAGAAGTAGCGACCTTGTTTTGATTGTGGCCAATCTGGTACGCGTTTAGGGTCAAGGTCTGAGTCTCCCAGAAATCTTTTGCAAATCATTTTGTTCGGGTTTGTTTACGATCAGAAGGTGTTATATAAAGCGCCTAGATCTGGCGGGCGTGTAAGCGATAATTCTGGATTCTTCTCAGTTTTAGAATAGTAATGAGGTTATTTACGTTCTGATTGGTTCTTTCATAATAGAGGTTCAGAATATAAATCTTACGTATCACATACCTTGACGTCATTTATGTTGTATGTTGTATTCCCGTGATGAAGGGCCCGCTGAGGGCCTGAAAATTTGGGCAGTATACTTTGTTTCATTTTCCAAGAATAACAGCTGATCACCGGTTCTAAGGAGTTTCATTTTTAATCATCCTATGTGGATTTTTCCATTTTTAAACCCTTTTGTGGATGTGCGGAACCAGCATGACTTTCTTTGTTTTCTAAAGTCAGTATATATATATACTGACTTTATATATATATATATCACAAGCTCAACCTGGGCTCGAACCCACACTTCCCCACCGTGACAGCAGTGATGGCCGTTCAGTAGCGCAGCAGCTAAATCAGACGTGCTACCTATTACACCACCGCTCACCCCAATTGCATAAAGCATCTAAATATATTCACGGTATATATACATCAGGGATGTCACTGGTGCCCGGACACAGGACTATGACCGATAGACTTGGCCAAATGTCTGATGAAAAAACTGTCCGATTCTTTATTTTAAGAGGAGGTCATATGTCCGATTGCATTTCTGTTGATCGCGGACAAACTAGCGACATTTTTCCAAGTGAGGGCTGCCGTCTTGCGCTACTCAGGGAGCTTGCTCGCTTGCGCAGAGAATATTTTTAGTTGCACGCACGCAAAGCGAGTGATGTGTGGTATGTGGTATTCCCTAAAAGAAGCCCTCTGATTGGCAAAGAGTTTAACCCTGACCTGTGTTTATGTGGTTCCTGTTTTACAATGCTTTACTGTCGCGCGCCAGAATGTCCTACTGTTTCGTTCCAAATCAGGACAAATGTCCTATTCATCTGCCACCTTCCAGGACATTTGTCCTATAGGTTTCAAGCTCCAGTGACATCCCTGATACATAGATATACAGTCGAACCTGCCAAGGCGGTCACCTGTATAAGCCAAACCACTGTCTAACCTGGTCACCCCAGAGGATCCCCTGACACACTAGCTGTTGACATGACACCCTGGATAACCCGGCCACCTGTCTAAGGTGGTCAGTTTGACCCAGTCCCTTGGGTGACCGCCTTACACAGGTTTGACTGTATATGTGACTGACCTGATGAGAGCTTTTCCTGGCTTGTGTCCCTGGCTGGACACCAAACCGGGGTAGCAGTTTCGCAGCAAGGCAGCGCAGCTGTTGCAAATGGGAATCAAAGACCTATGCCTCATCATCACGCGCAGGATCACAAGCTGACCTGCAACATATTTCATTTGTGCAAACACAAATATCGGAAACTGTTCTGGTATGGCATGGTACATGGTATGGTAGACTTCACCTCAGAGCACATAATTATCCATCTCTTCTGAAATGCTCATGGCGCTGCAGGTCTGAAGGACAAAGCAGCGAAAGCCTGCTGCCACTATGCGCTACCTTATGAGCAAACATTCACTCATTCTATTCACTTTGATGCGTGCAACAGTATTTCTGTTTTCCACGACACTGGCCACAGCCTACTCTCCTTCAAAAGATGGACGTGGGATTTTTTGCGTGCAACCTCGATATTTGTGTGTGCATGTGTACAAGACAGTGGGACAAGCACCGTAAACAAGTCTGCAGGTGATTCTGGCTTGATTTGGAAAGAAAAAAATCCATCAAAATTTCTGCCAACCAGGGATTTGAAGCGGGCACCTCAGGATTCAAAGTCAAATACTTTCACCACTAGACCAAATCCCCTTATTCCGCTCACAAA
Organism: Batillaria attramentaria; assembly: GCA_018292915.2. Taxonomy (NCBI): domain Eukaryota; kingdom Metazoa; phylum Mollusca; class Gastropoda; family Batillariidae; genus Batillaria; species Batillaria attramentaria. The sequence goes on along the minus strand of JACVVK020000460.1, from coordinate 501,683 downwards.
TATTCAAAACAAATGCAAGTCTTAATTTCAAGACTTAAATAGTTGGGCTGACCCAGACTGTAATGGGAGAATGTGTGTGATTCACGTGTACTCCTCAGAGGGATGAAAAGCCAGGGCAGTTTTTATCATGTATGATGATGATGATGATGGTATGATGATGCTATGGAGGTCCATGTGGTTTGGGACTGCGAAACAGGGCCACATTCCAAACTCGTCACAAATATCCTGGCGCTAACCAGGCCCACCATCGTATGATCATCCACATCAAGAGATGTGTCATAACAAGGGAAGCACCTCTCAAGGCGCACCCGTGGAGTGTGTGGTGTGGCAACAGCCACACCACTGGGCCCACAGCATGGGTAGGAACTGACCTAGGTAAGAAAAACCCCGCTTGCCTCGGTTGGGATTTGAGCCCGGGTCTCCCGGACCATGGTCCAATATGCTAACCACTACACTACGGGGACCAGTCGTGATGCTGCTGTTACCTTCATGGTCCAAGAACACAGAGCGGCGTTCAGCATGGAAGGCGACGACGTTGTTCAAAGCGGACACGCTGGCGACAACCAGATTCCGCTGCTGACTGGTGAGCGCGTGACTGGGTGTGTTGGCCAGCACATCTACACAGCAAGGAGAACATGCAAAATTACATACGTGTACGTGTAGTGATCGCGTTAACCGGTAATTACCGGTAAAATACCGTTTGCAAAACCAGAATACCAGAAAAATTTGGAGCTGCCGGTCTCAGGGACCGGTTGTAATTTGCTGGGACCGGTAAACACTGTGGCCGGGGATGGGGGGGGGGGGGGGGGGGGGTCCCAGTTTCAGCGAACGTTAATCACTGTCACAATAGTTTGTTCCCCACTGGCCAGGGCTTCTTCGTTCTTGCGACGGACTCGCTGCTATCTTTACTTCTCATACCGATACAGTGTTGCGACACTGTGATTGAGTTTAGGTCGATTTGCAGTGTAATTCTTATCACCGGTTTTAATTCTCGTGGGACCGGTTCTGACACAGGTTGTAGAGTGACAGTGTGGGGTAGTCGCTGATGGGACCGGTTTTCAAAATTCCTAGCGCGATCACTGGCTTAAAATAATGGTCTACGACCCAAAAGGAGGAAAAGGTGTAACATTCAGTGGCGAAGTGACAAAGCTTTCAGCACCTGTCTGCAAGGAATTTGCGTTGTGCTATGAGTGTCCAGGGGCATGTTCCCCTGAATTTTTTAAATTTTTTTTAAAATTACTCTTGTTTTCAGTATACACAAATACATACAGGGGCAGGCACATACAGGATCAAGACATAGTCTGACACATGGGCATGCATTTAAACAGGCAATGATTGCATGGCGAGCATTGTGTATACATACCTACATAAACATAAGCGTCCATGTATACCTACATACATACATGTATACATACAAACAATAGAAACCACATAGATATGTGTGGGCAAAAACAGTTATTATCACAACGTCAATGCAACAGATTTTATAGTGAATGGCCAGATTGCTAAGTGTTCTAGGACAGTGAGTGAAATCTTGCATCAATAGTTTCATCCACTGATCTAGTCTCCGTTCGAACATATTTCTACACGACTGTGGCCAAGAGAAAGAAACCGTGAAGCGTTCACTTACCTAGCAATGGTTTGATGAAAACGGACAAATCGGACTGCTTGTTCACTCGGGCCACAGCAGCCATGTTGGCCAGTGTTCGCGTCGCCTGTAGCTGAATGGTCAGGTGACCACACTGTAAGAATGCTGGCAATATGCCAAGCATACCCACCTCGTGCAACATTGGGGCTGGAAGAAAGAACCACAGAACAGTATAACCTCTTTTGGGTGACCACCCCTCTTGAGAGACTGCTTGCCTCTACAGGTACAGATGTCAAGATCCAATTGACATATATAATTTGACTGACATTTAACCTGTGATTATCAACAATTATAGAGCAGAAGACCTTTAACTCTCACCGGCTAAACTGTGTCCTGCGTGGACACCTGAGCGGCACGAGTATTTGTAAGGGCAAGGGGGCCCTCGTGCCTGGACACTCCTCATGCAGGTAACCGCTAGTGTCTGAACACTGCTCATGCAGGTTATGTTAGGAATACAGTGAGGTCAGGCAGACACTCCCTCCTGAGACATGCCATGAAGCAGAGCGGCTAGCGGAGACAGGACACGGCTGCAAGATGGGTGTCTGGTGGGCGAGCGCAGCGGTGTACGGCCTAAAGCTCTCCAAGCGGCAAGAGTTGGCGTCTGGCTGTGGCTCCACAACGCTACATCAAGGAGGTTCAGCGCTACCCCGAATTCGGTTAAGCCGGTGGCAAATATGTTTAGACACTGTTGGCAACAGTGACAGGCTGTTAACGCGTCAACTGTGCACTTTGTCAGTGTGTTGTATCTCAGTGTCCGTGCTAGCTAGCCGTAGTAAATGTGGAAAAATGTTCATTGTTCTCCGTGTAAAGTTGTGCGAGCGTCTTACTTGCACGTGCTGGTGCGTGTAACTGCGAGTGTGTGAGTGTATGCTTGTGTGTGTCAGCATTCATGAACTCGAGCACGCTAGAAGGTTCATGACAACCGACCAGTCTCAAGATTAGGGACCATGCTGACTCAGCAGGGTAGCTTTTCGCTGCAATAGACCTCAGCTGGGCAGTCACCTCTCTTTCAGAACCACAATTCATCCGACTACCGGCCCCCGTAGTGTAGTGGTTAGCACTTCGGACTATGGACCGGGAGACCCGGGTTCGAGTCCCAGCCGAGGCAAGCGGGATTTTTCCTCCCTAGGTCGGCTCCTACCCAGAGCGGGTGTGCTATGGGCCCAATGGGGAGGCTGTTGCCACACAGCCGAGCTTCACCCACTTCACGGGTGCGACTTTGGGGGTGCTTCCATTGGTATGACACGTCTTATGATGTGGATGATTACACGGCCGGCACCGCAGGTGCCGTAGTTCCCGGGCCTGGTTAATGCCGGGATATTTATGACAGGAAGCGTGGAATGCGGCCCTGTCCCGCAGTCCCAAACCACATGGACCTCCATAGCATCATCTTACCATCATCCTCATCTTCATCATCATGCATAATAAAAATTGCCCCAGCTTCCGAGCCCTCCGTGGATTCCACCCATTACCAGGGAGGAACACCATTGGAGCCGGCAAAGAGTTGTGGCAGCAAAAAAAAAAAAAAAAAAACAATTCATCCGACTCTCTGGTCAGTTGGTAACCACAGCTCCCAGTGAAGTTCAGAGCTGCAGCACACACAAATACACACATGCACGCAGAATTTTCTGAAACGAAGAGCTGCGGGAGCTAGCGGGACAGGAACCACTGGCCAAGCAGATCCTGCGGAAGAAGTGGGGCTGGATTGGACACACCCTCAGGAAGCCAGCATCCAGCACCACACGCCACTTGGAGTCATGGGCCTAAGTAAGTACAGTATACGCCGGTTATAAGAAACTCGAGGGGGTGAATTTTTTGGTTTCTTATATCCGAGTTTTCTTATATCTGAAAGTCGGATATAAGAAAGTATTTTGAAAAATATTTCTTATAACCGAGTTCAGTGAAAAAAAGGTTTAAAACATTTCTTTTTTCTCAGTTCGTGTATGTTTTGCATTAAATTAAGAAATATCTGGTTTCTCTGAAAGACCTGCACAGAATATATATGTGTAGAGTTAATATACACCAGTGCGCTTGTGTCCTTCAATGTCAGATTTTTTTGTTTGAACATGAAAATACTGTTTTTGCTTCCCAACTGTAGCGCTGGCGGTCATGTGGTAAGAAAAAAAAAAACAAAAAAAAAAACCACAACCAACCAACCAACCAAACAAACAAACAAACAAAAAAGAACTAAGGGGAGAGAGAGAGAGAATTCCCTTGTATTTATAGGATATATTAAAAGTGCATTATGTATCAACTTTTGATCTATAAAACACTCGTCCCATTAGAGTATGATATGCGATGCTTTCCGTGTCTAATTTGGCTGAAAAAAGCTGCAAATTAGCTTTTTTTCTGTTGGGAGGGGGAAGGGGGATGGAGGAAAGATGGACCACGTATACTGTCAAAGAAAGGAATTGATCAACAGTTAGTCTAATAGTGATAGTTTTATTCTCCTTAACGCGAGCCCTGTAGACAGAGACAGACATACAGAGAGAGAGAGAGAGAGAGAGAGAGAGCTCCCAATCAGGCAAAAAAACAAAATAATAATAAAAACAACATATAACAATAGAACAACAAAAATGCATCTCGTATTTTTTCTTCTTGCCAACATTCAATTTTGCACGCAACACAATGGTAAAGAACCAATTCAAGAAAAGAAAATCATGCGCCATCATGTGCCTGTCCTAAGTGACGTCAGACCTGACCTGTTTTCTTAGAATGAGTGAAATTTTCTTGGAAATGTACTTTCGTTTTCTTACAATGAGTGCAATTTTCTTGGAAATGTACTTTCGGTTTCTTATATCCGAGTTTTTGTATCAAGCGGGACAAGAAATTTGCTTTCCTAAAACCGAGTTTTCTTATAAGCGAGTTTCTTGTATCCGAGTTTTTGTAATACATAATATTAATATTAATAAAGAAGAGTTTGGCCGGGGGAAAAAAATTCGTTGGCAATAACCGAGTTTTCTTATATCCGAGTTGCTTATATCCGGCGTCCACTGTAAGTAAGTAAGTACACTGTACACAGATTTTGTACCGTGCACCAGTACCCTACGTTTTCGACTTGTTTTCGTTTTGTACCCTGTTTGCAAAAATCAGACAAGATTTACAGTTCCTTAACCCTTTCTACCCTGCGCCATAACAGGCTAAGCAGCCTCCCCAGCCTGGGGGGGAGGGGGGGGGGGTCCTCAGCTGTACTGCTAAGAAATTTCAGTCACTCCACTAAGAAGCCCGTAACTAAAAAAAGTTTATATCCTACATCCACCAAAATTTATACATTGACCAGCAAGTATTTGTTGTTTGTTATACTTGATTTTGGTATTGTTTAGTGCATTGGTTTTGTTTTTATGAGAATGTGAAGTGCAGATTTGTGTACAACTGGTTGTGTTGACTAAGAATAAGATGACTTGTAGCATCATGCATGTCTAAACACGTCGAATTCGACGATATTTCCAAATTTTCGGGTTCAAAATCTGAATCTGAGTCCATAAGTATCTCATCTGCCACTTGCTTGGCAGTCAGGCGCTGATGTTTGGACATAGCGCTCACAAATTCGTCAAATACATGCCTGAAAAACGCTCTGATTCAAAATTTCGAACGTGCGTCGAACAGGAAGGAAGTAGACTACGAGTTACTTCCCTTGGACTGTTTCTTAGGTTAGCTTTTACCGCAAACGAACCGGTTTCGCGAAACGAGTTTCATGCACGTGTACAGCTCGGGAGCAGGCTGGCAGTGCAGGCAAGGCTGCCCGTGGTCTACACGGGCGCAGGGTAGAATGAGTTAATGGTTCTTGCAGCAAACGTGAGTATAATCAAAGTGCAACACTCCCACTAAGCCAAATTTAAATTAATTATTTGTCATATAAATCAATTATGAGTTTATTTAGTGAGGCCTGTGGTGCACAACCCCAAACTTATTTGGTAGGAATTGAGCACAGATGTATAGAGATAGACGCACCGCGGTGCCGGAAAAGTGACGCCGCCGCTCGCCATGTTGCTAGTACCTGGAAGTGCCAGCTGTTTACATAGCGCGCATAGCATTGGCCAGACGCTATCAGCTGTTTACATAGCGCGTACAGCATTGGTCCGCTTTATCTTACGTCAGTTCTGATGACGTCTTTCTAAGGAACTTTGTATTTCGAACGAGGCGTCCTAGATACACAGAGCCTCTGAGTTCTGGTATTAATTAGTAAGATGGCCGCGATAGCGACACTCGCACGCAGCGGTGGCAGCGTGCGGCGGTGTGTCTATCTCTTTACGTCTGTGGAATTGAGTTTAAAACCTAACAATTCTTGCACCTGTACGTGAGATATTATACATAATATAATAAGGAGAGAGAAGCCTGGCTTACTGGCAGAAGGAGACAACTTGGTCAGCTGAGCACACGCTGACAGAGCAAGTTCAACCGCGGCGCCATCTGCTGGTGGGGCCTGAAGCCCTGAAAGAACACAGGCAGAGTTGTCATGATCGGTAAGTTGGTTGGTTGGGGTCATCCATGGTCTAGTGGTTAAACATACATCATTCCCAAGGTTCGCGCTAGGATTTTGCAAAACCAGTACCCTCGCCTCCTACCCTGACCGTTTTTCAGCGACTCTGAGCAAAACCAGTCCCTGTGAAAAAAATCCGGTAGCACTACAAATAATGATGTACATTCTTGCAAGCACAATTCAGAGAGATAAGGCAAGTGCCACTAGTCAAGCCTGGGCCACAAAATTTGTATGAACCATCAACATTTTTTTTTCTTTTTACGATCAGCCTGTTCATTTTTATTTTTTCTCCCATAAATCTGTAACCAGTCCCAGCAAAATAAAACCAGTCCCCGGGACTGACAGCTTAAAAATTTCCAGTATTTCCTCTTTATAACCAGTAATTTACTGGTAATTGCCAGTTAATGCGAACCCTGCATTCCTGCAGGTTTTCAAGGTTCAGAGACCAACCTAGGCCTGTAATGGTGACAGGGAGATGGTATCATTTAGATGAGTGAAAAATATGACCCATTTGGGGGCTGTTGTTGCTAAGACAAGAGCCAAAGCATGCGCCTGCCGCCCCACTTCACTTGCAAGTGAAGTGACACGTTTGCATTAAAACAGACTGTAGCTATGACAAAGTGATCGTCTCAGTGCAACTCACACATGGTCAATGACGACATCGTAAGTTTATGAAGCTCTAAAATACGCTTTCGGAGAACCACTGACTCAGTAGTGGCAGCATCTGTGACATGGAGGGAACTGCTCATCCTGCAAGGTGCCGCTTTAAGACTTTGTCACTGATGGGAGAGGTCAGGTTCAAATCCCATTTTGCCATTTTTGGGCTAAGAATTTTTCCCTCTTGTATGTGGCACAGTTCATTCGGGCCGAGCGTCGAGTTGAGTCTGGGTTCTCCAGCTTTCTCCCCCTCTGCTCTGCTTTGGCAATGTTCAAAATTTGAAAATACACGCAGTTCAAATTCTGGTGTGAAAAAAAAAAACTCTGAGAAAATTTGCTTCTTCTTCGTTTTGAACACAACACGCTGCATTCCTGCTTCCATAAACAGTTCGGAAGTGGGTGAAGTGAACCGGTTAAGAAATCAGTGGGCTTGAGCCATAAAGGAACCTTTTCAAAGTGGGAATCGCTGTGTACGAGTATACTTGTGCCTGGTCGGCAACGGACGAACACGTTGGTACGAGTATACTCGTGCTCGGTGTAGAATGAGTTAATCAGTTAGCTCACCTGCCAGATAACAAATCTGTGCCTGTGGTGGGAACTTCGTCAGACACGCCACAGTCCCTGTCAGTCCAAAAATCTCACTGTCTTTCACGATCTTAGTGAAGCCAAAGTCCAGCGACTGAATCATCACCCACGCATCCTGCACATCCACCAGGCGTCCGCGTATCGCCTGCGGGACGTTAGCGTCGGCCTGCTCCAGCCTGACCGCCACAACTTCTCCTATCTTGGGTGCCACATTTTTCAAGTCTGGCAAAGCCATTGTCAGTAACTGTGTGACTGAGTTCACGGATTTGATCGAGTCTGCCCCAATCTGGGCCCAGAAATAATTTCCGCCAACTGCTCGCAGAAATTTCACCTCAGTCGCATCATGAACCATCTCGTGGTGTGAGGAGGTTGGAGAACTTTGAGATTTCACTGTAGACTGTTTTGAAGATGGGATGGATTTTTCTGATGTGGCAGAAATGGCTGTCTGGAGGGGAGGCGACTCTGGGGAAGCTGACGATGGAGATGGGAGTTTTGCTGGTGATGACCGAGGACGGCTGCTCGGAGAAGTTGGTGGGGACAATTTCTTCTGCTGTAACTGGCACATGGGCCATGCATACCCTTCCCTCACGAACAGGTCTGCGAGAGAAATCCACTTGGCCTCATCTGGTAGCTGGAGAGAAAGTTTGCAGGCGTAAACATGCTGGACTTTGGAATACTTGACAACATCCTGGTTGTACATCTTCAGGTTGTCCAGTATCTGTAACAAAAACAAATGCTAGTTAACTGTCACTGTCAGTAGACTTTCACATCTTCCATCGATCACAGGTTTAAAAACCCAACATCAAAAAGAATGATCTTCCAGGTTTACGAAACGAACAGGATCATGGTAATCATGATCACTTTGTTAGTATGGCGACAAGTTTACATTAGTTCTGGAATCAGTACACCAAACCCAAGGTTTCATATCCGCATGAGACATCAGTCTGAGACTAATTCATTTTCAAATTGTCCCATTACTTTCTTACCAAGGTAATATATATTACAGTTAAGGGACTTCCCACAGATATTTAAACTAAAGCACTGCATACTGCTCTTTTATTTTGCTGCAGCTAAACATACATTAAATTCATATCTCAAGATGTCTGCATCTCCAATTTTACTTCTCTTAAAATAATAGACTAGCACCCATTCCATTTATGGAACCCCACCTCACCGAGAGTTCAAGTAAATCTGCCTTCTTTACACATGCATGTATGCTGAATGCAGACCAACCTTGGGTGTGATCGGCAGTGCACGCACTTCTTGTTCAGTGAAAAGTCTCCCTCCGCAAATTCTCTCCAGCGCCTCAGCAACAACAGGTGTAAACTGGTAATACTTGCTGTCAGTCCGTAAAAACTGAACAAGCCCACGGATGACCCCATTTGAGATCAGCGGGCCCTGTTCGCTGACTGGAAGGCTACTGAACCTCCAGATGATCTCCGCTGCCAAAGTGTAAAGCTGAGCGTCGTTGTTCGGATCTCTGGGGTCAAAGTCTTTGCTGAGAATGTCCATAAGCACCAGGAGCAGCCCCTCAGAAAAGCAGAAGGTCGCCCGCCGAGGCACGAGTGACTGCCTGAAGAGACTGTTGAGCATGAAGAGAGATGCCAGCCTGCACATGGGCTCTTGATGCTGCTTGATGGTGGCCAGCAAATGCAGGAGGACAGGATCCTCCAAGACTCTGACAGACCTGCTGCTATGGACTTCATCCATCTGCATGATGACATATATATATATAAAAACAGTCAATATAATGAAGGTGAGTTATAGTATTTACTTATAATTCTTTATTACTTGTAATTTATTAATAAAGCTGAAAGTGTGTGGGGGTGGGGGGGTGGGGGGTGTTTGGGGGTTTAACGTCCTTTTCCACCACATACGGGTGACATCAAAGACGGGGCAACGATGAAAAAGCCAGCACAAATATTTGGCCCCAGCCGGGATACGAACTCACGGCATTAAAAGTCCAACGGTCTACCATTCGGCCACCCCGGCTCCCCATGTGTATGTGTGTGTGTGTGTGTGTGTGTGTGTGTGTGTGTGTGAATGGAGTACTAAGATAGATGCGATGTTTGCAAGTTAATTATTATTTTGAGTTTTTTTGGTTTGTTTTGTTTTGTTTTGGTTTTTTTTTTTTGGTTTTGTTTTGTTTGGGGGGGGGGGGGGAGGATTAAATTATTGCACAAGCCAAATCAATTTTATATTGTTTAATTATTGGCTTAGAATTTTAATTTTTCATCCTTATTTTGTTTCCAGCTGTAAGTCCAAATGACCAAAGACTTTCCATTTTAAATTGCTATATTTCAAGTTAAAAGGAACAATGAAGTATTTTTGAATATGGATTAAATTTGAATTCTTGCCAGGTTGCTAGCTGCTGGACTGAGGCAGCATCATACACTCCAGCACTAACAGCTGTAGCAGAAGTACCGAATCTGCTTTGCTGTCCAACATATAGGTACATGGATCCTGAACTACCCTTCTCCTCCTCTTTATACCAGTTACAGCTCTCTTGGTACAAGGAATGAACGATTCATCCACGCTTGCAAATGCTGAGGAAACCAGGATTTCGACCTAGTTTACTACACTATGCACGTCGATATTTCTCTGTCTCTGTGTGTGTGTGTGTGTGTGTGTGTGTGCCTTTTCATTGCGTTCTTTGTTCGACGACCGGTGCCTCACTGTGCGTAGCCAATCGTACGCTCATCTCGCTAAAATGCAACTACAGCAAATGTGTCAACCTTCAGAATCAACAGCAGACCGCTCGACCCTTGCGTAGAAATGTCACTCCATCAGTCCGCGTGTGTGACATCGCCTTGGAGTTGAAAGGGTCGCCCCCGCCACAGTGTAGCAGGGGAGCAAACTCTCGTTGGTGTTGAATCAAAGACCTTGGAAAGGTCTTTGGTTGAATGTTTAATGATTTTTGAAGATTGGTTTTAATGATTTTTTTTATTAGGATTGTGTTCGAACTATGCTGCATTTGTTTTGTTTTGATTTTTTTCTCCTTTAGACTAATGTGGCAGGCACATTAGGTCGGGGGGGGGGGAGGGGGAGTGTAGCAGGGGAGCAAACTCTCAAGCACTTACGCACACTAACCCCAGTCACGTGGCTAAGAGGTCGAGGTCGTACCCGACGTATCATTGGTAGGCTATGTCTCTGGTATCATTGACGAAACCTTTACATGTTTCATGTATTTGCGAAGTATTTTAAATACAGTATATTTTCAAAGGCATACCGCTATAATATCGAACCGCAACTGAGTCATCACTGAGTTTGAAACCGATAACTTACAAAGCACGACTAAACACTGATGGAACTCAAGTCATCGGTCTGAGAAACGTCCTTAAAGCCATGCCCGGGATCAGTCCCGGCGACTCGGACGATATCAGCAAAGACCTTGGAATCAGAAAGACGCGTCACTCCTGCCCTCGTAAGAGAGATATAGCGGGACAACGCGAAGAGTTGTTAGCGCGCATCCTAGATCTGGCCCCTTTAGTGACAGCATGGCGGAAAGTGGAAAGCGACCCTGATCAGTCACAAAAGCCGGGCTTGCAATTGTGTTCTGCGCCGAATTGTTCAACAACAGACAAATATAAACGGGGAAACACTTCTTTTGGTATTCCTGTTGAAAAAACAACCTTTTTTTTTTTTTTTTTCGCTTTCTTGTTCAGTAAAAAAAAACAAGGACTAGGAACGGCCCCGTCCTACAACTGAAGTTGTTTCTCCAAACCGCTGACTCAGACGGTTCATTTTACCAGAGACGTACATAACAGTTATGTCAGTATGTCTGATTTTACTAGATTTTGTCTGTTTTGTTGTTATTGTTGCCGGTTCTCCCCTCTCCAAGTTCTACCAATGACACTAGATCCTCTACGACCTCAACCGATTAGCCACGTGACTGGGGGTGGGGCCGGGTGGGGGAAGCCGGAAGGGAGAGAGACGGAGCCTCGGAGAGAGAGAGAGAGAGAGAGAGAGAGGCAGAAAGAGAGAGAAGGTGGGTGGATGGGTGTTTAGGAGTTTAACGTCCTTTTCCACCACATAAGGGTGATATCAAAGACTGACGGGGCAACGAGAAAAAGGCCAGCACAAATATTTGGCCTCAGCGGCCGGGATTCGAACTCTCGGCCCAAGCATTGAAAGTCCAACGCGCTACCACTGATTCGGCCACCCTGGCTCCCCCGGCCAGAGAGAGAGAGAGAGAGAGAGACGTCAGTTCCGTGAACTAAACACTGATTTGACGTCAGCCTCAGGCAGGTCGTCATCAGTACAGAGCCGGGGAGAGAGAGAGAGAGAGAGATGACGTCATTTCCGTGAACTAAACTTTTGACGTCAGCCTCTAGCACTGAGATCGTCTGAGGATGCTTGTTTATGTCCTGTGATTTCCCTGTTGGCTTTGTGACTTCTCCGACTGAATTATTTTTCACATGAAATCTGGAAGATCCAGAGGGCTGATGAAATGTTGGAAGCAGTGACGATACTTGCAAATTTTGTCTGTGAACCAAACATTTGACGTCAGCCTCACGCTGCTCGTCTGACAGATGATACTTCTACATATCTTGTGATTTCCTTGTTGCTTTTGTGACTTCCGTGACTGAATTAATTTTTACATAAAATCTGGAAGATCTAGAGAGCTGATGAAACGTGGACTTAAGTGCCTTGGATTGTACTTACGAAATTGCAAAATTGGAACTTTTTTGACCGGCGCTTTCTCGCAGAAACATGAAAAATGTGTTTATCTAAAAGCTCTGCTATTCTTAATACTAAAGCTATAATAGTGCAGTAGTTCATGTCATATGTGCAGTTGGCACAAGTGACAAAAATACAGGAATGATGAGTAATTTGAAGGAGTCTTTTCATAGATATTTGGCCTTATATGCAAACCACCCCTACCTCGGAAATATTTTCCTTACACAACACCTGTCAGAGCTACAGAGCTGTGCTACGAAAACAGGCAGTATAATTGGATGATCTTCCCAATTTCAGAAAATGAAGCCATTTGAACATTTTTTTGCGACAAAATTCGTAACATGACCGATTTTTTAAAATCGGTGATAACTCTTCTGAAAATGCAGTAGGCTAAAAATCGTGAAAGGTAGGTCTGGAGAAGGTGAATTCCCATTTTATCTCAAAGTAAAAAGGCCTCCAACGAGGTGGTTTAGGAGATAGCCATCATTACATCCGTCCACACACACACACACACACACGTCTCACAACTCCCGCCACTGAAAAAGAACGCAGCAGCATAGAGTGCACGTAAGGTGTCTATGACGCAGATTTCGTTACGTCACTGTGTGCGTGAAAGTAAGTATTGTGTGGAGAAACGTCACAGTCTTGTTTTGTATCACTGAACTGAACTTGCTGCTGCGCGTAGCGAAATCTGCCCCGTCTCATAAAGATGTTTCTCTATAGAGAAACAACTTAAAAAGATCTCAAGTGGTACGTGTGCATGCAGTGTAAACAAACAGTAAACACACGCGGCTGACGCAGATACAGCGTAATTTTTGTTGTTGTTTTTTCCGGACAACTTTACAAATCATGCTAGCGGCTAGCTGCATCTAAATTCACAACACACACAGACACACACACACACAGACACACACACACACACTGTACTGTGTGATACAGTTGTCACTCATACGCCGGCAGGTATTTTCTTCGGCACTTTTTTTCCAGTTCACATACTGTTGGGGGGAAATCTGTAGGTATGTATAGAACTCTTTTCTTAAAAATCAAGAGGTTTGCATGCAGTGTAAACAAACAGCAGTAAACACACGTGGCAGGCGCAGACATCAGGTTTAGGAGGTGTTTTTGTCGTTTTGTTGGCGGTGGTGGGTTTTTTTTTTTAACTTTACAAATAACGTTGACTTGAACTGTGCTAGCGGCACGTTGTACTGACACACACACACACACACACACACACAGAACAAAATCATCCGGCTGAACTTCATTGTAACCATTGTAAAACCATATCACAACATAGATTCTGTTGTATCGTCGGTCGCAGACAAGATTTAATATCTCAATATCTCAAAGAAACTTGTTGTCGTACCGGCCCGGCGCCCCCGTAGTGTAGTGGTAAGCACTTCGGACCATGAACCGGGAGACCTGGGTTCGAGTCCCAGCCGAGGCAAGCGGGATTTTTCCTACCTAGGTCGGCTCAGAGCGGGTGTGCTATGGACCTAATGGGGAGGCTGTTGCCACACAGCCATGTCAATTATGTCCACGATCTGTATTAAATTTAAAAATCCGTGCAGTAGCCATAGCTGTATCCTTCCTACTGTGGGTGCGTGAGTGTGTGTGTGTGTGTGTGTGTGAGAGAGAGTGTGTGTGAGAGAGAGAGAGAGAGAGAGAGGGAGGGAGGGTGCGTGGGTGTTTGGGATTTTTACGTCCTTTTCCACCACGTATGGGTGATATCAAAGATGGGGCAACGAGAAATAGGCCAGCACAAATATTTGGCCGCAGCCGGGATTTGAACTCACGATCCGAGCACTGAAAGTCCAACGGTCTACCATTCGGCTATCCCGGCTCCCAAGGAGAGATAGAGAGAGACGGTAAAAGGCATAATGTGTTGGATGCAATGTTCCTGAATGTACGTCCCCTGACTTTGAAAAGTGTGTGTGTGTGTGTGTGTGTGACGAAGTGTTTACAGTAACTCTAGCACTCCTTTCTGAGGAAAAATGGGTGTGCGTGTTTGTGTGAAAAGTGCTTTTTGGAAGGTACACAAAGTGTGAGGCCCAAAGCAGACAAAACAGAAATAAAAATCTATTGAGAAAATCATAGAAACGTTAAACAAAATTGACACTTTAATGCAAGGAAACTCTTTCCATATGCGTAACAAAATCGAAGAACCAGCAGATCAGTCCATGAAATTCAAGCAAATTTAACAAATAAAAAATGGTCCACATGTATAAGCAATTATTAAAGGTCCCCTTAAAATTGCCAGATTCAGTCTTGGTCGTGATTCAACAGCGAAGCCTTGTGCCATGTGTACACGAATCTAACAAAATATCTCCCATATCTGTATCACATTTTTATACTGCTATCACTGACTGAGTTAAGTCCGGACATAATTCACAGTGAACCAAAAGATATGAACAAATATTTAAACATTAAACATCACATTTCAATTTATGGTCTAGTCATTCAGTTCATTCTGGCACTGTATTAATTAAGCACTTGATAATCAGCAAAAAGTTGTCTTTCAGTGGAAATTTCAATGCAAATTTTTGTCAAACATACAGACTAGATAATCATAATGCAGTTAGGGTAATATGTACCACTGTACTTTAAATGCACTTAGTACTGGAAACAGAGGATCCCTTCAGGTCTAACAAAAGCACAACCCATAACAACAAAAACTAATGACGAGATGCTAAACAAAATACGACATTCAAACGAAAAACCCAGTTGATGGAATTTGTAACGGCCTATTTTCTGATATATCCTAGCTCAAACAAAACGGAAAAAGCCTAATTGACTCATGTATGACCTTGACCTTTACTAGATGTCACTCAAGGACATTCTTAATACCAACTATCACTGCAGATACGGCAAATGTTTTATCAACATTTTGATTTCAAAAACTTTCATCCAATCCCTGTGATCTTCATCCCTGAGAAGGTCACACAAATTGTACAGAAGAAAGCTTTTCATACCAGCATCATTTGTGCTAAGTTTGAGTTGCCTGGTGTTTGCAGTTGCTAAGAAACAAAGAAAACATGAATTTTTTTGGAACTTTCACAATGACCCTATGACCTTGACCTTTGAGGGTGGTCACTGAAAATAATGCGTTAGGAAGCCCATGTCACCAACTATTACTGTTTGGTGTTTCTACTATTTAATTTTATAGTTCCTGAAAAAAAAAAAAAAAAAAAAAGCTAGATGATAATGACGGGCAGATGACAGGAAGACCACGGAGGGCTAGGAAACATACTTATTTTGTTGCACACGCGAGTCAAAAATCGTTTTTGAGGTATTCTGATGGCGTCTAGCATTGTGTCACTTAGAAACGTGCACATGCAGTGAAAGCCTCGAACGAACAGGCACCAAGCAAACGTTCATGCCTTTGGCGAGATATTACACCGTTCCTGACCTAGATACATTCTCTGATGTTTTCTTTGACACACCTAACTTTCACGAAAACAAAAAAGTTTCCTTCAGCATTGAACACAAAATGTGCAAATTGACACTTTAAAGCAAGTCAAATCAACTAATATATATATATATATATGTATATATATATACACACACACACACACACGTACATGCTTCGAGATGTCAAATCTGATCAAAATCAAAAATTGCATTGCAATTTTAAGACGGAATTAAGCTTGCAAAATAGGCACTACTATGTTAAAAAAGAGGACAGTCTTAAAGAAAACAATGATAAATACATGTATTATGAAACCCAGCCTAAAGTTAATGAAAAATGCACCTCCCAAACTGTGATTTTCAACAAACACGAACAAAAATCCTCCACCCCTGTCCATTTCATAACTAATGTAACAATACTATGTAAATTATCCAAGCAAAGATGTAAAAAAGTATAATAATATTAGTCAGTGTGTACATGAAAAAAACTAATGACAGAAGCACAGAGAAACCTGCAATATCAGAAGGCAACATGAGAGAACTCTTGGTACTACATGTAACTAAAAATTTTTTTTTTTAAAAATTGATTTGTCATCACACTTTTGTTCATTAGACATTGTTTGGTTCCAAAGTACATGTATCATATATGTACCAAGTTAAACTGACATGATACAGGATATATTCTTTTGTACTTTTTCAGGATTTCATGACATTTGATTCAACATGTTCTTAATGTGTATCCTCATGTAACAACAGTGGATCAAACACTGCTGTCCACATAATCTGTCTTATTCAAAATACACGTTTTCAGCAGTTAGCAAATATAAATTTCATCCACAATAAGCTTTCTTAAATCCCTGGGACTGCGCATCTACATGTACTTACCATAGGCAGTACAATGCATGCAATAATATAACATGATCACTGATGTGATCAGCAAACTCATGGCAAATTAAAACTGTGTATGACTGAAGATCAGTTTTCAAAGCCCCATCATTTTCGAATCACAATTCTTCCTTTTCTCGTTTTCGTGTGAATGCCCAAAATGACGAAGACTTGTTGGTAGTGTCACGCTCCCGCTTAACGAAGGCTGTAAAGCTCGAGACACAGTTGCCAATAAAATGGTCCGCTTGTCCCAAAATGGCCAAATCCAACATAGGGTCAGCGGGATGTGGTTGCCTCACAAACTTCACCTGCAAAATACAAACAATATATAATAAACAAAAAAGGGGAAAATGTAAATTATACAAACTTCACCTGTTTAAAAAAACAAATAAAAAAACCCCCAGGCAAAACAAAACAAAACAAAACTACAACCTTTTTTTCTTAAGGGGTTGAAAATTACTCACAGGGAAACAAACCCTGATTAGCCATTGAGCATGGAAAACATATTAGTGCATGTAAAAGTAGCACAGACCATCCCTATGCACATTTCTTGCCGTATGTGGTGGAAAAGGACGTTAAACCCCTAAACACCCATCCACCCCACCCGCACATTTCTCGCAGAACAAATAAATATATATATTTACACAGGTGCCAATCCCCAATAGTGTCTGTCAGTACTGTTTCAAACAAATGTCAGTATTTTGGGGGCAATTATCAGTATTCTGCTAGACTGTTAAAAAAAAAAAAAAATATATATATATATATAAAACAGAAAGCATGCACGCACGCACACACACACACACACACACACACACACACACACACACACACATCTAAAAGTGACAAATACAAAGCAGTTCTAGCTTAGAAAAAAATTGTAAAGTTTCAGAGCTGACTATAGGCAGAATTGCCCATTTGTAAATGAACAGAAGTCTTAACCATATCTGCTCTTACTGGTATGGCACACAATGACTTGTGATATCCCAGCCAAGATTAAAAGGTGATGCACTCCGACTAATTCGGTCGTTTTCAGTTCATGCACAGCTGTATTTCCTAACGATCCTTTTTAAATATTTCAAATTTGTCTCCTCAGTATTTTACGCAACCAAACCGTATGTCCGTAATTAATTGACTTATGCGGAAAATAATACGGTCAATCTGTACTAATTGGCACCTATGTATTATATTTATACCGGGGCGGTCGGTGGTCCAGTGGTTAAGGGAGAGACTTGTCACCCATGCGAGAGGTCAGGGGTTCGAGTCCCACTCGGGG
Source organism: Batillaria attramentaria (assembly GCA_018292915.2). Classification (NCBI taxonomy): domain Eukaryota; kingdom Metazoa; phylum Mollusca; class Gastropoda; family Batillariidae; genus Batillaria; species Batillaria attramentaria. Next base: position 484,070 of record JACVVK020000460.1, on the reverse strand, counting down.
CAAAGAATTTTTCCATCTCATATGTGGCACCGTTCATTCAGGCCGATCGTTGGGGGTTCTCTCCGGGTACTCCGGCTTCCTCCCCCTTTGCTCTGCTTTGGAAATGTCCAGCCCACAAAATTTGAAAAATAAATCCAATTCTAAATTCTGAAATTAACATTGCTGAGCTGACCCTTCGCACCACGTGATTGTAATGTGTTTATGTCGAGTGTGTGAGAGAATGCGTGCGATTCACGTGAGCGTGTGTGTTGTGTTCAGTTCGCGGTGCTTTGAGCCGATTCATGAAATTGGATAAAGCGCCTATACAATACTCATTATCATTATTATTATTATATGCCAGATATGCTGCAACAGTGCACTGCAGCATGTCTGCAAACTGCCAGACACACACCCCTCATAGTCTGACTGCCGTTTTCTTTTCTTTCTTTTTTTTAGTCTGATTTCTTTCTTGCCAATCGGAACACTTATCATAATATCATTTATGCACCATAGTGGGCAATACTCAGGACAAATGTTCTATATTAGCACAAAGAAGGTGGTTTGTCGTGAGTGGCATGTTCTCAGCATATGGCGTGTACCACAGCTCTCTACTCAGCGGAGTGATTCCACCTTTGCTGTGCGGGTACCCGGATGTTTACACCCTGGATGTTGGTCTCGCAAGTTGAAGTCACGTGGCCGCAGACTTCATTTGGATTGATGGATTGTAACTTATGCAAAGTATCAAAAAAATGCAACCCAAAATGGTGAAGACATGCATTTTTTTATATCTGCTGTAATTTGTAACTGTTCCATTTTCCAGACAACAGTGCGGAAATGTTGCGAAAGTCGACCTGGCTGAAGGTGACAGTACAATCGCCCTGGGGCCGACTGAGAGGGGAGCTGGGATACATTTGCTCCCCCTGCCAATGACTGGGGCACATTTGCACCTCCTAGAGAGCAAAGTATTCCAACTGAACACCAGTGACAGCTTTCAGTTCTCATTGCTCGTCTCTTGCAGACAGACGGTCACTACTGCATAGTACTGCAACTCAACAGAAGCTTACCGTTTTCATCTGTTTGGAGAAGGCAGTGATCATGTCGTCATTGTCAGTGGCGACAAAAACCGCTTTGGCACCGATGCGTTTGACTTCAGCCTTGACCTGCTTGATGACCAGCTTGTCGGCGGGGAAACACATGTCGTATGTTGCAGGGCCGAACTCGTTACGATACCCAACACATTGTGCAATCGAAAAAATGTTTGCAGTGGATTTCATGTGTTCACAGGCATTTTTCTGGCAAACAGAGAAGAACAGTTGCCTGAATAAAATTCTGTGGTAAAACAACTGTATTGGTTACTACAATTAACGGTGCAGATCATATGCAACTTACTGTAGATGTGTGTGTGTGTGTGTGTGTGTGTGTGTGTGTGTGTGACACACACATTTACTAATTAGTTAAAAAGGTGCTAAGCACGCAGGCACGAGCACACACACACACACACACACACACACACACACACACACACACACACACGCACGAATGCATACATGTACGCACGCACACACATGTGCACACACACACGCACACACACAAATTCTCCGACAACCAAGCAACTTCTGCAGTCAAGACAGACCTTCTTACCACTTATCATTTACAAACTGTGCTGGGTCAACTGCTACACAGGAAACTATTATTACAAACTTAATACCAACACACGGACAGCCACTGAAACAAACTGATCTGTGTATATACTCACAAAATCCATGCCATTTCTAAGATGGATTCCCAAAAAGGGTTTGTCAGGTATGTTATCGTTGATGAAGTCCGCTGCTTTTGTTTCATACTTGTCTGACCACTTCAAATATTTATGCAGCTTCACGTGATGTTCCTGGACAGGGAAAGCGGCCGGCGGTCCAACGAATGCCAACACTGGGTAGTCGTCGGGACTGTAGCTGTAACACGCAAATGAAGGTCACAGCACTCGACAGCACATGATGCTCTCCTACTCAAAGCAAGGTTATCGCAACTGTTACACTCTAACAGCACCGGTAATGACCTTAACTTTTCCACCACTTTTCACACTTTAAAAGTCTTGAATTTGAAGGTCTGGTCGAAAACGAAGGAGCAAAAAACAAAAAGTTTCAGTTTTGATACATGCATGTCCACCTTCACTGCATGAATTCCATGTGTGCGGGTGGGGCTAACAATGATGCTATTTGAAACAGTATCTTAATTGCATCAGATGGCTCTAAAATCACAAGGAGTGTTGTAAACCTCACCTAACATTTTAATAACCACATGACATTGTCTTCCTTTTTTTTTTTTGCACGAGCATTTTCCACCTTCTAAACTTCCAAACGGACTACCACATCAAGCTCCATGAAACTTGAAAGACGGCAGAAACGGAAGGTGTGAAGGGAGACTATGCTGTACTTCTAGCCTCAAAATGGTGGTACATGTATCAACAAAGCAAGTGAAAGCCAGACTGGCTTAATCGGCAAAGTTTTATCAATTTGTTCCATTTTTTTCTGAACATTTGGCATACTGGTGAGACGTGTCATAGCACCCCCAAAGTCGCACCCATGAAGTGGGTGAATCTCGGCTGTGTGGCAACAGCCTCCCCATTGGGCCCATAGCACACTAGCTCTGGGTAGGAGCCGACCTAGGTAGGAAAAATGCCGCTTGCCTCGGCTGGGACTCGAACCCAGGTTTCCCAGTCCATAGTCTGAAGTGCTAACCACTACGCTACAGGGGCCGGTGCCAGTCTGGCTTTTAATTGCTTTGTTGATATGCCACCATTTTGAGGCCGGAAGTTACAGAGTAGTTTCCCTTCACTACTTCTGTTTTCCGCCATGTGGGAAGTTTCGGTTGTTGTGGTGGACCGTTTCAGAGTTTTGACGGTGGAAAATGCTCATGTGCAATTAAAACAGCAAGGAGAATATGGTGATTAAAATATTAGGTGTGGTTTACAACCGTTTTTGTGCATTTCAAGACCCTCTGATGCAAGATACTATTTCAAGCAGCGTTGTTTACCAGGGAAGGATTTAACTGGTAATTACCGGTAAAATACTGGTTTGAAAAGGAAAATACTGGTTGAAAATCAGTAGCCGGTAGAACCTACTGGTTCTTATTTTGTTTGAGTGGTTTCAAAAATAAAGGAAAAGAGAGAGAAAAAAGGTCTCTGAGAGAGAGAGAGAGAGAGAGAGAGAGCCATGCTGAGATGTAGTAGTGAGTGTATGACGCCTGTCATTTAATTAATTGACAAACACCGTAACAGTTACAGTTAGCAATTAACTTATCACTGCATTCGTCAGCAGAGTTTCGGTGGCAAAATTAGTTACTGGTTTCCGTGACTGGCCTACCGGTTCGCGTGCGAGTAGGTTTAACTGTGACGTCGTACCAGTTTGGAAAATGCCTAGCGCGATCACTGGTTTACTAGCCCCACCAGCACACATGGTGTTCAGTGAAGATGGCTGGACATCGAAACTGAAGCTGCAGGGGCGGTCGGTGGTCTAGTGGTTAAGAGACTTGTCACCAATGCGAGAGGTCAGGGGTTCGAGTCCCACTCGGGGCAAAGAATTTTTCCTTCTCGTATGTGGCACCGTTCATTCGGGCCGATCGTCGGGGGTTCTCTCCGGGAGCTCCGGCTTCCTCCCCCTCTGCTTTGGAAATGTTCTGCCCACCAAATTTAAAAAATAAATGCAATTCTAAATTCCGAAAGTTAAATAGCTGAACTGACCCTTCGCACCACATGACTGTAATGTGTCCAGTGTGTGAGAGAATGCGTGTGATTCACGTGAGCGTGCGTGCTGGGTTCAGTTCGTGGCGCTTTGAGCCGATTCATGAAATTGGTTAAAGTGTCTATACAATACTCATTATTATTATTAAACTAAATGTTTTTGTTCCTTGGTTTTTGACCAGACCTTCAAATTCAAGATTTTTCAGCGTAAAAATTAGAGGTCGAAAAGTTAAGGTACTCTTTTTAAAAAGATGGACACTGTATTTTTAAAGTAAAGCATATATAAAACACAATTAGCAGTATTAATATTATTGTAATCATAGTCATTAACTTTATGAAAATTATTTGATCACAGTCCTCTTACCGTTCCCGCCATGCTCTCATTTCATGAGGGCTTTGCGTCCCAAAGTACAGAGGTGAATAGAACTGTGATCCAACAAAATCCACATTGTACGTGTCCCAGAAAGATTTAAAAGGATTTCCGTCTTTGGCATGGCAGTCTGACTTCTTGTCAGTTTCACCAGTAGTTGATCTTCGGGGTGAATGACAGAATGCTGTGATCAGGAAACAATCAAACAAATGAAATTAAACAACTAGGACAGCAAAGCCAAATGACTCGTGTGTAGTCATTTGAAGCACAAGATTTCAGGTGTCAGTAGAAATGTTAAGCTACCAATACTCACATTCAGGGGAGGTAACTTCTGAACTGATACCTGATTACATGAAGGTTGCCTCCCTTCATTTGAAATTAACAGCAATTTCTGCTCAGGTACAATGATCGTGTGTCCACTCATTACATCTCCAAAAAATGTCTAGACATAATAAATTTTTATAACAAAAAAAATGTATCAATTATAGGCATCATGTAAACAGTTATATATAATTACGTACTGTATATATTCATCCCCTCCGCCCACCCCACTTTTAATGTTGTTACCACAGTAATGTCGTCTGACAGGCTATTTGGTGTTCTTTAAACTCAAGAGGAAGAATTCCTCAGACTGGTTCATGCACACAATCAGGAAAGAGTGACAGACAGAGCAATTGCAAGAACATGGCCAAAGTGTAAAAGTATATCATTTCTGAGTTAATTTTGTGGAAACATTCAAACTAAGTTGTTTTTGAAAAAAAAAGAAAAAAGTTTTAAGTGCAACAGTTGTTCAGCTACACATAATTCTTTGAAGCTGGGAGGGACAGTGATCAGTCCAGTGACCTTTCTGCTGGTCTAGCTCAAACCAGTGCTCAGCGACTTCAGCCATGTTTGTTGCGTGCCCCATCACCATAGACTTCACCAGTGCAAGACCAAACTAACTGCCAACAGTTAAGGAAACCACAACTGCTACAATATCAATGAGTGAGTGAGTTAAACAATGAGGTGATGAGGACAATAATGATATGACATCAATCACTCACCTATTCTGTGCTCTTCTGGCCAGACAATGGGTGCTATCGTCTTCATGAAGTCTTCCATGGTAACGACTCTGTGATACTCTCTCAATGGTTCCACTTTGAAATATGTGTCAAACGGGACCTGGACCTACAAGACAAGACAACAAAACTTATTTTAAATTCTAATATTAAATGCACTTTACCAGTATTTGCTAGGTGCATTGCATGCAACTTTTAGCGACATGGTACATTCTGTTGACAGAGACATAATTATCATATGTTTCCAAAACTATACCACATGCAATGTGAAGATGTTTATTTCCTTATGGCAAATCTATGATTACGATCAAGGAATGCATATACGCAAGAATGCACACACACACACACACACACACACACACACACACACACAGGGGGTTTGGGGTGGGGTGGGGTAGGGGTGGAGGGGCAAACAAACTCACCGACTGAATCTGGTGACGATGATATTGCACCCAAGCTGGCAAAACCAGAGTTCGATTCAGAGCATGAGCAAAGCCAAGGGTTCCAAGGAACTGATCTGCCTGGTTTCCAAACCGTCCTGTGAAAAAAAAAAAGAAAAAAAAAAGGGATGAAACTTACAATTACAAACATTCACACATAAACGCCCTGTGCACACAGACACAGCGATGGAGATTCACTGCATTTCCTTTTCATTTTTTTTATTTTTTATTTTTTTAAATTTCAATAATTCTCGAGAAATACCCCAACCACATGATCATTCTGTTCACTTCGTGGCTTCAATACACAACAGTCTTCCCATGAAAATTTACCTCCCTTATGAAAACCGGGTGGAAGAAAAACAAAACAGTGGGAAAAAGATGCGTGCACACACATGACACACATGCACACACTTATGCAAACAAATCCCACTCCATAAATCAACAAAAGCTTAAGGGTCTATATAGTCATGAACACACACACACACACACACACACACACACACACACACACACACACACACACACACACACAAAGCCCACTCCGTGATTCAACTAATGCCAAAGGGTCTATTTTTAAAGTCATACACAGAGACACACACTTAAAAACCCCACCCCATAATTCAACTAACGGTGAAGGTTCTATTTTCAAAGTCACACACACACACACACACACACATACATGCGCGCGCACACACACACACATGCATGCACACACACATCCCACTTCATAATTCAACTTATGCTGAAGGGTCTACTTCTAGAATGACAGCAAGTCTGATCATGCCTCAGTGATAACACCCTAGTACCCAAGTAATGTAATTAAAGTACCAGGCACAACTGAGTCTTCAGTTAAGCTCAACAAGCAATGTAATCCAGTACTTTGTCTCAGTATCTATTGCCACACTGTGCTAACAGCGACACGTACAGATCAGTACAACCCAGCCCTTTTTTTTTTTTTCTTTTTTTTTTGCTGCCCCAACTCTTTGCCAGCCCCAGTGGTGTTCCTCCCAGGTCTTGGGTTGAACCCATGGAAGGCTCGAAAGCTGGGGCAATTTTTATTATGTATGATGATGGAGATGAGGATGATGGTAAGATGACGCTATGTGGAGGTCCGTGTGGATTGGGACTGTGGGACAGGGCTGCATTCCACGCTTCCTGTCATAAATATCCCAGCATTACCAGGCCCGGGAACTGGCAGTGCAATTATCCACATCATAAGATGTATCATACCAAGGGAAGCACCCGTACAGTGACACCCGTGAAGTGCGTGAATCTCAGCTGTGTGGCAACAGCCTCCCGATTGGGCCCATAGCACACCTGCTCTGGGTAGGAGCCGACCTAGGTAGGACAGATCCCGCTTGCCTCGGCTGGGACTCAAACCCGGGTCTCCTGTCCATGGTCCGAAGTGCTAACCACTACACTACGGGGGCCGGTACATTTGTCTTTAATCACGATGACTATGGATATATATGTCTGCCTTGGTGAGAAGCCACATGCATACAGTATGTAGAGCAGGCATGCCTACCCCGCAATTAACATTTCCACACAAAACTTGAAAATCCAGAACAGAGCACAACTTTCAGGAACACACCAAGAATACAAGTACATCATAATCACAGTGCTGGATACATAAAATTACACCCTGTACAAATGTATCCTAAACAGGTTAGTCAGATGACTTTGTCTAAACGAGATTAAAAGGCAACTTTGGGGTCAAAATCATTCACGCGTAATGGCAGGAATTTTGCCGAAAAGACCTGGTCTGGATTATGTTGCATATGCGCTCTGCCGTGCACTTATGCCACCTCGCTCATCATGTCCAATAGAGATAAAAAGGTCAATTACCACAACAGAGATTCAAATGTGTGGTTATGGGTTTTTTTCCCCCAGAGACGCAGCAGATATTTGGGACAGACTGTTCATGTTATGCGTTTTCCGCAACAAATATTGCTACTCCAGAACAGTTGGCATGCCTGGTACACTAATCAGTCGTTTCGAATTTGAATCGGTCTGTGACTATGTCCGTCGCAGATATGAATTAAGTTTGCATATTCTCAGTATACTCACCCATGCATGGGCAGTACACAATATAACCATTTAAATCAACTTCAGGAAGTTGAGGATCTGATTTCCGATCATCTTTATTGTCCGAGTGACAAACGCCCATACATGTCACTAGCACCACAGCACCACACACCAGCAGACGCCTGAAACCCTGGTCTGCCATTCCTGTGCTCTTCTGGTTCTAGTTCCTAGTGTACCTGTACAACAGTCAACAGACAGATCTGTGAATTACAGAGAAGATTATAATGCGTACTTGATTATAATACGTACTTGAAATTACATACATGCAGAACAGGGGTTGCACTGGTGTTTTGCATTTTGCAATAGTAAGGGCAAGGGTTTGGTAAAAATGCACATGGTACAAAAAACAAACAAACAAAAAAAAAAAACAACAAAAAAAAAAACGTATACATCAGGCAGAAGGTTCTGATTTTCATAACATCAGCCTGTGAAGGAAAGCTAGGTGCCTCAAAAAGTCGCACAGAGCGCTTCCTTAGCTGTTGTCACCCGACTGGCTAGTGACCAGTGTAATCAAACTCACTGCCCTCTGGCGATAACTGACAAGGGATTAAGTTTGCCAAGCAAGCAGGGATGGTGCAGCTGTCAAAGCCATTTCAAATGTGTGCCAACTATAAGTACACAGAGGTCCCTTGAAAATGCGTTGGGCGTCACAAAAAGCAATATGTAGAAGAAAAAAAAGTGCAATACATCCGACCCCTGGCAAAATGACGGAAAGCTGAAAGACTATGAGATGATCCGTGAATTAAGTTTGGTTTTGATGTTTTTTGGCGTTTTTTTTTTGTTTTTTTTTTAAACATTATTTTCAAGTTCAGGGCGAGTATTGACATATTATGACAGTGAACAGAATGGCTCTTTCGTAAAACTAATAAGCTGATAATCTTTAGATTTGCATCAAATTGTACAACAAACTTCTCTGAAAATAAAATTTTCACTGAACATCATCATTCACTATTCCCAAGGGAAGCACGAAACCATCTAAAACCAAGATTGTCTCCCATTTCCCGTTGTTTACCTCTATAATCTCCTTCGATACCTGCATAACAAAAACTGCCGCAAAGCTGTTAACATCATGTCGACAGACCTTACCCTTTCTCCCTGCCGTTCACAAGAGCGCAGAGAATTTCGAGTGCAACTTTAGGGAATATGCAGGAACACCGCGGGAGAAGCCTTCTGGCGCTCTGCCACATTGGAGGCCAGTCTTTCGAGAGTAGTTTCCCTTGCTCGACGCGGAGGCGGCTGATTGGTACAGCAGACGACAGGTGTGAAAAGCGCTACTATGACTCGATTTGCTCAGATTTATCAAGGGAAAAAAACAAACTAACAACGCATTCACAATGACTTTTCTTCACTAGCGAGTTCGTTCCATTAGTAAAGGAGACAGCTCGCGTTCTGAGCAAGGTGTAAGCGCGCTCGTGTCACAGTCGGTGTCAGTCCGCCGCGGGTCGCGATGTGCACTCGGTGACCGGCCAGTGTCAGTGTATGTGTGCCGGCCAAGTGTCAGTGTGTGTGTGTGTGTGTGTGTGTGTGTGTGTGTGTGTGTGTGTGTGTGAAATTAATCAAGGATCTATGTTTTGACGTTTATTTATTCTTCAAGACCCTCTGGGGACATGTGAAGAATAAGAACTGAGAAGAGCCTGGAGAGAGAAAAAAAAACAAACAAAAAAACTGACCCCAAAAAACAACAACAAAAAAACTACATGTATAAACAAAAACAAAAACCGAAAAGACCACAGCAACAGAAATAAAACACAATCAAACAAAACAAAGCATGCGTAAGTAAAAAAGAAAACTGACAAGACATTGACACAAAAAGAGTTCTAATGCGGCGGCCGGCATAGCAAACAGAACAAAAATAACACAAAACAAAAAATACAGACTCGGTTACAAGGAAGCGCATTCCAAACAAACAGTATACACGGAATAAACCTACACTGAAATCAATGATCATACAAGATACACTGAGTGTAAATGCAATTATTACAGGATGTGTGTGTGTGTGTGTGTGTGTGTGTGTGTGTGTGTGTGTGTGTGTGTGTGTGAGCGAGAGGGTGGGGGGGGGGTGCACCTTCCCTTAGAAGAAGAGGTTGGTTCACGTATGGCTGGTTCAGTTTCCCAAAAGATGGCTGTGCACGGGTCGGTGTGCTGTTTACTGCGCTCTAAGTCAGTGGGCGTCGCACCGACTGAGGAAGGCGTGTGGTTAGTCCCTGAAATGCTGTGTCGGTTATGTGACCTAGTCCATCAGTTGCGTGGTTAGGTCATATTTCGACAACACCAGTCTCCCTCTGAATCGGGAGGTAACTGTTTTATTCTACGGTTTGTGGCATTAACCAACATTTGACTACAACATGTGTGTCTTTAATTTTGCTTTTTTTTTCGGGGGGGGGGGGGGAGAGGGGTGGAGGGTGGGGGGCGACTGCATTTTCTGCATTGCCGGTACTGTTTGTTTGACTGATTACTAGTGCCCTTGATTGTTACGAATCCTTAACATGCTTACCTACAGACTTCAACATAAGTCAAGGACCACTTGCAAACACTCTCGCAGCACACAGAGGTTAAGGCCAAAACATTTGGTGGTTTTTCAGCTTCAGCAAGCTTTGCAGGATGCTTTGTTAACCCTTTAATACTTTCACAGCAAAAACATTTTGAAAGATTCCTTGATCTCTATTTTTTTTCTGTGAATTCTTAAAAATTAGACCTGTCTGTCAAGGTGGTCCTTGACTTATGTTGAAGTCTGTAGTTTAACTTGAAATTATGTTCTGATGTGTGACACAGTTTGAAGCTTTTTAATTGTTTAACTGATTAATGTGTTGACTGATTTTGATTCTTCCAAATATAAAACATGAAATGTTGGTGAATGTTTGTTCTATTACGCATAATAAAGATAATAAAATAATAATCCATTGGGACCAGAATACTACTTTTATCTGTTAATATGTTTAATAACCAATGACCCTGAATTTTAAAGACATGAAAACTTACTGCGGCAGACAGGGGACATGGCCGGACGGACCAAAAACGACAGTGGGCTGGTGCCTTTTACGAGCCACTCTTTATCATCTTTTACTCACGAATAAACAAACGTAACAGAATGTACAGTACAGGCACAATTGTACGCATGTCTAAATATATGTGTCCTTTCTCATTTTCATCAGCACACTAACCTAAAAATAAAAAGGTTTATGTTTTATGGTTTATGAGGGTAGTCTAAGCAAGCGATTACCACATACACGCTGTCTCCTGCACGAAGACGATGACGGGAAACGAAGACCGAAGACAAGGACGGCGATCTGCACTGGGAGATGACCTGGCCCACGGTAAGGCTGGAAATGAAGATTACTGGAAACACAGCAACATACGGCTCCCAACAGCGCCAGATACGTTTAGCTGCTTGCTGTAAGTATAAGGTGGGGGGTAACGTCCTTTTGCTGTAAGTATAAGCTGGAGGTACAACTGGTAAGGCTCTGACTGAGAAGGGCCTGATGCGCTGACGCTTCGCAATGGCTGGATAAGGTCTGCAAGCTAGGTTTGCGTGTCGAGCAAAATTAATGATACTTGCTTGTTTGCCTCAACCTCGAAAAAAAAGCGGAAACAAAATGTCATTTGCAAATTCTTATTTTCATCATTGTTAATGCGATGAGCAGCACATGGTAAACACGATTGTTGTTCTTCTATCTTCTACAAAAAAAACAAAAACAAAAAAAAACCTGTTCACTGACAATACCCACATCACCTTACTATTTTGCGTTTAAGGCTGTGTCTGTTTCTCATCTTTTTCTTCGTTTCCAGGTGCCAAGAAGTGGCTACAAGCCCACGTACCATAAACATGTACAGCTTTATGTGGATCTAACCTTTTGGTTGTCAAGTTTTCGTTTTGTGTGTGTGTGTGTACACGCGCGGTTGGGCGTGCGTGTGTGTGTGTGTGTGTGTGTGTGTGTGTTATCCGTACTCAATTCTACATTACTACTATCCCCTCCCAAACAGAAAGGGAGCCGGGGTGGTCGAATGGTAGAGCGTTAGACTTCTAATGCTCGGCGGTCGTGAGTTCGATCCCGGCTGGGGCCAAATATTTGTGCTGGCTTTTTCATCGTTGCCTCGTCTTTGATATCACCCTATGTGGTGGAAAAGGACGTTAAACCCCCAACCCAAACAGAAAACTACTGCTGGCACAAAATGTCAATGACAAATTCTTATTTTCAGCATTCTTAATGCGATGAGCTTTGATTCTCACACATGACCGTTCTTTGAAGTATGGAAAACATTCTGCTCACCTTAAACAGCACCTGTTTTTACCTTGCGCTTAAGGTTGTGTCTGCTTCTCATCTTTTTCTTCTTTCATAAAAATTGCTTACCTGCACACTAACTGTCTGATGGTCTGTATAGCCCGGTTGTATACACAAAAGCAAGATCCCATTACCTGGTAATGGGCTTTTGGCAAAAGCGATACAAGTCACAAAATTTTGTCAGATAAAGCGTTTTTCACTCATAATTGCCCGAACCGATTTCGTTAGGGCAGCAGCCCTCTTAGTGAATAATACCCGCATTTTCTCTTTAGTGTGACTTTCTGTATTGATGTTTTCTGTTACATGAAATCTATTTCTTTCTTACTGATTTTCTTTACGTTTATATCTATGTTGATCTTAATCTTAATTCCCTCCAGGTTCCTTCTGAAAGCCCCCTCCCCCACCCCCCACCAACATTTGAAAATTGCACACACACACACACAAACACACACACACACATGCACACACACACACACACACACACACACACACACACACACACACACACACACACACACACACACACACTTGGTGCCTGTTCGAAAGGTTTCAGTGTGAAAAGGGCCGTATATCCATAAAAGAAAGTGACTTTAACGCTACTGCAATGTTAAGACATGTAAATGCTTAATTCCTATACAGTTACTATTTGAGAGCAATCGTCTTGAACATTTTTCAACTGTAGGAAGATCAGGAAAACTCTTTGCCATCTTGACTACCCCCTGTAATATATAAACAGTGCCATGACAAACAACAAGAAATGGTCAGCAGTGTGATTGAAAGGTTTATTTGCCAAATATACAAAAACAAAAAAGAGAAAGCAAAATTTGCAAAATATACAAAACACATTGTTGAGCAAGAAGTAACGAACTGGATCACAATGCCATCGTTGCATTAACTTTATGACGTCCCCTCCACACAAACGCCTTCATCTGCCAAATTTATGACTCTTTTTGCTATTTAGAAAACTTTCTCTTAGACCACTAATCAACACTTTCTATGAGCTTCACTGTGATTAAAATACCGTAAAAACCCTAACTTTTCAACCGCTTTTTACACTGAAAAATCTTGAATTTGAAGGTCTGGTTGAAAACTAAGGAGCAAAAAAAAAAAAAATTTCAGTTTCGATACCCAACCATCTTTACTGAACACCATGTGTGCTGGTGGGGCAAGTGAACAACGCTGCTTGAAAAAATTAAATAGTCCTACCAGACAGGAGATTAACAGTCTTTTTCTGCCAAAATCATGGCCGTCTGGCTGCTTACAAAAAGATACTGAAACCGCTGCTCATCAGTTGTGATTGAAATTAAAATTAAATTTAAATCAAAATGAGTTTAATTACAAATGAAAGAGTTGTGCCAGACAGAGACATAAAAAATTGATTACAATTATGCTGCCCCCTCCCCTAAACAACTGTTTTCTTTTGCCAACATCAGGCCCATTTAACTTACAAAAACATACCCCCACTCATCACTTACAATGAGTTTAATTACAATGAAAATGAGTTTAATTACAAATGAAAGAGTTGTGCCAGACAGAGACATAAAAAATTGATTACAATTATATGCTGCCCCCTCCCCTAAACAACTGTTTTCTTTTGCCAACATCAGGCCCATTTAACTTACAAAAACATACCCCCACTCATCACTTACAATGAGTTTAATTACAATGAAAATGAGTTTAATTATAAATGAAAGAGTTTCACCAGACAGATACTAAGTTACAATCAATGATGGGTTGTAATCAATTCGGATGGATAACTGATATACCAAAATGAATGGATGATTCTGATCTCTGTAGCAAAAACAAATAAATGAATAATTAAAAAAATAGGTAAATGGGTATAGAACATGGATACTAAAAAAGCCATGTAAATCACAATTAAAAATGCAGAAATTGTTTTAAATTGTTGTAAGAAAATGTAGAAATTGTTTTAAAAATTCCACTGCAACGCATGCTGCATTATACCTGGCTATAATATACTGAGACATATCACTCTCAATATCAAAAACAACTTTAGTGGACATGTACAAAGCATGTTATGAAAATGTCTTTTAAAAAAAGTATGGGCTATACATGTATTATAATACGATCACATCCCAGAGTAAAAAGTGTTGATGTACAGAGTACAAAATCTCCAAATGTTATGTAACCTGGTGCCCAGGGAGGTTCCGGTACATGCAGGCAGGGAGACAAAACACAATGTTCACTATGACATGAGTTAATAATAATAATAATAATAGCTCTTATAGAGCATTAACAGTCTGCTCAAAGAGCACTGAATGCACTACACACACACATTCTCACACATACATGAAACACTAAGTGTGTGTGTGTGTGTGGGGGGGGGGGGGGGGAGGGGGTAGATGATACTACAGATCATATGCTATCTTGAATAGGTGAGTCTTTAGTTTTGACTTAAACAGGGGAGGGTCCCGTAGTGTAGTGGTTAGCACTTCGGACTATGGACCGGGAGACCCAGGTTCGAGTCCCAGCCGAGGCAAGCGGGATTTTTCCTACCTAGGTCGGCTCCTACCCAGAGCGGGTGTGCTATGGGCCCAATGGGGAGGCTGTTGCCACACAGCCGAGCTTCACTCACTTCACGGGTGCGACTTTGGGGGTGCTTCCCTTGGTATGACACGTCTTATGATGTGGATGATTACACGGCCGGCACCGCAGGTGCCATAGTTCCTGGGCCTGGTTAATGCCGGGATATTTATGACAGGAAGCGTGGAATGCAGCCCTGTCCCGCAGTCCCAAACCACACGGACCTCCATAGCATCATCTTACCATCATCCTCATCTCCATCATCATGCATAATAAAAATTGCCCCAACTTCCGAGCCCTCCGTGGATTCCACCCATGACCTGGGAGGAACACCACTGGAGCCGGCAAAGAGTTGTGGCAGCAAAAAAAAAAATAAAAAAAAATAAAAAAATAAACAGGGGAGGGTCTGGGTGTTCCTAAGGGAGGGAGGCAGAGAATTCCATTCCTGGGGGGCACAGAGTTTTTCAGGAGGGTAGTGGGCGAGAGGGTACAAACCACTCGGCTACAGTTAAAAATTTTAAAATTCAAAACAACAGCAACAAAAACCTTTACAATTGTGAAACTATGAGACATTCATCTGCAGTGTGCATGTTTGCCTTGAAAAACGTGCACATCTCAAACACAAAACCATCCAGTACAACAAGACCTGTTCTTACTGGTGACCAACACCAGTAACAATCTGTATAAGTGTAAAATTAAAGTGGATTTCAGCCACAACTTGGGAGGAACACCGCTGGATTTGGAAAAGAGTTGGGGCAAAAACAACAACCAAAAATGAAACAATAAATAGATACATATATAAATGTCCATGACATGGGAAATTCTGTGTACATCATTCAGCAAATCATCAATCTGCTATAAGGAAAGCATGGCCAAAAAGCACAGCAACAACATACAAAAAAACAACAACAACAACAAACAAACAGAAAAGGAAACGGTAATGACCGCGAAGTGGTTACAAGTTAAGCAAATAAAAGCTTATGTCGCTTTTATTAACAAACAAAGAAAAACTCACACAACCAAAACACAAACACAAAAACAAACAAACGGGTGACAGAAAATTGACATCAAACAAGCAATTAATGTGTACAATTCAAGGCACCACATCAAAACTTTGGGTCATCACTATTAACACATCAAAAATACACCAACACACACCAGTAAAGTCACAGCAGCATTATAACTGCAGTTCAAATCTAACCGCAGCAAAGATTTAAATGAAGTAATGAATCAATGCAATGAGAGACGAAAATCCTAACTGTAGCCTTCTAGTTTAAGGCAGGGAGCCGGGATGGCCGAATAGTAGAGTGCTGGACCGGATATGCTCGGGTTGTGAGTTCAAGTCCTGGCGTGGGTCAAATATTTATGCTGGCCGTTTCCTAGTTGTCCCATCCTTGATATCACCCATACATTTTGGAAAAGGAAGTTAAACTCCCAAACACCCACCCATCCCCTCTAGTTTTTAGAGGCTGGGTCAATTCCTTGGCCAAAGGGACAGTAGTCAGTTCAGACTAGAATTTCTTGAATGGGGTTATTGCCCTTACACCATATCGGCAAAGCATGAATTAGCAGTGGAGAGTGTACGGAAAATGCCATGATTTATCGCCAGAGTCAAGGTTAAAGGTGCAATGAACTTACAATTTTAACATCAGTCTATCACAGCAATTCCCCTACTGGCTCAAACTGACAGAATATACATCCACATAAATTAATACTTTGTACGTGTACATGATAAACTATACATGTACATGCCATGCTGCAGGACCCCCCCCCCCCCCCCCCCCCCCCCCCCCCCCCCCGTCACCAAGGTGCCCTTTTTAGCTGCAAGGATCAGCAAACACACCAAACTAATACTAATATGGCACTTAGTCAGCACTAGAGTTGCCTGCTTGGGAGGGGGTAGAAGTAGTGCAGAATGGTTAAGGCCCAAAAAAAAGGTTTAATCCATAATTATAAAACTGTACATACCTAATATTATATACACACTCGTGGCAATAGCCACATGTTACAGCAAAATGCAAATGCATAATCATGATGCACCGATGCATGATATAAAAATTATGTGTTTTAGTTATAGTAATTGCTTTATGAATTGTTGCTCATTTGACTTACTTTTTTTCCCCCCAATTGCTTGATTTCTTTCACGTTTGCTAGTTTGTGGTCATTGTGTCAAGATTTTTATACCGGTCTCCATTTATTTATTTTATTTTATCTTATGCTCTTGTTTTTTTTCGGGGGGGGGGGGGGGGGGAGTGGGAGTGGGGGCGGGGGGAGGTAGCAGAGTGAGTCATCTTTCATCACTGCTCCACAGGTCCTCATCAGCTTTCATCACTCACTTTGAAAAGCAGCAAGGATTATGTAAGACAACAAAACAAACAAAAGGGATCCATGCAAGCAAGTACCGGCTCCAGCCATATTTTGTGGATACCAACCCCGTTTTGAATTTGTATCAAAGGCAGCCATTTCCTGACTGCCTTCAGGAGAAGCAACATCATCTACAACGATGCTGAAAGAAGTGAGCGGCGTCACAAAACCATAGTCCAAAGACATTTGGAGGGCCTCCTGTTTGGTCGCGTTCTTCTCTTCAGAGGAGCTGAGCTTCTCCATGTTCTTCAGAAGCTTCTTGATGTACATGTAGGCCCACAACTTCTCCGTCAGGTTTGCCTCCACGTCGCTGTCTTGGACCGTGACAACGCTGTCTGTAGCAACACTGTAGCTCTGTACCCCATTCGCACCGGTGCCTTGGAGTCTGGCATCCAGCATGGACAGATCTAGCTGTTGGGCAGGTGACTTGGTCTTGCCCGACACGACAATTTCCTTCCCCAGAAAGTACAGGGGAAATTGTGTCGTGGTCAGGAGGTTCATTTCCACAACTTCGTTGCTGTAGGCAGCTGTCACATCACAGAGGACAGGCGTACCAATTTCATCATAAAAGTTCTCCAGCTGTATGGACGCATCCCCTTCATCATAGATGCGACGAGCGAAGCCTCTGTTCTTTTCGGACAACTCGGACAGGAATGCAAAATCCATGTCAAAGCCAAACCCCAGAGAGAAGATGGACGCCCTACCTCGGTTCTTGCCTGTGACATATTCAATGATTGACCGTGGATCTTGGACCTCACCTGCTGTCGGGTCGCCATCTGTGAGAAAGACTATCATGTCAGCTCTGTCACACTTCCGAGCCGCACGGTCACCAAGCAGTATGTCCAAACCTGTCATCAGCGCCTGGTAGATGTTTGTGCCGCCGCGTGCTGCCAATTTTTCTCTGACGTAACCTTTGGCACTGGCTATGTTCTCCCCAGAAGCAGTCCTCGGCTCCTCCCTCCATTTCTCCTGTGTGTCGTCAAACAAAAGGATGTTGAATCGGTCGGTGGAACGCTTGGAAAGATCGTTAAGGATCCTCAGCATGGCGTCACGAGCCTGCACAATCTTTCCGCCCCCCATGGAGCCGCTGATGTCGATGACAAACAGGATATTCTTGCGCAAAGCAGGCAGCCCAGGAGCTGCGAAGTAGTGAACGAAGTGCTCGTTTTGGACAATAATATTTCCGCCTCCTGTGCTGTGTTTGACATCGTATGTGATGATAAACTCACCATGTATTCCCTTGACGGGGTCAAAACTCCTCTGCAATTCTTCGCTTGGTGTGAAAGTGAGCTCTCTTGACGTTGGGCTGGCAAGCAGCATCACCTATGAAGAAAGATATAAAACTTATTAAAAGCAAGCTTAGGTGTACAGACCTGTCTTAAAATCTTATCCTTGCTTAGCTACAACTACTACTAATTAAGTCACCTCAGCTAAGTAAAACACAGACACACACACACACACACACACACACATTATGTGACCAGGTGAGACATCATACAGGCGTACATAACTTCCAATAAAAAAAAAATAATGTACCGGCCCCCGTAGTGTAGTGGTTAGCACTTCGGACCATGGACCGGTAGACCCGGGTTCGAGTCCCAGCCGAGACAAGCGGGATTTTTCCTACCTAGGTCGGCTCCTACCCAGAGCGGGTGTGCTATGGGCCCGATTGGGAGGCTGTTGCCACACAGCCGAGATTCACCTACTTCACGGGTGCGACTTTGGGGGTGCTTCCATTAGTATGACACGTTGTATGAAGTGGATGATTACACGGCCGGCACCGCAGGTGCCGTAGTTCCCGGGCTTGGTTAATGCCGGGATATTTATGACAGGAAGCGTGGAATGCAGCCCTGTCCTGCAGTCCCAAACCACATGGACCTCCATAGCATCATCTTACTATCATCCTCATCTCCATCATCATGCATAATAAAAATTGTCCCGGCTTCCGAGTCCTCTGTGGGTTCCACCCATGACCTGGGAGGAACACCACTGGAGCTGGCAAAGAGTTGGGACAGCAAAAAAAAAAAAGAAAAAAAAAAGTGTCAATTATGCCTGCTCATGTACCGCGTACATTTTTTTTAGCTCACAAAGCAAGTCAATCTGTCTAAATTATAGCCCATCCTTATCTTGTGTGTGTGTGTGTGTGTGTGTGTGTGTGTGTGTGTGTGTGTGTGTGTGTGTGTGTGTGTGTGTGTGTGTGTGAATAAACTTTTACAAAAAATTTTCTCTTGAAGTAAAACATTAGAGGCAGCAAACTGGACAGTGATAGGGAAGCTGTGCAGTTATCATCCACAAAGTATCATATTACATGTACATGTATCTGCAGGGAGCTGGGGTGGCCGAATGGTAGAGCGTTGGACTTCCAAAGCTCGGGTCGTGAGTTTGAATCCCGGCTGGGGCCAAATATTTGTGCTGGCTTTTTCATCAATGCCTCGTCTTCGATCGATATCACCCGTATGTGGTGGAAAAGGATAAACTCCCAAACGCCAACTCATATTAATAACAGTGATTCACTTGGATACGACACAAAGAAAGTTAGAAATAAAGAGTGTTCTGCTCAATGATCTGTCTGTACCTGTTACAAGTTTATTTATGTAGTACTGCAGAAGTGAAACAATCTGTGAACATACAGAAGGGAGGTAAACAAGTAAGTTCAGAGGTTAATTCCCTAGTCTGGGGGATTTTTTTTGCCCTGGGACTCCGCCTGTGTTGTACAGTTATGCTCGGAAAATTGTCCTAGCTCCTGACGATTTCTTGTCCCAGTGAGCCAAAGAGATCCCTGCTTCTCTAATTCATGCCAAAATACAACTGTTTAAGGTTGTCAATACAGCAAAGCTCACGTCTTCCGAACTTGATGTGTATGCATTGGTGTTTCCAGGCAGGACGTAGGAGAAAGATTGGAAGCCCTGGTCTTCTGCGAACGAGGCCTGTACAGACATGTTGGCAACTATTCCTCCAGGCTGTAGAAACAGGCGTTGAGTGTAGGTTCCTTGACGTCGTTCCAACAACTCACTGAAAAAGAGAGTATCACCAAGATAAGAATTAGTAAATATTTGTTGTAACAAAGACAAACGCAAAACATTTGGTCTGCTCCCCTTTCATTTCTCACAGTGGCTGCCTTTGACATTGAGAAAGTTGAGGGTTTTTTTCACATTGTTGTTTTATCTGTCGCTTTTGTCATGATTTTTGCTTAAAATAAACATGTTCTCTTCTTGTAACTGTCAGTCATAATGCCATTTACCAGTACACAAGAACTAATAAATTTAAATAATTGTCTTCTTACATTTCTAGGCAAATAAATCATTGTGAACTGTGTTGGTACTGCTTAAAGCGCCTCTACGTTCGTAATGCCACTGAGATGTAAACTGCCACTTTCAAAGCTCTGTGCTGTTTGCCAGATAGGAGGATGTTTCATTTGGCCATTGTGACCATTTTCATGACTTTGTGGATTCTACTATTAGAGAAATATGACGTTCTTTGAGCATATGGTCCATTTCTGAACAGACTGGGACAAAGCTTCTCAACACGGCTACCAATCAGTGCTGTCTATAGATGGTCCTCCGTCCGCAACCCAAAAGCGCCACCTGCTTGGTACATGGTACACTTCTAGAACAAATAATACTGTGGCCCAAGTGACTCATTCTGATGCATGAACTCAGCGTATTCGGTGTAAAGTTTTCCACGCGCTGTTACATGCTTGTCATACACATTGAGACTTTCGGTTAACTCCTAACTGTCCACACACGAATCACATCCTGAATCAAAATCATCACATTACAAGACAGCACTACTCCCGGCATTACAACACTATTATGCAACCTCGAGGCCAGCAGTCCGCCCGAGAGACGGTGCAACGTGCCGTCATATTGCGTCACACTCCGGCGGGCGGTCAATGCTAGCCAGACAGCTCAGCGATTTCCCACCCTCTTGTGAATACCACGGTCACTGGCTAATTCGGGTATTGGCCAAGTAATAGCTAATGGCACACGCAGTCGGCCCCCCTTACAACTTGCTCCCAGCACTTCCCACTGGCGTGAGGGCGGTAGACAACAAGAGACAAGTCCCGTTACAACGAGCATGCAACCACGAAACCACGCTTATGAGAGATTGTGCAATCTGCTGCCGGCTGGGCGTGGCAAGGGAAGGGACAGGGCCTCATGGAGAGTGCCAACGCCTTGCGTAATAGTGTTGTGGAGTGGTGTCTAGTGCTGTTTAGTGGTCTAGTGAGTTTTGGTAAGTCTTGTCATATAGTGTGGGTGGGGGGGTAGGGCTGTGGACAGTTAGGAGTTAACATAGTGCCACTCAGACACCTGCCTTTCGCAAGCTTACACTGTGCCAACAGAAGGCTAAACTCAAAGCAGAGAGTGAGGCGACTGTTACAGCGTTGCTGTCACTCTTTTGACAGCAGAGCTTTTGGCTGTTTCACTTCTACAGCAGACGTCAACGATTTTCATCTGCATGTAGCTCTGCTAACCATTAGGGTAGATTATTTCAGCATATGTCCACTCTTACACACACTGGTTTTTCCCAAAAAATAACACCACCACCACCACCAAACAACAACAACAAAATTAAAGGAAAAAAAGAGAAGAAAGGAAGGTGTTTTCTGTAAAACAGCAGTCTGGGAATAAGCCAGTTTAACTGAAAGTGTTAACACTGACAAATCACGAAACACTCACTTGTAAGTGAGGACAAAGTTTGCGGAGGATCCTGGGGCGAGGTTGACATTGATAGTGAAGAGTTCCATCCCCCTGGCAGGATCCACGCGGTCCTGTCGTACTTGTCCTGCAGTCTGGTTCTGAGCCTTCGCTTGGTCATAGCGCTGCTGGGCCTCAGCCTTCTCCAGCACCTGTTAAATTTTTTGTTGTTGTAATTCCTTAGTCTTAAAGACCGGTCTTCCAACATATCCAGCCACACAAATCATTCAGAGTATCATTCAGAAAAAAAACAGAACTCTCATTCAGAGTATCACATGTAATATTACCGTGTCTGGTGAAAACAAAAATTACAGAAATGCACTTAGGGGAAAGAAAACTTGCTTGTGTGAATTTAGAGGGAGCATGCTGTCTTACAACACAGGCGTCATGCAAAAAAACACTTTTCCTCCACACAAAGTGTCAGCACCTGTTGTCAGAATGAAACTGCCTTCAAAAGGGACCAGACTGTTCAATGACTATAGTTCACCAGAGATCTTTCCGCCACTCTGAGCCCTCTTGCTGGTGAAGTGGCAGGTTGTGTTAAATTGTGTGTGTGTGTGTGTGTGTGTGTGTGTGTGTGTGTGTGTGTGTGTGTGTGTGTGTGTGTGTGTGTGTGTGCGCGTTTTGTGTCAGTACGTGTTGTGTATACTTTTGTTTTGTGGGGTTTTTGCTGCCCCAACTCTTTACCAGTTCCAGTGGTGTTCCTCCCAGGTCATGGGTGGAATCCACAGAGGGCGCGGAAGCTGGGGCATTTTTTATTATGCATGATGATGGAGATGAGGATGATGGTAAGATGATGCTATGGAGGTCCATGTGGTTTGGGACTGCGGGACAGGGCCGCATTCCATACTTCCTGTCATAAATATCCCAGCATTAACCAAGCCCGGGAACTACCGGCCGTGTAATCATCCACATCATAAGACGTGTCATACCAAGGGAAGCACCCCCAAAGTCGCACCCGTGAAGTGGGTGAATCTCGGCTGTGTGGCAACAGCCACATTGGGCCCATAGCACACCCGCTCTGGGTAGGAGCCGACCTAGGTAGGAAAAATCCCACTTGCCTTGGCTGGGACTCGAACCCGGGTCTCCCGGTCGGTCCAAAGTGCTAACCACTACACTACGGGGGCCGGTGTTTTTGTTTTTGGTTTTTTTAGTTTAGACTGTATTTGTGAAGCGCCTTGAGCTCACTTTGTGGGGATACTGCGCTATACAAGAATGTTATTATTATTATTATTACCGGTATTATTATTATTACCACTGGACAGTGAGCGAGAGTGAAAAACTATTGTGCAATCATGTGTATTGTCATGTATTGTGCTTCTATGGTAATTAACCCCTTCACTGCCAGCCACTCTGGCATGCAGCACTGCTCAGTGCCAGGTGTTTTCTGGCAGACTGCGGCCTTTGTACACCTCCAACATATTTAATCTCCTTTAACGTCTGAACAAAAGCACCAATTTACTTCTTTTATTTTAAAACTGGATGTAGTTTTCGAGGTGTCTATTTGTTTTGCTGCAACTACTCATGTGAATTTTGAGAAAAGGCCAGTGTCTCTCAAAGGGCATAACACTCTATGCGTCACGCTCACCAAAGATCGGTGCTCATCTCTGGGCACGCCAAAATGCGAGACTGGTACTGATAGTGTTAATACACCGGTGTGTCCTGACAAAACTACTACGTTCATACTGATCTGCACAGCTGCTACATTATATACAAGGCAGAAAGTACATGTACAAGGTAGAAAGACGGTTCAGTCTGTTTGTCTACAGCAGACGGAACTATCACTAAAGTATCTGGGCTGATTTCCATGTATGGAGTAGCGGTTCTGACTCTGTGTGTGATGGGTGTTTCTGTGCCAGCCTGCTCCTATTTTAAAGGGACTGCCTATTGGTCTCATATGAAGGACTATCATGAGTGTTACTGTTAATGTCACTGCACTGTCACTCAAAGCAATTAACATGAATGATCAACAGTACATCTACATTTTAGTTCTTACCCAAATACAGTAAATTACATGCCAGATACTAGGTGCTTACCTTTGCAACATAAACACGACCGCCCACTGTCATTGTGAAGTTGGACATGAAGGCAGTTTCCGGGACTTGAACCGTGAACGCGATTTCTTGGCTGCCTTGCTCAGGCCCGTTCACCACTTCGCTCTCAATGCGTACGGTGGCAAAGCGGGAATAAATTTTAGAGTGCATGTGAAACTGCCTAACTTGCACAGCACTGGAACTCGAACTGTCAGCATCCCTCAGAGTTCTGTGCAGCAGTGCGCTGGATCTAGATGAGGAGGATTTCTCATCCAGGGTGAAGAGGTGTGACCCAGAATTCCTGTACCTCACAGCAGCCACGAGCGGACACAGGAGAACCAGAAGACTGAACCACCGGAGGAAATCCATGTCTTGTTCAGTATGAGAACCTGTCAGGGTGCCAGGGCCAGTACAACAGGCTGCTTTGGGTTTCGAGCTTCTTCAGTGTTGAGATAAAGGAGCTGGCTATGTCCACTGATGTACGGTACTGCCGAAAATGCCTGAAAATGTACAAGTACAGCATGAAAATATATAATGTATCCTCAATTTATTAATTCAGTTTTGTCCTTTGTGTTAAGGAAGCTGCATTGGCTAATCTTCAATGGTGTGCTGTACTGAAATGTATAAATCGATCCATGCACACCAGGCTCATAATTACACCATGCACGATTACAGGGTTCGTACAGGATTTTGAGAAAAAAATCTAAAGACTTTTTGAAGACTTTTCAAAGACAAAAAAAAATAAAAATTCAAAGACCCTGCTCTCGCAATCCAAATAATGAATACTCGTATATTATAATAATATGTCCATATGCGCTTTGTGACCAACCAGAGTCAACTCGCGAGCGGAGCGCAAGGAAAGGCACAGTGACATGGCCAGAGATGCGCAAACAGTGAGCTGGCCCTGAAAATACGAATGTGGTGGTGGTGGTGGTGGTGGGGGAGGGGGGGGGGATATCATTACGCGATTTTTCAAAGACATTCAAGGACATTTTTTCGAAACATCGAAATTTAAAGACTTTCAAAGACTTGAAAAAGGGTCTCCAAAATTCCAAGACTTTCAAAGACATTCAATGCCTGCACGAATCCTGGATTATATATATATATATGGATAATACCTGGTTAAAACAAATTTGACCTTCTGGATCTTGGTAATGATCGAAACACTTTTGATTTGGTTGAATGCTTAGTCTTGTCTGCCCAGAAATGTACGTTGATCAACTGACTCATTTCACTATAAATAAACTATATTCAACCAACCTGTACACACTTAAACATTCCATAGTGCTTATAGTCTTGTCTGCCCAGAAATGTACGTTGATCATCTGACTCATTCACTATAAATAAACTATATTCAACCAACCTGTACACCCTTAAACATTCATTAGTGACTACTGCAAAGTACATGAAGTTGATTGATGGTATATGGCTCCACAGCTAGGAAGAGGCTTCTGTGCCTGCAGGCATACACC
Organism: Batillaria attramentaria; assembly: GCA_018292915.2. Taxonomy (NCBI): domain Eukaryota; kingdom Metazoa; phylum Mollusca; class Gastropoda; family Batillariidae; genus Batillaria; species Batillaria attramentaria. Next base: position 459,009 of record JACVVK020000460.1, on the reverse strand, counting down.
AAACTAATTGATGGAGCCAGGGCGAGCGACATGTTATTTACCTTGAGGATTCACCGCTCAATTTTGGCAATTTCTTGACACAAGTGTTTAAAAAAAAACTTGCACTTCTATAGACTATAGAGGTTCGGGGGGTGGGGGTGGGGGCTCAGGCTTTTTCCTCGCGAGAAAAAGTTAAAAATCATGTGATCGAATCATTTGTGATACTTTTCTGATCACATCACACACACACACACACACACACACACACACACACACATTCATTCGTTCATCCCACTTAAAATATCCCCCGTCAATCTTTTAAAGGACAGTAGGCCGTGGCAGGTGATGTGTAAAACAGAATGAGTTGAAAACAGAAATGTGTTGCAGAGTGTGACTAGCAGGCTGGAGGTTTGTACATAAAGTAAAGCGGGGATCGGGTGGTTACAGAGAGCATGTATGTGTGCACTCTCTGGTGCTCATCAGCAGCAGGCTTTCACCAACTCATCTTACAGTTTTTTTTTTAAGGGTATGTGCGCATCACGGAAAAGCATATCATACAACACAATATTGTACTTGCAAATCCCTGCTACTCGTGAACTTACGATGCGATAGAACTTGTAGAATGTTCACTTCCGGGATCGATTAGAAACGATGTACGTTCACTAAAAAACGGGCAACGCGTTCAAAGAATGGCAACGACTTCACATTCAATTCATTCGGTTTCAGTCACACTTTCAGCTTACAGGAAATGCTCACCACTGGCCAAAGTATCAGCGCAAAAGGGGTGGAAACCACCAAGGCGTCAGATGGATGACTCGACTGTCGTGGGGTGCTTGACTTGTCACGGCTGTATAGTCGGTCGTCGCTCGATTCACCAACCGTGACCAGAAAAAAAACTAATATTTAAGAATGTCTTTGCATTTATTCGCAAAAAACAAAATGTGTACTGAGTTCTGCAAAACATACGTGGTCTGTCATCAACCGAGAACTGTCCTCTGTGTCATTTAGCATCGACCCATGTCTGTCCAAAACAAAAAGTAGAGCAAGTTGCAAAGTAGGTCAAGGGTCAAGGATAGGTATACTACTTGCCGAAAACAGACCGAAAACTGTGACAAACATGTGAAATAACGCGAACTAAAGACGACTATACGTCTGTATAGTGGTTTTATCATTTGAATACTATAAACCTTCTTTAAAAATCCTCGGAAACCGTTCTAACTCTGACAGTCGGCTGCAGATCGCAAATCTTATTTCCGGTATGTTTTGGTAATTTGTGAAACTGTATTGAAAAGTGCCGAGCTCGGTTATGAGCGACAGACGACTGGCCATGAGTGGCACGAGCCTGATAATGCGCGTCGGGCTACCAATTGTAGGGTATATCGTGATCCCTACGAAAGGCAGGGTTCGAAGCGAATTATCATTTCAAAAACAAAACAAACAAACAAACAAAAAACCCCAACTTTTTGTAGCCACTGAGTACAAACTGATTTATGGCCATTTTACTCCCTATAATAACACTTAGTGAAACTGCTGTTTGTCACTTTCCATGAGTTTCATTGACCAAGTGATGACCAGTGGCCCATTTTGGGTGCTTTATAATGATGTTCATCTGTACATTTTTCCTTTCTAAAGCCTACTAACTATATTGCTGGTTGACAAATACCATGACATGGTATTTTGTTCAAGGAAAGTCAGTCAGTATTCAGTGAAACACGCTTCAGTCGAATTCGCAGGGGGAAACTGATTTCCATTTAACTTATCCAAAGTTTTACCTATCCAAGGATGATGATGAGGGGTTTCGAGTTAAGAGACTTCACCTCCAAGAAATGAAAGTGATGAACCGGCCAGAATACAGACATTTGAAATTGCAGACACACATACTTAAGTCAAACATGCTTAGTTTAACTTCGGATAAGTCGAAACAAATTTTTTTCCCGGCCAAATTTGTTCTCACTGAAAGACAATATTCGCTGATTGCCAAGTGCTTAATTGATATTGCAAGAATGAACTGACTAGACCAAAAATTGAATGTGATGTTTGATGTTCATATTTGTTCATATCTTTTTAATGTTCACTGTGAATTAAGCAGGCTGATGTCCGGACTTTACTCAGTCAGTGATAGCAGTATGAAAATGTGATACAGATATGGTAGATATTGTGTGTACACAACATGGCACAAGGCGTCGCTGTTGAATCATGACCAAGACTAAGTATGGTAATTTTTAGGGGACCTTTGCTTATACATGTAGACCATTTATTATTTGTTATGTTTGCTTGAATTTAATGGACAGATCTGCTGGTTATTCGAATTTGTTATGCATCTCGAAACAGTTTCCTTGAATTAAAGTGTCAATTTTGTTTTAACTTTTCTATTATTTTCTCAATAGTTTTTTTTTTCCCCGTTTTGTGTGCCTTGGGCGTCACACTTCGTGTACCTTCCGAAAAACACTTTTGACACAAACACGCACACCCCTTTTTCCTCAAAAAGAACTGCTATAGTTACTATAAACACTTTGTCACACACACACACACACACACACACACACACACACACACACACACACACACACACACACACACACACACACACACACACACACACACAGGGGACGTACAGTCAGTCTCTGGCAGTATGGATATTCACTGTATTTATTTACTGCCTAGATTACTGGCATCTGGAACAATGCATCCAACACATTATGCCTTTTAAGTACCGTCTCTCCCTATCTCTCCCTGGGAGCCGGGATAGCCGAATGGTAGACCGTTGGACTTTCAATGCTCGGGTCGTGATTTCAAATCCCGGCTGGGGCCAAATATTTCTGCTGGCCTATTTCTCGTCGCCCCATCTTTGATATCACCCATACGTGGTGGAAAAGAACGTTAAACTCCTAAACACCCACCCACCCTCTCTCTCTCTCTCTCTCACACACACACGCACACGCACGCACGCATCCACAATAGGAAGGATATAGCTATGGTTACTGCACGGACTTTTAATACAGGTCGTTGACATGATTGAAGTATATTTAACAGCAGTTCATGTACACATGCTGACACAAGAGAAAGGGGTGAACTGAGCATTTAAAAAACACTCATACTGATACAACAGACTGAAAAGTTCAGTTCAACGTAACGCTTTTTTGAATGCAGTAACAGGTAAATATTCAGCGGTATTAAGGAGGAAGGAGATAAAATAGAATGTTTTGATTTAAAACCTGAATGAAACGGATTCTTCCTCCCGCAAAGCTTACGTACAAAATACTGAGGAGAAAAAGTAAAACGTAAAATATGATCATTAGTTTCTTTTCTGAACATATGAGTAAAATGGAATGCAGATTTTTGGAAAATCTATTCGCCCTTACGTGAACTAAAAACAACCAAAACACAACATAAAAAAGAAAAGAAAACTAAAGTCATTACTTTTGCAAAGCTCACGCACAAAATAATGAGGAGAATATACAAGTAAAAAGTAAAATACGAAAAATATTTTCTTTTTTGCAAATTATAAGTAAAATGGAATGCATATTTTTTGGAAAATCTATTCGCCCTTACGTGAACTGAAAACAACAACGAAAAACCCCAACAATACGAAATGAAAACAAAACTAAACAATAACAACAAAAACAAAACTCCCTTTAATGGCCGGAGTGGATCTTATTTTCAGTCCAGGGGAGGTGAGCGCTAGCGTTACTTTCCCCTTGTTTCCCGCCGCCTTTTTCTTTGGCACGCGTCATGCCATTACGTAACTGCTCAGCCTAGGTCCCGCAGAGCGGCGGCGACCAGTAGCTGCAGGAGGGGGGGGGGGGGGGGCAACAACTTGCTTTCCCCTGGTCGCTACCCACTCTCAGAATGAAGCCAGCCAGCCCCCAACAGATTCTTCCTCCGCGGTAAAGTCATTAGTTTTGCATTGGAATTCATCTGGGTATGGAATGCATCAAGAGAAGAACCAATCTCCAATGACGCTTGTGGCGGGGACGATACCCCAAGCCAACCAACCAGTAGAAGTGAACGCTCCGTTAGACAAATCTTCAAATTCTTTTGAAATCAGTTAATCAGTTTATGTGACGGTTGAAGTCTTTCAAGCATAGCTAGAAAAACGACCGCAAGTTGAGATATTAAATCGATACATAATTATTGTCAAACAAGGGAAACATTTAAAAAGGCTAAAATTCTGCACGAATGCAGCTGCCAACAATAGCAACAACAACAGCAACAAAAGAAAAAAAAGAGAGTAAAAATACACAAAAAGCATTAAGTCTGGTTATAGTCTAAACTTCGCCTATGCAGAAACAGTGGATAGGGGAAACTGGAAATCTCGGCGAGTCATTGCCGCGGTTTCTCTACGCATGCTTTTACTTGATGAAGTATTTATTTATTTATTGGCCTCAGCTGTCTTATCTAGTGGTTACTTATAGTGTGTAGTTTTTCCAGCTTTGATTCAATGTGAAGTTCGAATTTATAGATCTGTAGTTGTTTTCATCTAAAATCGCATTTTTTCCCCCACTAAAACTCTACAAAATTTCTACATCCGACTTTGCAGATGTGCTTGATAAACTTCATTTTCCCTTTTGAGACATTTCTGCCTTCACCTAAAGTTTTCATAGTTCTTATGTAATGCAACTTCCATACAAAAAGTTGGTGTGTCAAACGGCTTCTTTGTTGTTGTTGGTGGTGGTTTTTTTTTCTGGTTCTCAGTGACGCAATGTTCTCGATTACACACAGGTGTGCGTATTAATCTTGTACGCACAAAACTCTTAAATTTGAGAACAGCGCGTCACAGACGACGCACGATTTTCGATTCGCCGTGACAAACAGTATTTTCCCAGCACTCTCCCGGATTGGCTTAAGCATTCTGGGACACTTCTTGTCCAATTATAATGCTTTATTTGGTAAGCGTGCGGGTTTCTCGCCTTGCCAATATGCTATGGCTGACACACAATTCACATACATCTCTCCTACTTGAATACTTTAGTAAACAACGACAACAACAAATGGTTTTGGCATTCACACTATTTAAAAGACCATGGACCCACACAATTTACAAAAGGACCCTAAAAAGTAGAGAGAGAGGGTCCCAAGGACCCTCGTATTTTCGAATCACAGGGAACACTGTGATTTTTTTTTTAAACCTCAGTTATAGGCCCGCTTCAAGCCACAAAAAATTTAACGTTTCTTGATTCTGTTTTATTTTTTTTATTTTTTTTTTTAACTTGGCTGAGCAACACTGTGATGTTAACCACTGAGCCAAAATGATGCCAAGAGGGACACTATAGGCGGTGTCCTGTCTCCCCTAACCACTGTGTCAAACCCATGATACTTAAAAGTAGAACGTAGTATTATGTTCATGGGAATGAGACTAAAAGGTGTATGACTGTGAGCAACAAAAACGAGCTAAAATACTTCAGAAGAAAAATTAACATTCCACAAAAAAAAAAAAAAAAATTGTTATATATATATGTTAGACAGTGTCTATAGATGTCTCTCGTCTGACCGTAGTGTGGTGCTTTGATCACACACAAAATGATCTTTGATGTCAGTTTCATTTCTCGGTCGTTTACTTGGGCGGGAAGACATTTTCCCTGTAAGTGCCAATCATGTTGCCAGCTGGTCTGTAATTGGCCACAACGATGACCTTGCCCTTCCCGTCCTTGGCCTTGCCAACTCCCAGTTCCCTGCTGCCTTTCCAGACGACCTGCGTGAAGTGACCTAGGGAACGAAAAGCAGGGGATTTGAAGGTCCATCTTCTGCTAATAGACGACTCCACTCGACAGGCCCTAAGCCCCCGCCAGAGCACCCTAACACGGTGAGCGCAACGGTGGCTGCCGTATGGACGTAAAACTCGAATCTCTTTGTGCTTGGTAAAACACAAATCCCATTGTGCTTGGTGAAAGACAAGTCCCATTACTGGTAAAAATCCAATGCGCTTGGTATACCACGAATCCCATTAAAGTCACATTGTGCTTGGTAAACCACAAATCCCATTGCGCTTGGTAAACCACAAAACCCATTAAAGTCCCATTGTGCTTGGTAAAACAAATCCCACTAAAAGTCCCATTACGCTTGGTAAAACACAAATCCCATTGAGGTTGGTGAACCACAAATCCCACGAAAGTCCCATCGTGCTAGCTACTAGACAAGTGGCCCAGTCCAGTCCCGCCACTCTGTGTGTGTGTGTGTGTGTGTGTGTGTGTGTGTGTGAAAGAGAGAGAGAGAGAGAGAGAGAGAGAGAGAGAGAGAGAGAGAGAGAGAGAGAGCATTTTGGATTATCTTCTGAATGTCTCGTGGATGTCTTACCGCTGCCCATCGCTCCGTCAGAGTTGAAGTCATGCTTCTTGATTTCCGAGTACCACTGGTCCACCACTGCCTGACCTGTAACCACACAGAAACATCTAGAAATCAAATGACCGTCCACGAGAAAACCCAGCGTAAGACGCACACCGCTGTTCCGAGCTAGAGTCTAACGTATAACAAAGGTCAGCGGGTGCTATCTGATCAGTATTGAGATTTTGCCAAAATCAGGTAGTTCTGCCCTTAAATTATGATGTCTTAAAAGGAGTTTTTTTTTGCACTGTAAAGAGCAAGGCTGTTTCTTTAAGATGGCTCCAAAAACAAAACATTGAAAATTTTGCACTTAAGCCGGGTTTTGTCATGGAAGGTCACAAATTTATGATTCCCGTTTTGTTGTTGTTGTTGTTGTTGTTGTTTTGGCGGAAGACTTCCGCAATGTATGACAATGTATGTGACGAAAAAAAAAAATTCCTGGGATAACATGTTTAACGACTGTTTTGATGTTTTTGCTATTTTTTTACTATTCTTTTCTGTTCTTCTCTGCCCCAATCTTTTTTCACACACAGTCCATGGTCTTCTGTCACGAAAGGATGGGTGTTGTGATATTTTTACTATTGTTTTCTGGTCCTTTTCTCGCCCACCGTTTCATTTCATTTCAATTTTTCCCCCGAGCCGTGTATGTCAGTACGTCCGCAGAGTCACCTTCTGTTTGTTTGTTGAAGTTATGTCTCATTTGTTTGTGTCTTATTGAGGAAGGCGAAAGCCGAAACGTTGACCCGTGCCGTCCTCTGTGAAAGTTAAGTGGTTTATGTCCCTTTTATGTCGCTTTTATTTGCTTAACCACTTCGCAGTCATTACCATTTCCTTTTCGTCTTGAGAAGGTTTTCGTGTTTTTTCAAGTTGTTCGCAAGCATGTGCAGTTTATTTTTTATTTGTTGTTAAAAAATCATTTCTAGAGAGCAAACAAACAAACAAACAAACAAACAAACTGCTTTGAAATAAAATGTAAACGACAACCATATAAGGCCGGACGGACAGTCAGTAATTCAGCTATATACTGCCTTTGTCAAGACTAACAACCGACAAAGCGATCGACGGTGAAAATGTAATACACACACACACACACACACACACACACACACACACACACACACACACACACACACACACACACACACACAACCCCCCAAAAAACTTTCAATCGCCTCAGTTTCCTCAAAGCTATCGAAACTCATGATGAACATTTGGCCTCTATGCCATTCAGTCATTTATACAAAAGCAAATTGAAGTTGTCTTCTATGGATACAAATACCAACACAACCAGCAGCATGGATGTCATCCAGCAGCAACGGTTATCACACATACCAGTATAATCAGCGCCACCTGGGGCACTGCTCCAGCTGTTGGCGATGTTCTCCCCTACTGTGTTGTCGCCAATCATGCAAGCACTGTGCTGGAACATGTTCTTCGTGACAAGCTCGTCCGCCCAGTTCTGCGCATGCTCGTTCAGGTCGTCGGCCAGCGTCAGTTCCGGGACGCCATGCTTCGCGCGAGCAGAGTTGTGGGCCTTGAGGCACTCTTCTCGGAATTCGGACATGTTTTGCGGTTTGGGTGGAGGGTTATTCTGTCTCTCGCTGTCTTGGAAGCCAGACAGAGTTGGCAAATCCTGTGAAAGGGAAGACAATACTGTTTTAACCTTAGCCGTGCGTCGTGGGTGCAAAGGACGACTCCACGTTTGTCAATCAAAAGGACCGAGCCCCCAGAATTCCGCCAATCGCGTCCCGCAGCATCAGTAATCAGTAATGAACACAACATATGGCCTGGTTTGAACACAACATGTGGCCTGGTTTGAACTTTTTTTGTGCATGTCTAAAGAGAATTTTCTGTTTTAAAATGTATTTTTAGAACAGATAATAAAGTATTTTTGAATTTGAATTTGAATTTTTGCCTGACACTACAACGAGAGAGGCACAATCATGTAGTAAGATGTGACTGAGACATGCAACGAAAGCATTGTCAGTTGACGTCAATTGAGGAAATAGGCCATTATTAATAATAATAGGTATTGTATAGGCGCTTTACCCGATTTCATGAATCGGCTCCTCTGTTGCTTGCGCGGCGTTAAGCCCTAAAAAACTAACTTACTTGACATTTTGAACTGGTGATAACCAAGACTGGTAGAATCTCATTTAACCTATAAACTTTTAGCCTATATTTATTAGTTGTTTTAATCCAGATTTTTTACCTTTTAACGAAGAGGCCTTCAAACTTGTGGCTGCCGCGAATTAGTCTTTGTCGCTGACGCGGCGTTAAGCCTTAAAATACTCACTCACTCACTCACTCATGAATCGGCTCAAAGCGCCGCGCACGCTCACGCGAAGCACACGCAGAGGGAAAAATTCTTTGCCCCCAGTGGGACTCGAACCCCTGACCTCTCGCATTGAGTAGACCACCGACCGCCCCGTTCGCCAATCTCTTTCACCTTGAAATCACCCCTTTTCCTATACAATGACGTCATGGACGTATTGTGGTTGACCAATACACGGCAGAGTAAAGAGGCCGGGCTTTGGCCTCAGGGTTTCCCGAGTCAGTGGAGTCGTCTATTACACCCATGCTTTCATTCAAACGTCCGTAGCTCAGTTAATTTTCATGCCAGATCCACGAAACTTCTTGACTTTGTGAATAAGGGTATTGGTAAAGTACTCGCTAAAAGTTGTATGATTTTGATCGTAAACAAGCAAGTACATAAACAAACAAAAACGTTGTTTATACTCACATAAGCGCATGATTATAGGTTATATTTCACTTGATGGACGACGGTAATATGATACTGGTAATCACCCGTAACTGCATCTTGTAAGTCTTATCTTAAATCTTTTCTTCAAAGAGGGGAAAAAACACCACCACCACCGCCACCGCCACCACCACCACCAACAACAACAACAAAACTAGCACAAATATTTTGCACTGGTCCCGATTCGATCTCACGACCCGCGCATTGAAAAACCAAGGCTCAACCAGCTTGGCGTTCCCGCGCGCTTGTGTGTGTGTGTGTGTGTGTGTGTGTGTGTGTGTGTGTGTGTGTGTGTGTGTGTGTGTGTGTGTGTGTGTGTGTGTGTGTGTTCCCGAAAGGGTTCTGCGGCACAGCACCCGTGACCACAGTTCCCCTTCAAGGTACGTCACGTGACCTCTGAGTGAAACAAGTACAACTCACGTAGAACATACTGAACGAAACGATCCACTTACACTGAAAGGCGATGGGTCTGTTGAAGGGTCGCCTTCCCCTGTAGTGACTTTTTCGGACCTGTTGACGATTTTCTCACCGTTCGCTTTTATAATTGTCTCTTCCGTGATGACCTTAAGAACCTGCAATATGGACATTAACTAATTATTGTCATGATCATACAGGACTGCATAGTAACTACACTTATTATATAAGTATACATAAGTATAGATCTAGGTGGCGCTCTCAGCTTTACTTACCTCCCCGATATATCTATCTATCTATCTATCTATCTATCTATCTATCTATCTATCTATGGGAAGTAAGTAAAGCTGATAGCGCCACCTAGATCTAGGAGATGTGTGCCTTGTATGCCATTGGACAAGTCCGCCTTGTAGCCAATATAGGGCAAGGCGGACTTGTCCAATGGCATACAAAGCACACAACTCCTATATATATATATTCCCCCATCCCCTGATATTACGCATAGATTGTCGGTTATCTGTTAAAAACCCGAGCTCGACCAGACGTTGCCCGCTATATGCTAAAACTTGTTAAAAATAACAAGCCCCTGCACACCAGTAGGAGCCACTTCAAGATGATACTAATTTTACGCAAGGCGTAGGCCCCAGGGCCCGCATGTAAAACTCGAGGTTAATTTAACCCACGGCTACGGGACTAACCCAGACTAGGACAAAAGAAACCCCAAAACAACATTAAATTTAAAAAAAGGAAGCGAAGAAAGAAAGACAAAAATCCTTGCACGACGGCATAAGCACCTTGCTGGAATGGACCCGCTTCCTGATGGACCCGCTTCCTGATTTAAAAAAAAAACCAAACAAACAAAAAAAAAAAAAAACAGAAAATTTCACCCTAGAGCTAATTTAGTTCGAGGTTAGACTCTAACCCGGGGCTAAAGTCCCTAACCCCGACTTTTACATGCGGGCCCAGATCGCTGCAGATTACAAAATAGAGGCTTGAAGTGGTGCCTGGTGATCTGAAGGATATCTGAAGGATTTCAAGTCAAATTGCAAGTTTTGAATGGGCTTTTAAGATTTATATCAACTTGTGTGTGTTATCCCGCAGAACAAAGACCTGCAGGTAGAAATATCACGTGACACAGACTTGACAGACGTGAATGAGGTGTGTGTGTGTGTGTGCGTGTGTGTGTGTGTGTGCGCGTGCGTGCGTGCGTATGTGTGTGTGTGTGTGTGTGTGTGTGTGTGTGTGTGTGTGTGTGTGTGTGTGTGTGTGTGTGTGTGTGAGAGAGAGAGAGAGAGGTGGTCGCGGGATGGGGGGTGGTGTGTGTGTGGGGGGGGGGGGGGGGAGGGGGGAGCTCAGCCTCTTTAAGTAGTGTGGGAGGGTCTGTACTCAGCATGCCCTACCCCCTCCCACCCCAATTTCACCACCCACCCCCAGTAAAAACCCAACAATGCCTGTTCTCTTGTGTCAGGCACGCAGAGACAAGGCGAAACTGGGGTGTGTTCTTTTTTGTACCAGAATATAAAGAAAATTTTTTTAAAAAAGTAGAACAAGTTAAGGTCGGTAACACGACTCCATTGACAAGCGCTTTTGTTCACAGGTGAGGTGACATGCTTAACTGCAGGTTTTGATGTCTGTTTTCCAGATCCGGCTTCAGATAGTAGTTCCTTGCACGCAACGCGTAAGATTTTAGCACTACATTTTGATTGGTGAGAAAAGGCAAAAGACGAGAAGAAAAAAAGTAGTTACCACACGAATGCGCATATCTAAACTGGGCGTGTACTTGTATGGGCCGTACAGGTAGCAACTAAATTAACTAGAGTTCCAAGAAACAGTTCAGAGGGGGTACACAGAATATTCTACTGATCCTTAACAAGCAGGGCAGAACGCGCGTCTCACAGTTGACTGATTTTGCAGTTTGGGGCAACCAGCTAACGTCAAAGAAGATTTGTTTGAATAACCCACACAGCGATTTCATAAATTCTGATATTCCGACTTCAGTACGTGATATTGTCGATTTTATCACCAAGTGAGCTTTTTCCTGAATGAAACCTGATTTTTTTTTTTTACCCGTTCAGTGTAGCAGATAAAGAAAATGCGTTCCTTATGTATTTTGAAACTGGCTCGCTAAACCTGGTGCAAGGAATGCGCCGATTCGCTCTAGTACCTGATCAGTTGAGCAGATAACGAAAATTGGCCCACAATGGCTTTTTGAACCTGCTGCCAAACATTTCGTCTATATAGCTAATTCGTTACAGCCACATTCTGAAAATGTGGCTGTAACGAATTAGCTATATAGACGAAATATTAAGTAACATTCTGAAAATGTGGCTGTAACGAATTAGGTATATAGACGAAATGTTAAGTAACATTCTGAAAATGTTACTTAATATGTGGCCGGTAGATAATTATGTCCCGTTTTCGAGGAAACTCAGTTGTACCAGCGATCTTTCCTGCCGCACCTTTCTTCGCCTTTTACAATTTACCACGGGTTCCTAGCTCATGAGATCCGCAGGTTTTTCGGTGAAATTAGTTGTGACAGCGATCTGTTCAGGCGCAGCTTGTTCGCCACCTATAATTTACAACCGTGTTTGGCTAACTCATGTTACCTGATGATCGCGTGTGATTAGGGCAGACGGCACGCAAATGTGTCTGCTGTAATTTCGGGGGTGGTGGTGGGTTGGGAGGGGGAGGGGGAGGGGGGTGGGGTGTCGAGAAGAGGTGAACATAATTGTAAGAGCTAGTTCTGCCACATTTTTTTCAATGATTTGAAATTATTATTATTATTATTATTTGATATTATTAACACTATTATTGTTCACACAACACTCACGCTCACGTGAATCACACGCATGCTCACGCACACTGGACACACACACACACACACACACACACACACACACACACACACACACACACACACACACACACACACACACACACACACACACACACACACACACACACACACACACACACACGTTACAATCACATTGCGCCTGTGCTCAGCTCAGCTATTTAGGCTTCGGAATTTTAAAACTGCATTGATTTTGAAATTTTGTGTGCTGAACATTTCCAAAGCAGAGCAGATGAGGAGGAAGCCGGAGTACCCGGACAGAACCTCCGGCGGTCTGCCGGAATGAAAGGATTCACGTGTTAACAACATCAACATCATAAACAATAACAAGAACAACACCAATAAAACTCAACACAAAATAATAAAAGAGTACCCTGTTAGGACCAGAACCCTCCGTGATGGTGTGGGTCCGCACGGTCCTTGACTCTCCTGTATTCTCCATCTTACAAAACGGGGATGATACTTCTTAGCTGCTAAGTGCGTGATGGGTGTGCTAACTGACCAAAAAAAAAAAAAAAAAAGCTAAAAATGAGGGTTAAAATAAAAGGAAAAGATCTAGCAATAACGGATGGGTGGATGGTGTGTGTGTGTGTGTGTGTGTGTGTGTGTGTGTGTGTGTGTGTGTGTGTGTGTGTGTGTGTGTGTGTGGAGGGGGGGGGGGGGTTGAGGGGGGTGGTATCAAGCAATAAAATGGGGATAAGAATAAAAGACAAAGATCTAGCAAAAATGGGTGGGTGGATGCGGGGTATCTAGCAATAATTCGTTAAAATGAGGGTTAAACTAAAAGACAAAGATCTAGCAATAAAATGAGGGTCAGAATAAAAGAAAAAGATCTAGCAATAACGGATGGGTGGATGGGGTGTGTGTGTGTGTGTGTGTGGGGGGGGTGGTATCAAGGAATAATTTGAGGATTAGAATAAAAGAAAAAGATCTAGCAATAACGGATGGGTGGATGGGGTGTGTGTGTGTGTGTGGGGGGGGGGGTGGTATCAAGGAATAATTTGAGGATTAGAATAAAAGAAAAAGATCTAGCAATAACGGATGGGTGGATGGGGTGTGTGTGTGTGTGTGGGGGGGGGGGTGGTATCAAGGAATAATTTGAGGATTAGAATAAAAGAAAAAGATCTAGCAATAACGGATGGGTGGATGGGGTGTGTGTGTGTGTGGGGGGGGGGGGGGTGGTATCAAGGAATAATTTGAGGATTAGAATAAAAGAAAAAGATCTAGCAATAACGGATGGGAGGATGGGGTGTGTGTGTGTGTGTGTGGGGGGGGGGGGTTGGTATCAAGGAATAATTTGAGGATTAGAATAAAAGACAAAGATCTAGCAATAACGGATGGGTGGATTGGGGGGTGGGGTGGGTATCTAGCAATAAAATGAGGGTCAGAATAAAAGATAAAGATCTAGCAATAACGGATGGGTGGGGGGGGGGGGGAGAGAGAAAGGGTATCTAACAATAATCTGTTAAAATGGGGGTTAAAATAAAAGACAAAGATCTAGCAATATGGGATGGGTGGATTGGGGGGGGGGGGTATCTAGCAGTAAAATGAGGGTTAGAATAAAAGAAAAAGATCTAGCAATAACGGATGGGTGGAGGGGAGGGGGAGAGAAAGGGTATCTAGCAATAATCTGTTAAAATGAGGGTTAAAATAGAAGACAAAGATCTAGCAATAACGAATGGGTGGATGGGGGTATCTAGCAATAACAATGTTAAACATGTTGAAATACGCGATGAAGACATGGCAACAAAAACAAAAACACACCAGAAGAAGGCCGAAGACGCAATTTTTCAAATTCTGTTTTTGGCACAGTTAGGAAGAAAGAATAGGATACAGGAAAGACTGAGGGTAACATCATAAGACACAAAAGGAGGAACAACAACAAAACAACTACAACAACAACAGAACTTATCAATACAACCAGAATAAAAAATTAGGACCACTCTTTCAGAGGGAGCAGGGGTAGCCAAATGGTAGAACGTTAGACTTTCAATGCTCCGGTCGTGAGATCGAATACCGGTTGGGGCCAAATATTTGTGCTGGCTTTATCAACATTGTCCCGTCTATTGATATCACCCGTATGTGGTGGAAAAGGACGTTAACAGCCTCACCCAGACACACACCCAGGCTCTTAAGCAAGACTCCACCAGAAGCCTATAAAGATAAATAATAATAATAATAATTGTATAGGCGCTTTACCCAATTTCACGAATCGGCTCAAAGCGCCGCGAACTGAACCCAACACGCACGCTCACGTGAATCACACGCATTCTCTCACACACTCGACATAAACACAGTACAATCACGTGGTGCGAAGGGTCAGCTCAGCTGTTTAAATTTCGGAATTAAGAAGTGCATTTATTTTTCAAATTTTGTGGGCTGAACGTTTTCCAAAGCAGAGGGGGAGGAAGCCGGAGTAGCCGGAGAGAAGCCGACGATCGGCTGGAATGAACGGCGCCACTCACGAGAAAGAAATATTCTTTACCCCGAGTGGGACTCGAACCCCTGACCTCTCGCATTGGTGACAAGTCTCTTAACCACTAGACCGCCGACCGCCCCTAAAAGTGTAGTCAACCTGGTTTTTTTCTTTTCTTTTTCTTTCTGATTCAAGAACACGCAGTAAAGATTACAGACGGGGCGTAAGTACGCACAAAGAAAAGAGTGGTACTAAACATGCCTTCCGAAAGGCAACAGCCTTAATAAGTAGGCTACCTTGCAATGTATACGGCATTGGCCTCGCGCAAGCAGGTAATGTAATCTTAAGTAGCGTAACAGACACTCCGAAGTAGAAGGTGCAAGCATGTGAAGTATGTGTACAGGCTAGGCTAAACTGTTAGAATGTAACCATGTAGTTTTGCTGACATGGACACGAACAGGCAAAAACACTTGGAGACGCACCTTCTCCTATAAATCATCATTGTGTCATTGTTTTCCCTTGGGAAAAAAAAGTTCGGGAGAAAAAACGAGCATTTTTGTGGTGCATTGGCCCAGCGGTCACGCAAAAGACCATGCACATACCGACAACACACTGGAAAGGGGCCAGATATATATGTGCTGGCCATTTTCTCGTCGCCAAGTCTTTGTTATCACCCATACGTGATGGAAGAAGACGTGAAATTCCCAAACACCCACCCACCCACCCTGGAACCGGTTGAGCCATCGAACTCCACCATATCCGTTCAAAAACGAAACTTTTCTTCGTGCCTGTACGTATTTAGCTTTAGAATGGAAGAAAATGTGAGGGTGGGTGGGTGTTTGGGGGTTTAACGTCCTTTTCCACCACATAGGGTGATATCAAAGACGGGGCAACGATGAAAAAGCCAGCACAAATATTTGGCCCCAGCCGGGATCGAACTCACGACCCGAGCATTAGAAGTCCAACGCTCTACCATTCGACCACCCCGGCTCCCCGGAAGAAAATGTGAAGAAAATCGAGAGGATTATGGAACATTAAGGACTGAAGGTTCTTTTGAGCTATACGGCCCAGGGCCTGCACGAAGGAATCAAGCGGTGACACATTTCAATAACAGTAAAATGCAAACAACAGCACTGACATACGAATAGATACAGACTGAAATGACCTTAAAAAAGACACCCCCCCAAAAAAAGAAAAGGAGGGGGGGGGGGGGGACATAAAAGGGGAAAAAGAACAAAAATCAACAGAATAAAGAAAAACAGAGGAAGCATTAATACTAATGATAACCATAGTATTAATAAGAATGATGATAATAATAAAAATTACAGCAACAACAATAAGAAGAAGAAGAAGAAGAGGAAGAACAAGAAGAAGAAGAAGAGACGGTTGCATGTATTTATCAAACCCAGAGAGAACATCTAGCGCGTAAGGTCGGGAAAAAAAATTCAGAAGTAAAGCTTACCTCCTGCAAGTGTGGTCGTAGCTGAACTAGTTTCTACCCCGGGTGCGTGAGATATTTATACGCATTCACCACACCCTTATAAGGAAACACGGATTTGAAACTGGTCCCGTGTCCACGGAACCGATATGCGATACTGCCGAGGGAAATAGAGACGTGTGCATGTGCGTGCGTGCGTGCGTGTGTGTGTGTGTGTGTGTGTGTGTGTGTGTGTGTGTGTGTGTGTGTGTGTGTGTGTGTGTGTGTGTGTGTGTGTGTGTGTGGTGCGTGTGTGCGTGCGTGCGTGCGTGCGTGTGTGTGTGTGTGTGTGTGTGTGTGTGTGTGTGTGTGTGTGTGTGTGTGTGTGCGTGCGTGCGTGCGTGCGTGCTTTTGTGTGTGTGTGTGTGTGCGTGCGTGCGTGCGTGCGTGTGTGTGTGTGTGTGTGTGTGTGTGTGTGTGTGTGTGTGTGTGTGTGTGTGTGTGTGTGTGTGTGTGTGTGTGTGTGTGTGTGCGAGCGTGTGCGGCAGGCAGATCCGTTGCACCAAGTAACCATCGAGTTAAGCCGACAATTTCTACCTCAAAACAAACGAACAAAAACAAACCAACGACAGAGTGACAGATCCCCTTTCACCAATAACTCGTCAGACAAAAAAATAAAAATAAAAATCAGCTCTCGTGTGCGATTGTACACACGGTTTAATCGAATCGGACACGTTTCAACTATCACTGCTTCCACGCAAAGCCATAATATTATAATCGTGTTTGAAATAATTGTGAGCATACGCGCACACGTCATTGCATTGTAGTAACGCGTTAGTCAAAGTCGTTGTCTGGTTGATAAACGGCCTTCTTCTCAATTTCACGCCCACAGACCAAACGTCCGTTGGAAAGACTCGGTGCTACTCAAATTTGAAAATGGAAAGACTCGGTGCTGCTGAAATTTGAAAATGGAAAAACTCGGTGCTACTCAATTTGAAAATGGAAACACTCGGTGCTACTCAAATTTGAAAATGGAAAGACTCGGTGCTGCTCAAATTTGAACATGGAAAGACTCGGTGCTGCTCAAATTTGAACATGGAAAGACTCGGTGCTGCTCAAATTTGAAAATGGAAAAACTCGGTGCTACTCAAATTTGAAAAAAGAAAGACTCGGTGCTGCTCAAATTTGAACATGGAAAGACTCGGTGCTAATCAAATTTCAAAAATGGAAACAGTCGGTGCTTCTGTTTGGAAACGCTTTGTTCTGAAGGTGCTACTATTGAAGAAAAAGCAGGACCGGAAACACTTTCGTCTAATTTGACTACACCCCCGTGTTTGTTGTACGCGTGTTTCCAAGAAACACCCAGGGGAGTTCACAAAAATCACGCCTGTGACGTCACGCGCGCGCTAGTGTTTCCGGTAAATTTTTCGTAGAAAGGATGTTGGGTTGATAACAACCCTGTACCCGGGTACAGGGTTGGGCTGATAAAAACATTATTTAATCCAGTTCCACTGAATTCAAAGTACTTTACACTGAATTGGTATGAAGAGTTCAGCGCTAAAACTGTTGTGTCCGGTACGTGAATATATTATGCCTTTCGTGGAAAAGGATGTTGGGCTGACAAAAGTTATACTTGAAGCGATCATGAGATACGTATAATGAAGCCTTACAGCCGGTGTCAAGTGTTATAGGCGGTAACCTAGACTCATATGTTACATAGGTAGCGGGAGCTGATTTTACGAGCCCCCAAGAAGGATAAGATATATAGGTACTAGGTGATTTTTATTTTTATTTTTTACTTTATTGTCCTTTTCGGGAAATTCGGGTAGCTTCACCCGGATGCTGCGGTGCAGCGCCACCTAACCTATGTATCCTGTTGTTTTGATTTTGCTGGGGGGGAGGGGGGGGGGGGCGGGGGGGGGGAAGCAGCGGTGGTGGATGGGAAAGGGTGGTGGTGGTGGTGGGGGGGGGAGGTGGGGGGTTGGTGGTGGTGGTGGGGGGGGGGACATGTCGAGCCTCTCTCTCTCTCTCTCTATGTGTTGCTTATATACTGTGCCATTAACTCTCATGTGTTTTGCATTTGATACCTATATCCTTTGTGTCTGTGAGCAGACGTAGATAGTGTGCGTGCGTGCGTGCGTGCGTGCGTGCGTGCGTGTGTGTGTGTGTGTGTGTGTGTGTGTGTGTGTGTGTGTGTGTGTGTGTGTGTGTGACAGAGAGAGAGAGAGAGAGAGAGAGAGAGAGAGAGAGAGAGAGAGAGAGAGAGAGATGAAATGAAATGAAACTTGAAATGAAACTTTGTTTGTCAACGGTGAAAGACATTGGTCCAGTGGTCCAGTTTTCATTCTTGCCGTTGCTAATGCTACACACACACACACACACACACACACACACACACACACACACACACACACACACACACACACAAACTTACTTTAGAGTCTACATTACTAACGCTGGTTAGTACAGTTCGCCCATTAAGGGGTGCAAACGGAATACCAGTCAATTCCGTCGATATTTCACATAAAGTCAAGTCGTAGAACGAAGTCAGCGGCCACTTACGTGACTTCACTTCGCCAGACCCCGGAGTACATTTGCACCCCTTCCCGCGTCGCGGGGATACAGTCACCCCCGTTAGTGGACGACCGGAGTTTATTTGCCCCTCCTGTGCATGACTGGTATACATTTGCACGTCCTAAATGGGCGAACTAAACCAACTGAGTATTACTAACAGGCCGGACACAAATAATAATGGTTATTGCACGTAATTTTTAATACAGATATTAAGACTTTGTTAACAAAAGTTTGCAATAGAGGTTCAATGTACAAACGCTGTCATGGTATACTGAGGGCACATACTCAGGACTGACCAATAGTGATTCCAAATGTCTTTTATACAACTGTCTCAACAATAAAGCTTTTCTTTTTCATAATTATGTTTTGTGGAATGCAGCGAAAAGCAGAAATCAACGTCTCCAGAACTGAGGAGAACGTTAAACGAGATATTTTGATTTAAAACACAACATAATAATAGTAATAATAATATTTATGGGGCGCCTATCCCCGGGGAGCGAGCTCTAGGCGCCTTACATTCTAAAACCGAAGTTAAGAAAAATAAAATCACTCAGTGTACACTACGTAAGAACAACTAAAAAGTAAAAGAGCACACACACACACACACACACACACACACACACACACACACACACCCACCCACACGACTGAGTAGAAGTGATAAAGGATAGACAGAGACAATTAAAAACCAAGAACAAGTCTCAGTGATAAAACCCAAAACAAAAGGATAGATTGGAGTGAGCCAGATAAAACCCTAAAAGATAGCAGTGAAAAGGATAACATGAAACAGGAATGATACATTTTACGGGAAAATTCCTTCAAATGATGGGATAGGGTGATCGGCTCGGCTGAAGGTAACATGTACTCATTCCATTCGGAATACTGTTGACTGGTACCATTAATTTTGTGACCGCACTCCACGAAATGACTCGTTTTGCACCTGACCTCATTTTGTCTAGCAGCTGCAAGTTGCGCGCCGTTCACAAGCGCAAGGCTATTCATGGCTGGCATGGCTTTCCTTTCTGTAGCCAGCCAGCGCCTAGGCCACGCTCATGCATAAACATGACCTAATTTCGCACGCTGGACCTTCCTCCCCTTGTCTGATGTGTCCAGGTCATTGCGCCAGCGTCGGTCTCAGAAGACAGACTTCAGTTCGCTCGGCAGCAGCGGATTTCCTCAGTTTTCACAAACTTTACTGCTGTTCTCCTAGAATCTTGGACTTGTATGTTTTATTAATCCTTATTCTGGGATTATGCTTTTCCGTATTATTTAATAAATTCATTGAACGTGGACAACTCCGCCAATAGCTGCCTCTCGGGTCGTGTTGTAGTTAGTGAAGGATTTTGCCTGTGGTACCTGAATTTAGAGTGGGTAAAGATGCGAACATGCAGCAGACTTTCTGAAACACGTTTCCCTGTCTTAGGAATGCCAGCAAAAAATAGGCGGGAGGGTGGGTGGGTGTTTGGGTGTTTAACGTCCTTTTCCACCACATAAGGGTGATATCAAAGACGGGGCAACGATGAAAAAGCCAGCACAAATATTTGGCCCCAGCCGGGATGCGAACTTCCAAAAAATAGGCATGTGAGACTGGATCGGTCGATTTTGAGATTCCATTTGATTTGGACTCTTTAACTATTTGTCTGTCATGAGCTGTATTATGTAAGTCAGATTAAGTGTAGAAATGCTTTATTTTGCCCGTTACCGGTGGCCAAGGAAAACTTCTACAACAGCGATTTCTCAAGTTTGTTCTCATTTTCTGGACAAATGTGATCTGGGAGGGGGGGGGGGGGGGAGGAAGGGGAAGAATTACTGTAACTTTGCAAAAAAAACAAAAAACAACAACAACCAAAAAGAAACAACCAAAAAACCAACAAAAAACAACCCAACCAACCAACCAAAAAAAAAAAAAAAACAAAAAAAAAAAAAACGGTTTAAAAAAAAAACACCAATTATACCATTGGAAAGAGCATTTCTTCTACTCTCTGGTGATGCCAGTATCTCAGACTAGCCCAGAAGTGACTTACGACTCATAAAATAATATGGTGGTGTACGGTCACAGTCATAAAATGATCTTTTAAAAGTCAACATCCTGAGCCGAAAAAAACAACAACCCTACAACAATCAAAATACGAAGTAAAAACAGCGATAGATGTGCAGATAAACATTTCTATTTCGAGTAAAGAAGCCATCAAAGTTAAAAAGTTTTCATGCCAGAGTGGATATTTTAAATTCCATGTACGATTTAGCAAAAACGTTTTCTTTGTAACATGCAAAATGAATAAACACAACAAATAAAGTGTAACATTCGCAAAAGCATATAATATAGTTTGATTCTAGGAGGGAATGGCAGTTAAAAGTGTGTACGGAATGGAGAGGAGTTAAAACGTACAGCAGTATAAACAGATCACTGTCAAGTAAAAATGAAACGATACGTGTTTAACTTAAAACAAACAAACAAACAAAAACAATAACAACAACAAAAACAAAACAAGAAAACAAAACAAAAAACAAAAATAAAACAAAAACAAAAAACACTAGTTCCTCATTCGCTTCATTTGGTTCACTGTCCACAACCAGTTACTTGTAACAGCTGTTTTCATTGGTCGTTTATTTTGGCGGGAAGACATTTTCTTTGTAAGTGCCAATCATGTTGCCAGCTGGTCTGTAATTGGCCACCACGATGACCTTGCCCGACGCGTCCTTGGCCTTGCCCACTCCCAGTTCCTTGCTGCCTTTCCAGACGACCTGAGTGAAGTGACCTGCAGAAGGACAACAAGGATCGACAGCTGTCAATCATGTTCGACCTCATGCCAATTTCTGACGTTCATGAACGAATGTAACTATACTTGTGAAAGAGTAAATAGATCTCTCTATCCCTTGGTCTCAAAGATCTGAGTTCTGATATTAGTTTAGGTACGTCTAGCGAGTCATGCGGTCCAAAACCACGTGGATCTCCACTGCAGTATCGTACCATCACCCTCATCCTCATCACGATAAATAAGAAAATTGGTCCCAGTCGCAGCCCTCCGTGGATTCAAAGAAACACCACTCGTGCTAGCAAAGTGTTTTGGGCAGATAAAAAAATGTCCCTGCCGGCAAGCCCTCCGTGGATTTCACTCATGGTCTGAGAGGAACATCACTCGTTATAACAAAGTGTTTGGGCAGGAAAGAAGAAAAGAAAGAAAGAAAGAAAGAAAGACAGAAAGACAGAAAGAAAATAAAAAGGGTCTTACCACTGCCCATGGCACCGTCAGAGTGGTAGTTATGTTTCTTGATTTCCGAATACCATTGGTCCACCGCTTCTTGTCCTGCACACACACACACACACACACACACACACACACACACACACACACACACACACACACACACACACACACACACACACACACACACACACACACACACACACACACACACACACACACACACATCCAGATGTTACAGACACCAATCTAAGAGTATTAGGCTTCACAGAAGACAACTTTTGTTCTGAAACATTCGTGCTTGTTATTAGTGCGCCAATGTGCTCGAAATGGCGTTTAGGGTCCTACTAACTCAGCTGCCAGCCAATGAAAGCGAAACACCACCAAAACAGCCCCGAAGGGATCGGCAGAGGGGAAAGCGGAATGAAATAGGTGAGTCCTGATGTCTAATTTTCTTAAAGAAAAGAAAAGAAAAACGAAAAAAAAAAACAAAAAAAAAAACGCCACCAAACCAGCCCCGAAAGGTTTGGCATGGGGGAAAGCTGAATGAAATAGGTGAGTGCTGAGGTTTTATTTTCTTAAAGAAAAGAAGGGGAAAAACCGTGAAAAGGGATACTGTCAAACGGTGTAGTGGAAGTACATTCCAGACTGTGCAGGCATCTAGTACTAGACAGACCTTTTGCCGAAAAGGCATTCTCCTTATAGAAATAGACTCCACTCCTGTCAATCAACTGAAACGGCCGAGCTCCCAGAATTTAGCCAATCGCGTGCCACGGCATAATGAGCACAACACATAATGGTCTGGCAAACTTTCTTGCCAGACACTACAAATAGGGGGCGCACATGTAGTTTGATATGACTGAAACTTGGAAAGAAGGCAGTACGTCCACTGACGTCATTTGAGGGGAAAGACGATTACGTCAATCTCTTCCATCTTGAAATCAGCCCTTAAAATGACGTCTGGTCGTACTGTGTTTTGCAAATACACGGGCGAGTAAAGGGGCGGGGGGTTTGGCCTCGAGAGTCGAAGAGTGGAGTCGTCCGTTACCATACCTGTGTAATCAGCGCCACCTGGGGCACTGCTCCACTTGTTCGCTATATTCTCTCCGACTCTGTTGCCGCCCACCATGCAAGCACTGTGCTGGAACATGTTCTTATTCACCAGCTCTTCCGCCCACTTCTGCGCATGCTCGTTCAGGTCCTTTGCTAGCGTCAGTGCCGGGACGCCATGTTTGGCGCGGGCGGAGTTGTGGGCCTTGAGGCACTCTTCTTGGAAGTCGGACATCTTCTGTGGTCTGGCGGATTTGTCTTTCTTCTTCTTGTCTTTGGACTTGCCGCCTCTCTCTGGAGAAGAGTCGCTGGAACTACTACTGCTTCTCTGAAAGAGAATTTTAAAACAAATTCTATAATAAAAGTGCATTGCACTTCAAAGTCTTCAGAGGTCGTCATTTCATAATGGAAATAGTTATAAACTTTTGCCACACAAGGAAAAGTTTAAAGATAATGATTCATAAACTAAATATGTCCATCAAAAGGACACACACACACACACACACACACACACACACACACACACACACCCCAAAATTAATTTGTAATACACACAGGCGTAAGGACACAAATTGACCATGGGGGTCATGTTAGGTGTTTATTTGAGGCACCCTGTTTGGCGAGTGTGCTAGTCTGCAGTGATTTTTGTTGTCACGAAAAAGCGTGATTTTCGTGATTTTTGTGTTATGTAGGTCAAGTGCATGGCAGGCGGTCACAAAAACAGGCAAGCTGCCAGTGAAGCTGGGACTTTTTGCATAGAGATGGGACACAGGTGAGGCAAGCGGATTTGTGTGAACTGCCTCTCTGGCCTAAAGAGAAAGTGGGAGTGGGTGGGTGGGTGTTTGGGAGTTTAACGTACTTCTCCACCACGTATCTAAAGAAAAGGTAGACTTGCATTACTCCAGTGAGACCTGAGCGGAAAGGAGATGTTCAATTTTTTTAAACCCCTGTGAGTTGCGTGCCTTAGAATGGTCTGTTCATGGTAATAACTGTTTCTAGATTGAAGCATTTCTAGGGGTGACTATGATGCCTGAGGCTAACAGGGAATATATAGGCATTTGAGGCCCTGTGTATTTGTGTCCTTCGCCCACCCCAAACGCTTACACTCTCACTAAGTCTGAAGTGGAATTAACAGTGGTCATGTTGAAACATTTAATAGGATTACGGTACACGTACGTCCATAAAATTATCATGGTACATGTACCGTGCATACACTGACGCGTAGACTGCCATAGTTTCTCACACAGTGTGTTATTGATTTTTGTCAACCAACCGACATGGGTGATAGCCAACAAGGCCGTCTCCCAGGAAGCGTTACTCAATATTTCTGGCACATCGGCGTGCAACGACAGAATGATGGAAATAAACTTGGTGGTCAATTCCAGTAATCAGCATGAAACTGAAGGGACTACAGTTATAAACCATGAAGATACTTAGCATGAATAAAGACATTTACACGAACAGAAGCAACAGTGATTTCAAAATTCTACACTTCCTAAAGCTCACACGTAAGTTGCCATTTTTTTAAACTCTGAAAATGCTTTCAGACATATTTTTATACTAGTATTTGGATGTTCTTACTATACAAACAAACAATATCCATTATCGATCAGCGAGTCGACTCAAACAAACAAACAAACAAACAAACAAACAAACAAGAACAAAAACAAGAACAAAACGTGCTGAAACATAAACACAACCAGAAATAAAAACATGAGGAAAAACAAAAAATATGAGCAAAAACAAAAACACGAACAAACACAAAAAGATAGGAGCAAAAACATAAACATGAACAAAAAGAAAACTGTAGGAGCAAAAACAAAATCATGAGCAAAAAAAATTAAAAAAAATGCAAAAACAAAGGGCAACATTGCAAAAGAACGATAGCAACAGCTAGACAACACCAGTAACAAACAAACAAACAAACAAACAAACAAACAAATACCCCAAACAAACACGCATCACAAAAAAAAATTCACGTCCTCACCTTTGATTTCCAAAAAGGTTTGCTGCTTTTCTTCTTTGCCTTGTCGTCAGTGCCGGAGTCCTTGAGAGCCAGACGACCAAATCCAGCCTGCAACACACGTCACAGGTTTATATACTCGGTCATTCCCATGTCCACTGCTTGGCTGACCGGTTTCCCCTCACTATAGTGGTCACACGTATAAACCCTGACGCCTAGAACGGGTACGAGGCACAATCCGGTATGAAGGGTAAGGATGGTGAAACGGAAATGCAGAGGGGGGGGGGGGGGGGGGTTAAGTATTACGATATGCTGCCTCCTCTGTCCACCGCTAAAAAATGTAGGTTCATAAATTAAAAAATGAGAAGCCCATTGCAACAAGATTTTGTGAAAGAATGTATTTTTGTTTACCCCCCCCCCCCTCCTTCCCCAAGGGAAAAAAAACCCAAAACAAACCAACCCCAAACCAACAACAACAACAACAACAAAACCAACCAACAGCCCCTCCCCCTAAAGAAACCCACAAAAAACAACAACAAAACGGACACACACACACACACACACACACACACACACACACACACACACACACACAAAAACAAACAAAAACAAACAACAACAACAACAACAACAACAAAAACAACAACATTCAAACAACCGACCACCAACCAACAACAACAACAAACAAAACAAACCAAAGAAAAAAAATCAACAAAGAACACAAAACAACAACAATAACAACAAACAAAAAAACAAAAAGAAAACCAAACCAAAAACAACAACAACAAACAAACACACACAAAACAAAACAAACAAACAAATATTCATACAAGTAAACAAAAGGGCACTCAAGCGACAACAACTACAACTAAAACTCCAGGCCAACGAAACACCCATCCCCCCCTCCTCCCTTCCACCCCCCACCCCCCTCCACACCCCCAATTTCCACCCCTCCCCCTTTCCGTGCTCCCCCGACCCCCACCTTCTCGCCGTCTTTAACAACTACCTCCGCATCTGCACAACCGTCACACAAACGTTTCTTTCCATGGTGCAGTCGTAGGCAGCCAACTGAAAGATCATATTACATTTCATGTTATCAGCGTGATCAAGTCAGACGGGGGGTGGGAAGGTGTGTGTGTGTGTGTGTGTGTGGGGGGGGGGGGGGGGTTAAGGGCTTTTGTCGTCCTTTTCCACCACGTAAGGGTGATATCAAAGACGGGGCAACGAGAAAAAGGCCAGCACAAATATTTGACCAGTAGCCCAGAACAGAGTGCGATGGCGAAGGGTCGTCGATGGCCTATGCTCCACTTGGAGCCATGGGCCTAAGTAAGTAAGTAAATATTTGAAACCAGCCGAGATTCGAACTCACGACCCGAGCATTGAGAGTCCAACGCTCTACCATTTGGCTTATATCCCGGCTCCCCGATCAAGTAAGCCCAACTGTGGACGGAGATATCGATATTTGTCAAGTACTGATAATGGACAAACCGTCTGCATGCTTGAGCGATATAACGCGGTCAGCGTGACCTGCTTTGTCCTCCCAAGGATCGATCAGGGTGGCAGAAGACGGGTGGGGGAAGCTAACGAAGCTACTAAAGCTGTAGTGGTCAAGTTCGTCATATGTTTTCGTACCGACTCGTATCTGCGTACGGTAAACGGTTTTTTTCTTTCTCTCTCTCTCTCTTTTGAGGGGAGGAGTGTGCGTGCGTGCGTGCGTGCGTGCGTGCGTGCGTGTGTGTGTGTGTGTGTGTGTGTGTGTGTGTGTGTGTGTGTGTGTGTGTGTGTGTGTGTGTGTGTGTGTGTGTGTGTGTGTGATTTGTGTTGTTTTTGTTGCTTATTTATTTTTTAGTTTTTGATTTACGTCGATTAAACGTCTGGTGATGCCAAGGACTGCAAGGCTTGAAATGTTTAGTTGTAGTGATCATTTCCTTCATTTAGTCTTTACGTTTAGCGAATGAAAAAACCCAATAAATATTCTCTGAAAAAAAGAAAAAACCCCAAACGCCCAAAACAACAAGAAACCCCCAAACAAACACAACAACAACAACAACAACCCAAACAAAACCAAACAAACAAACAAATAAACACCCTCACGTGAGTGAGTGAGTGAGTTAGTGAGAGAGTGAGTGAGTGAGTGAGTGAGTTTTTTTGGGGGGGCTTAACGCCGCGCAGAGCCCAACGTGAAATTATGAATTACAATCTTCTGGTACTCTCAATGGAAACATTACATCAGAAATTAAAGAAAGAGCCAGGGAAGTCGAGTGTTGCTCAACCGGGGTAGCGTTGCACAAACAACGAAGCAGACCCCTTCAACGCTGAAGAAAACTCCAATGGCTCTGGTTGAGTGGGCAATGTAGGGTATTACAGCATATCTCCTGCTGACTGGTCATAATGGTACCCGTTTCTACAGCTGCCTGTCGACCTGTGACGGTTTCTTGTTTCTTGCGGGTGACATTCTTGGGCCAATCTTGTTGTGGATAGATTTTACGACAGTCTCGGGGAGCCGGGGTGGCCGAATGGTAGAGCGTTGGACTTCTAATGCTCGGGTCGTGAGTTCGTATCCCGGCTGGGGCCAAATACTTGTGCTGGCTTTTTCATCGTTGCCCCGTCTTTGATATTACCCCTATGTGGTGGAAAAGGACGTTAAACCCCCAAATACCCACTTACCCACCCTTACGACAGTCTCAGGGAAATTTCCGACTGAATTAAGTTTTGTTTGAAGTTTAGTAGCTGAAGGTATTGTCAGTTTGGACACAGAGTCAAAGTTCGGATGATTTTATGAGATGGGGCTTGAGTAATGTGATTCGCGTCACTGAAACCGCGCGCGCGCGCACGCACACACACACACACACACACACACACACACACACACACACACACACAGTGTCACTCCCTAACTCACTCCTCACTTACTCACTCACGCACGCACGCACGCACAGAAAAAATGAGTATGCAGTAATTGCATAGCAACTGATCAGGATTTTCTGACACTCTTAGAAACAGTTTCTGAAACTGTGGAAACACAGAAGTATGTCAGAATCCCGCAAAAGTATAGCTTCCGATGTGACAAAAGTGAAAGAAGCAGCGTTTCCTGCATTTAAAAAAAAAGGCCAACCAACAACAAAACTTGTCTTACACTCTTAGAAACAGTTTCTGAAACTATGGAAACACAGAAGTATGTCAGAATCCCGGAAAATGATAGCTTCTGGTGTAACAAAAGTGAAAACAGCAGCGTTTCCTGCTTTAAAAACAAAACAACAACAACAACAACAACAACAACAACAACAACATGTTTGCTTTCTAAAAGTACGTTCAAACGTATAATTCTTACGAAGAGAGTTTTACTGATTTTTTTCCCCTTGAAACTGAAATGGGTCTTTTGACGCCCATAGACACCTTAAAAAAAACAACAATTTATTTGCATTGCTGAAGTTCCTTCGTGGGTCAAAGAAGCGGTTTGAGCAAAGAGGCGGAAGATAAAAGGCCAAACGTGCTTCTCCTGAACCGGGTGCCTTGCTCAGTGAAGCGTAACAAGACCGGTGCAATTACGATACGCACGACTGCATTCAACAGAGACCCGACCACCGTGAGAATTGTGAAATAAACAGCTCAACACTCCGTTACTCAAGACTGAGACCCTTTCGCTCGCGGTTACGTGATAGAAGCCAGTGTAGTCACATCTGTCAGATTTGGTAGAACTAAGCGGCGCGTAGGGTAGGTCGATTCTACTCACTGAGCTGTAGGGAAACCCACTCTCTGGTCAATGAAGACGCGAAGGGTACGTATAAAAAGCTAACGAGGCATTCTCAGTCAAACAGAAACAAGCAGTATGTACCAAAACAATGAATTGTGGTGATTTCAGTAATGGAAAAACAAACAAACAAACAAACAAAAAAGTAAGTGCAAGAAAACAAATAAAACAAAAACAGCAACAGCAGCAGTAACAGCAACAACAACAATAGCAAAAACAGTGACAACAACCCCCCCCAAAAAAAAACAAACAAACAAACAAACAAACAAACAAAAAAAAACAACTAACTAACCGCGCCCCCCCCCCCCAAAAAAAAAAACAACAAAAAACCCCAAACAAACAAACAAACAAACAACATCAACCAAACGAAAAAACCCAAAAAAAACCCCAAAAAACCAAAAACAAAACAAAACAACACAAAACAACAACAAAAACAACACCAAACAAACCCAAATAAAAACACACACACAGAAAAAAACACACCAAAAACAACAACAAGAACAAGAACAACAAACAACCACAACAAGAACAACAAACAAACAAACAAACAAACAACAACAACAAACAAAAAACAAAAAAATCCCAACTAAACAACAACAACAACAACAACGACACACACACACACACACACACACACACACACACACACACACACACACACACACACACACACACACACACACAACAAAAACAACAGAAGCAACAATAGCAACAACAACAACAAAAACAAACAACAAAACAAATAACAAAACCACCCAAAATTAAACAAACAAGCAAGAAAACAAACACACGTGCACTTACGCCCATAGAAGAGGGGTCCGTTGAAGATTTGCCTCCCCCTGATGTGGTTGTCTCTTTCCTGTTGACTATTTTCTCTCCATCCGGTTTTATGATGGTCTCCTCCGTGATGGTCTTCGTTACCTGGCAACATAACAAACCTGCAAATTTCAAAAGGGTTGACGCTATCATGTTTATGCTCAAGGATTGTTTTGCGATGTTTTCTTAGTATTTATCATCATATCACTCAGACAATAACAGCGTCTGGACCGGCCCCCGTAGTGTAGTGGTTAGCACTTCGGATCATGGACCGGGAGACCCGGTGTAGGATCCGGTCCGGTCCCCCCTCTGAAGCAGTCCCCCGGGGGACCAATTCGTGGCAAAAACTGCTCTATAATGGTCCCCCCTTAGACATCCAGCCTCGTTTTCGACTGGTCCCCCTGGGCGATTTTGGTCCCCCCTCGCATCCAAAGTAGGCCCCCTCTCGAACTGGTCCCCCTCTTTTCTAACCAATGTAGAGCTATGTCAGTATTTATTTTTAACTTTATTGTTATAGTGTGTGTCAACTCAGTAGAAAACGTGACTCTGGATCTCTCTCACTCTCTCTCTCTCTCTCTCTCTCTCTCGCCCCCCACACTTTCTCTCCTCCCCCCATCTCTCAAACACACACACACACACATTATGCACGCACGCACGCACGCAAACACACACGCGCACACACACACACACACACACACACACACCTCTTTCGTTATATGTATAATTATTTTCATTTTTGTACAGAGATGTTATTCAAGATGATCTTGAACTGGGTCAAGGTTACAGTGTCAAATCTAAACTTTTAAAAGTGATTTAACTTCGTAGATTTGCCGTTCTATGTAGCCTATACTTTTGTTTTTTTTTATTTTCTCTTTTTTTTTTTTGTGGGATGAGGAAACGGTCGCCACTAAAAAACAAAAGTATAGGCTACATAGAACGGCAAATCTACGAAGTTAAATCACTTTTAAAAGTTTAGATTTGTTTTTTCTTTTCTTTTATTTATTTTTTTTTGTGGGATGAGAAAACGGTCGCCACGCTTCTTGACACGTCACGTGACTCGTGTCAAACATGCCTATAATTATAAGTACACGACAATTCATTCCGTACTTGGGCCACCGAGGTTGAGATATTTGCTGCAGCCACCCTCTTGGACACGCCCGTGTATGTGTTCACAAGAGAGGCTCCAGGCCGACAACCTAGGTGGCTGAAATACGGGCCAGTTTGGCAATCGGCCCCATTGAAAACAGACAGAGTAATTTATATAATGAATCTTGGACATCACTTTGCTCCTGTTTTTTGTGTCACTCCTTAGACCAGAACTGTTAGTCTTCTGCTGTTTTTGTTGTTTCAAGGGTCATGATTTGAGACACTGGTACTCAGTCTTGACTGTCTACTTGAAGTACGCTGAAAGCCAAAGGTGGCAACTAGTTTTCATGTCATGGACACTTACTTAATTTTGAAGAAATATTTTTCTATGGCGTTGTATAGAAAATATTAGATACTTGGTCTTTGATGTTATTCTCTAAATGCTATTTCCAGTTTTAAAAAAATGACAGGAAATGTGGACAGCAAAAAACAACCAATGCAAAAAAACAACTGAAAGAAACAAGAACACAACCAAACAAATATATCTCACACACACAAAAATAACAACAAGCACATAAATCGGGAAAAAAAAAAGAAAAAAAAATGTTCCTATGGCCCTGTGCTTTTGGGGACAATAAAGTTTTGTAACAATAAAGTTAAAAATAAATACTGACATAGCTCTACATTGGTTAGAAAAGAGGGGGACCAGTTCGAGAGGGGGCCTATTTTGGATGCGAGGGGGGACCAAAATCGCCCAGGGGGACCAGTCGAAAACGAGGCTGGATGTCTAAGGGGGGGACCATTATAGAGCAGTTTTTGCCACGAATTGGTCCCCCGGGGGACTACTTCAGAGGGGGGACCGGACCGGATGCTACACCGGTGTAGGATCCGGTCCGGTCCCCCCTCTGAAGCAGTCCCCCGGGGGACCAATTCGTGGCAAAAACTGCTCTATAATGGTCCCCCCTTAGACATCCAGCCTCGTTTTCGACTGGTCCCCCTGGGCGATTTTGGTCCCCCCTCGCATCCAAAGTAGGCCCCCTCTCGAACTGGTCCCCCTCTTTTCTAACCAATGTAGAGCTATGTCAGTATTTATTTTTAACTTTATTGTTATAGTGTGTGTCAACTCAGTAGAAAACGTGACTCTGGATCTCTCTCACTCTCTCTCTCTCTCTCTCTCTCTCTCGCCCCCCACACTTTCTCTCCTCCCCCCATCTCTCAAACACACACACACACACATTATGCACGCACGCACGCACGCAAACACACACGCGCACACACACACACACACACACACACACCTCTTTCGTTATATGTATAATTATTTTCATTTTTGTACAGAGATGTTATTCAAGATGATCTTGAACTGGGTCAAGGTTACAGTGTCAAATCTAAACTTTTAAAAGTGATTTAACTTCGTAGATTTGCCGTTCTATGTAGCCTATACTTTTGTTTTTTTTTATTTTCTCTTTTTTTTTTTTGTGGGATGAGGAAACGGTCGCCACTAAAAAACAAAAGTATAGGCTACATAGAACGGCAAATCTACGAAGTTAAATCACTTTTAAAAGTTTAGATTTGTTTTTTCTTTTCTTTTATTTATTTTTTTTGTGGGATGAGAAAACGGTCGCCACGCTTCTTGACACGTCACGTGACTCGTGTCAAACATGCCTATAATTATAAGTACACGACAATTCATTCCGTACTTGGGCCACCGAGGTTGAGATATTTGCTGCAGCCACCCTCTTGGACACGCCCGTGTATGTGTTCACAAGAGAGGCTCCAGGCCGACAACCTAGGTGGCTGAAATACGGGCCAGTTTGGCAATCGGCCCCATTGAAAACAGACAGAGTAATTTATATAATGAATCTTGGACATCACTTTGCTCCTGTTTTTTGTGTCACTCCTTAGACCAGAACTGTTAGTCTTCTGCTGTTTTTGTTGTTTCAAGGGTCATGATTTGAGACACTGGTACTCAGTCTTGACTGTCTACTTGAAGTACGCTGAAAGCCAAAGGTGGCAACTAGTTTTCATGTCATGGACACTTACTTAATTTTGAAGAAATATTTTTCTATGGCGTTGTATAGAAAATATTAGATACTTGGTCTTTGATGTTATTCTCTAAATGCTATTTCCAGTTTTAAAAAAATGACAGGAAATGTGGACAGCAAAAAACAACCAATGCAAAAAAACAACTGAAAGAAACAAGAACACAACCAAACAAATATATCTCACACACACAAAAATAACAACAAGCACATAAATCGGGAAAAAAAAAAGAAAAAAAAATGTTCCTATGGCCCTGTGCTTTTGGGGACAATAAAGTTTTGTAACAATAAAGTTAAAAATAAATACTGACATAGCTCTACATTGGTTAGAAAAGAGGGGGACCAGTTCGAGAGGGGGCCTATTTTGGATGCGAGGGGGGACCAAAATCGCCCAGGGGGACCAGTCGAAAACGAGGCTGGATGTCTAAGGGGGGGACCATTATAGAGCAGTTTTTGCCACGAATTGGTCCCCCGGGGGACTACTTCAGAGGGGGGACCGGACCGGATGCTACACCGGGTTCGAATCCCAGCCGAGGCAAGCGGGATTTTTCCTACCTAGGTCGGCTCCTACCCAGAGCGGGTGTGCTATGGGCCCAATGGGGAGGCTGTTGCCACACAGCCGAGCTTTACCCACTTCACGGGTGCGACTTTGGGGGTGCTTCCCTTTGTATGACACGTCTTATGATGTGGATGATTACACGGCCGGCACCGCAGGTGCCGTAGTTCCCGGGCCTGGTTAATGCCGGGATATTTATGACAGGAAGCGTGGAATGCGGCCCTGTCCCGCAGTCCCAAACCACATGGACCTCCATAGCATCATCTTACTATCATCCTCATCTCCATCATCATGCATAATAAAAATTGTCCCAGCTTCCGAGTCCTCCGTGGGTTCCACCCATGACCTGGGAGGAACACCACTGGAGCCGGCAAAGAGTTGGGGCAGCAAAAAAAAAAAAAAAAAAAAAAAAATAACAGCGTCTGTAATCCTGGCACCGAGCCATAAAAAGCGTACTCGATGACGTGGCGACCACACTGAGCGCTCCAGAAGTGTAACAACAGTCGTAGAATTTGAATTTCCGACCGCTCGCGCAAAGTGTAAACGACACTGTATCGCATTAAGAGCTGTACTAATCATCAAGATGGAGTATTTCGAGCGCACATGCATGTCTCAGACACAGACAGTCTGTGTCTGACAAAGATATCAGAAGTTTTTTATATTTAAAAAAAGGCGCGCTGCGTGCGGTTGCCATGGAGTGTTTCAGATATAATCATATTTGTGAGTGGTTTTATATTTTAAGAGCGTGAATGCTTTGGACTTATACGGATGTGTGTGTGTGTGTGTGTGTGTGCGTGCGTGCG
>JACVVK020000460.1:420000-422500 GCA_018292915.2 Batillaria attramentaria | reverse complement strand
CCACCACGATAACCTTGCCGTCACGCGTGACTGCGCGGCCCACCCCCACCTCCTTGCTGCCCTTCCACACCACCTGGGTGAAGTGACCTGTTGACGAAAGGCAGATAGTGTCAAGTTTACAATACTGACTGAGGCAGACAATAGTTTTGTTGTTACGAAAGAGTTGGTTTAAGAAACAAAATGCAGCCAGTATGGTGTTCATTACATCAAGGCTTGACGTCTGTAACTCGGCTCTCGCTGGTTTACCCGCTGTCCAGATCAATCGGCTCCAACGCGTTCAGAACAGTGCAGCGCGGCTTATTCTTCGGAAGCGCAAGCGCGACCATGTCACACTGGCTACCCGTTGCATACCGCATCAAGTACAAAATTACAACACTGTCAGTCTTTCCGTCATTTTGAGCGGTCCCTTCCTCAGTATCTTTCCGACACTGACAAGCTTACCACTTATGAACCATCTCGTCCTCTCCGCTCCTCATCAGAAAAGCTCGTCAAAGTTCCCAAGTTCAATCTCAAAACTTTCGGTGAGCGCTCTTTCAGTTTCCGTCCCCCCCTCCCCCCCCCACCCCCCCAGGAATGGAATTCTCTGCCTCCCTCCCTTAGGAACACCCAGGCCCTCCCACAGTTTAAGTCAAAACTAAAGACTCACCTATTCAAGACAGCATATGATCTTTAGTATCATCTACCCCCCCCCCCCCCACACGCACACTTAGTGTTTCATGTTTTATGTACTCGTATGCGTGAGAATGTGTGTGTAGCGCATTGAGTGTTCTTTGAGCAGACTATAAGACCTATTATTATTATTATGTTAAAACAAGAATTTATGCAGTCTCACCAGTACTGAGCGATCGCGGCTCCCCTCCAAACTGATGCAACTTGATTTCACTGTACCACTGGTCTGTCACCTCCTGACCTGTGGAAATGACGTCAGAAACCACCCGCAATTACGTCAAGGTGTAAAGAGACGTAATATGTATCTGGTGCGATGTAACTTCTGAGGCAAAAAGAGTTTCATTCTGACACTCAGAAAACTCATGAACTCTTTTATCAAATTCTTAAATTTACACAATAAACAACAACAACAACAACCTAATCACGTTTTTCAGTGTGTGTATTTGTAACAGTGAGAGGTTGTGTGAGATGTGAGATGGTGAGGAGGGAGGGGGGAGGTGTGTGTGTGTGTGTGTGTGTGTGTGTGTGTGTGTGTGTGTGTGTGTGTGTGTGTGTGTGTGTGTGTGTGTGTGTGTGCAGTGAGTCCTATCTGGAGAGTCTGCGCTCTACAAAAAATACTACATGTATTGATGATGATGATGACTGATGATGATCATGATGATGATGATGACGACGACGATCCTATCTGAACAGTCTGCGCTCTGCAAATACTATTGATGGTGATGATGATGATGACGACGACGACGAAAATGTTGATAATTTTTGTTGTTGTTGTCATTATGATTACTTCCGTCGCCGTCGTGATTGTGATGATGATGACGACGACGACGACGACGATGATGATAATGATGATGATTTACCCGTGTAGGCATCCGGACGAGACGACCACTTCATAGCGATGTTCTCCCCTAACTTCTCTCCCTTGAGGGTCGCGTCACTGTGCTGGAACGAACCCGTCGCCGCCAGGTGGTCGGCCCACCGCTGCGCATGCGCACTGAGGTCTTTGGAGTGGGACAGTGGCGACGCCTGGTGATGCTTCCGGTACTCGTTGTGGGCCTTCACCACCTCGTCCACAAACTTCTTGTCCGCCATGGCGGGGCCCTGTGAAGGATAATGAAGTATTTGAATGGCAATTTTTTTTTTACCAACTTCATACGTTCAAAGAAGTATTTAGCAGTGTTACAACAAAGAACCCGATCGTCCCTGTCACTCGTACAAGGCTATAATATGTAGTTCGTACCGAGAAAACTTTCAACTAGCACGCCTGTGACAGATCGGTGCCAAAAAACCCGCAGACAAAGGAAGCGACCGCTGGTGGACCAATAGCAATAGTTACTAAAGAGCCTATCGGAATGATCTCGATTTCACAATACTGACTTCACCGCATAAAAAATCCAATCTTTTCGACACGCACACTATGGATTCGAAAATCTGTATTTTCTGGTTAAACCTTGTAAATATTTACGGTTGAGTTTTCAGTTCTCCAGTAGAATCACAAACAGAGTCGATGTCGTCGCCTGCTCGTTGCCCTAGATTTCTGTGATAGTCGTGAAACTCTGTGCAACATATGGCCCATTCCTGTACCGTGGCCGCGTTTCTCTTGACTCCTGCGACGACGCTCAAATCGGGCTAGCCGAGACCGAGCCGAGCTAAGTGATACCTAAGAAGGAAAAAACAAAAACTACTCGGTGACAAGGAAAGTGGACAGTTGCGAACATCTTTGAGGTCCCAGTGATATTTCACAGTGTGCACAGAAGCGGTGAAAAGTGTCGCATTCACCAGCACAGTGTCCTGTGTATCACTTAGCTCGGCTCGGTCACGGCTAGCCCGA